>CM021106.1:471628333-472022107 GCA_007115665.2 Sequoiadendron giganteum | reverse complement strand
AGGAATGGGGCATCGATCATTATCTTCAATTTTTTGTGCTTGTGGGGTACTCATGTAAAATAGTCTTGGTGCATACTTGCTTAGTTGTGTGTAGGAAGGTCATTTGGAATAGATTGTTGACTATTACATATGCTTTGGTCTGAAATTTTCTCAACTTCTAAACTAAATTACGATGAGGTTTATGTATGTCAAGTTGTGAGCAAGGATTATCCTATTTGTTTGTAGATTTAAAGTCCATGACATGATACAACACCATCTTGGTTATTGTTGAATAAGACAACTGAGAGGAGGGTGAATTAGTTGTGAAAAAATTTAACCTTTAAGAAACTTCCACTAAAAATTAGATCAATCACAAATCCTTTACTCTGCTCATATTATTAATCATTAAGTGCAAAGGCATAAACTGAAAAACATCACACATACACAATAACAATAGATTTACATGGAAAACCCAATAAGGGAAAAACTAAAATGAGGATTATATAACAATATAGAGAATATCAAAATTGATTACAAAGGCTCACTTCCAAAGAAGCATCACTACTAAAACATGACTCACTGTCCAAATTAGAACTCACTATCCAGAAAGGGTTAACCACCTGGAGGGCTCACTATCATAGAATTACAAAGAAGATAAAAGACATTTGTTAGAAAGAGAAAAAAAATCTCAATGCAATAGATTTCCACCACATTTTTCTCAAACACTTACAAACATGCATGAATAATAGAGTACACCTTCAGCTCACTACTTCTGAAAACTCGACAATTAGATTTCACACTAATTTTCCAAAACTCGCATCACATACACACTAGTTCATATCTATCTCGCAATTATCTTGATTGCATTCATATCTTTCAAAAACAAGTTGACTTGTATTTATACCATCTTCAACTTTAAAACATATCCAAAATCAGGCATACACCATTTGCATTTACAAATTCAAATTAGGTTGATGCCAAAATACTCTACGATGGAATTAGAATGAGGGTGACCCAAAAATACACTTCAACATGCCTTCCTAAGCTTCAAAATTAGTGTTAAACATAAGGTCAACCAAACCAATATAAAACACATAAATCAAGTAAGAACACACAACCTTAACACGATCCAATCTTTCTAGCTAACAAAATTAACTTGAAAACATTCCCAACAACTTATCTTGAAAACTACAAGTCATAAGACTCAAACAAGAAGAAATATGGAGCAACTACATTTCTCCCAAACCTTAGCCAGATACACTAAAAAACATAGTTCATGATTGGTAAACATAACTCATAGTTTACAAAGATCCAGAACCCCATAATCTAGATATAGCAACTTCCAACTACCATGATCAACATATCTGAACCACATGAACATAGGATAAAATCTCAGAGAAAAACTTGGAGTAGCCACTGAATATTTGCAACCTTCCTTCATTATAATTTTATCAATATCCTTGACATAGAAAACCAATAACCATTATCCATGACATCAATGACAACAACAACCAGTTAACTAGTTGAAATCAATGAGAACACCTTCATATTTGCTTCATACTGGTAACAATATCCCCCTTTGTCATTGATGGCAACACATGATTTGAAAAACCAACAAAGAAAACACAACTGTGAACATATTTCCTCATTATTTTACTTTTCATTTCTCCCCCTTAGTAGATAATATTTTTCACATGATTCTCTCTCTCTCTTCACATCTTTCTCTCCCCCTTTGACATCAATGGCAAAGGAAAAATATATTTTTCGTTGATTTCCCCTTTGACATGACCTTGATACCAGTATTGAATACTCCTAAACATAGAAGATACTACCTACTCCCTTGAGAGGTAGCCACCAAAACATCAGATTAGAAGAAAGATAGATCCATAGTCCCACCAGACTGATGCATCTCCATATGCATCTAGTTCAATAAAGTGGGGGGCAATGACCCCTAACTTCTCCTAGAGATACTTGAAAGTATCTTTAGGAAGAGCCTTCATAAACATGTCAACAAATTGATCCTTTGTAGGTGCATACTCAAGATTTACTTCATTCTCCATAACCTTTTATCTCAAAAAGTGATACCTGATAAATATATGCTTTTTCTTGAAGTGCATCACTGAATTCCTTGAAATGTTAATTGCACTTGTATTATCAAAGAAGATAGAAATATGATCATCATACATTATTTCTATATCTTTCAATGTTTTTCTCATCCAGAAAACTTGTGTACAACAAGATTCTACGAAAATTCAGTAGTGGATAAGGAAATTGAATCTTTTTTTTTACTCAACCAAGCCACCAATCTGCAACAAGTAAACAATGCACCACCACTTGTAATTTTCTATCATCTAAACAACCTTCCCAATGTACATCAGTATAAGTGTTACCTATTTTTAGCTTCAGCTGAAAACAGATAGAGCTGAATTGCTTTCATCTCAGGAAGGTAAAATTTCTGCCTACGTATTCATCATGTTTCGTAATTTGATTACTTGTAAATTTCAAGTGTTATTATGCAAATGTTTGTAACAGAGGAATTCATAAGTTTGCATAGTAATGCTGGTTTTTTATTCATATTGTAAAACTGAAATCCCACACAAGCCGTGGGAGTAACCTGATTTGATCTCTAATCAAATGAAATGTTGAATACAAGGATATGTATATCACATTGCTGAAAATAAGGTAAGAGCAAAGAGAGAAGGTGATTCGTCATTACCTAGAATGATGAATCATTGTCGCAATGGTCCTGATCTTGGTTCAGCTCCGGTGTCACGTTCAGCTCTAGCTCCAAGGTTTACCTACAAAATCATGAGGGGTGATGTTAGAGAAATGAAATATTACATTCTGCCTTGCCCCTACATTACCAATAGAAATGAGATTGGCATTTCATCATGTATTCGCCAGATGATTAAACTTGAAAAAAGTAGAGCATCAAGAGGAACCATTGAATCCATTGTTTTTTACTAACTTGTTTGTGTCATTTGCAGATACAGGAAACTAACGTTGTTGTTTTATTCATCAAATTTTAGAATGAGTGGGGTAAAATGTGGCTCCCATGAGGGTTGATCCCAGCTCATGCAAATAGAAATAACAGTATTCCTAAACATTGAAGATCAAATCATCAGAAGTTACATAACGTTCTACGAGGGGCGGCTATTTCATTTATGGATTCATTGAATATAAAAATAATGAAGAACAATCATGTTAACTTTGATCCATTATGCAAAGAAAAGTGTTCATAGATGAAAAGGAACTATTGCAGTGATCACAATTTTCAGCGAGTGAAACAATTAATAAAAGTCAGGAATCTAGAAAAGCTTCAGAAGTATGCCTTTGTAGAAATAGGAAATCTCTTTTATATTCAGGAAATATTAAATAAGAGAAAATGCTCATGGCGGACTCTCTAGGAGAGGGTTTTGTTAGAAGAGTTAACTAAGAATCAGGAAAACCCAGCTCGTCCAGAGGGTAGCTATGGTGGACGATAGGAAATACTAGCATAAAACGGAGCATTTTCATAATAGCTAGCACAAAATACATAACAAAATTACAGTCAACAGCCAAGCACCCATTTTTGAAAAATCTCATGGGGAGAATTCCAAGTGAAGATTGTTCATAACAGACAAGCAAAACTAGCCAAGAGACAAAACAAATGAGAAAGCTCAAATATATCCTTTGCAGCCAGTTTATTTAAAGGAAAAATCATGGAGAAAAAGAACATCTTTTCTTTCTGTCGAATCTAGATAGAGAACGGAATATCAAGATAAATACAGTCAGGCCACATAGTGAGGCTTTCATAAGCTTTGAAAAGAATGGTATCCATGAAAATTGTTAAGAGTCGCAGCCTCTGTAGTCAGTATTTATTTATAGGTTCTGTAAAAACATCCATGATCTTGCAGAGATCTCCAACAGGGAAAAAATTACAAGCACAAGTCGGTTGGGGTCTAATGGCATCCAGCTCAAGCAGAAAAAAATAGACATAGAGAGAATATCAGAAAGATGCAGATGGTCGCGCCCAGTAAGCTTAAGGAGCTTGGAAAAACTGACTGAGAGCTTCCATATTTTAAACACAGAAATCGAACCTACCTTTCCTCAAGCTTCAAAAAATCTGTAGGTAATGGCATCCAAGACACAAAAGCATGAATTTCATCTCTAGCACAAAGATTTCTAGATGGCGGCTAGGGTTTGAAAGTGGTGGCCTCTCTTCTTCTCCAACAATGAGTGAAATGAAAGTCTTTCATTTCTTTTAGGGTTAATACCCTAAGATTTGATGGAGAAGGCTTTGCCTTAAGTTTTATTAAAAACTTCATACATGCGTGGCATTTGATATGCCTTTTTATTTTTATTTTTTCTAAGTTCCTAAGGCTAGGTCATGTAAAGCCTTATTTGGCTTTTTAAAATCTTTTATTTTACATCTTTCTACAAGTTTAAATAATTTTATTTCAAGTGATTGTTATTAACCACTTAAATGAAGTTAAATGGACTGGAGGAAAGGATGGAATGGAATGGAATGGAAATGGATGGATGGAATGGAGGGGATGGATGGAATGGACGGAATGGATGGATGGATGGAATGGATGGAATGGATGGATGGATGGACCGGAATGGAATGGATGGATGGAATGGATGGAAGGACGGATGGACGATGGACGGAGGATGGACGGATGGATGGATGGAATGGATGGATGGAATGGATGGATGGAAGGACGGACGGAATGGATGGAATGGATGGATGGATGGAATGGATGGATGGATGGATGGATGGGAATGGAATGGATGGATGGAGTGGAATGGAATGGATGGAATGGATGGAATGGATGGAATGGAAGGATGGACGGATGGATGGAAGGACTGATTCATCTACTATAGCACCAAGTCCTCACATTCCACCTACTAGCTCATCCACTCTTTGTACATAGGATTTAATGTTCTCATCTTTAGACATATGCAAGACCTCAAACTGTACCTCCAAATTCTGCACCTTTTCTTCTTTGACCCTTTCATCACCTTCGTGTATCTTTTCTATAGCATCCCAAACTTCTTTAGTAGTCTTCAGATTCTGAACTTTAATCAGCTCATAATGTGAAAGAGTATTATTCAAAATCAACTACACCTTATTATTTTCTTCATGTGCTTTGATTTTATTAGTTTTACTCATACCATTAGCAGGAGGAGTGTAAGCAAGTGCAACATAGATTTTGGTACCACCTAGGGTTCTCTAACACTTGTAGGGTTTTTCACCTAAAAGGAGAGAGGGATACCAAAATGTCAATGTTAGCATTCAATACTAATGCAAGTATGATTGAAAATTTCCTAAATGCAATTATCTAAATGTTGGAAATGGATAAAGGAAATCAAATACTAATGTAAAACCTAGAAAATGCACTTTGTTTGAAAGCACAATGTGATATGCAGAAAGACCTAAAAAGATGAATAGAAATGCAAATAAAATAGAACAGGACAGTAAAATAGAAAGAATGAACCTAGAAATTTTTTGAGGACTAGGATGGAAGCTGGAAATGTTGTTGATTCTAAAAATTTGGCCTACTGGGACTAATTCGCCATTTTGGGTGACTTAGTCCCAGATCTAGAAAACTGCACCAGATCCCATTTCAGCCAAATGGATATCCAAATCTACAAAAGACTCTATAAAACATGTGAAGTGGGACTAAGTTTCCACTAATGGTGACTTAATCCACTTTAGCTTTTTTGAAAGTTTGAAAGTGGAAATGGAAGCCCTCGGTCTGCACTTTCTGTTCCTCTAGGTATTCAGTTCTGAAACTATGATTTTTGGTACTATAAGAGACATTTTGTAGATTATTTTCCCTAGATAACAAGGATATGTATTCAACAACTTTGCAACCTTGTCTTCAATGATTTCCAAGCCTTTAATGTACCTAAATCTGCAAACACACAAAGAGAGAAATGTTGATTGTTAGGGCATGGGAGTTTTCCTTGGTAAAACCCCTTTTAGATAATTAAATCGACTGATGAAATGGGTATGTGTAGGATCATCATGGAAAAAATAGGCCCTTAAGTGGCGATGAAAATTCAAAAAATCAGAGTTAGGCAACTTGACATAAAAATTTGAATAAGTTATCTATATTATTTCAAAAAATATGTAAGAATAGGATCTATAGCAAATTGAATGTAGTTTCTCAACTACTAGGTTTATTTATTTATTTTAAATCTACTTGGTGAAAATTTGAAATTTCAATGTAGTAGTACTTAAATTTCAGGGAAAAAATAAGAAGTAGGTGTTTGTTTGACCACCCTAACTACAATAAAATGATAATATTTTTTTATAATATTTTAGATATAAGTAGAGGACTCATGTCCTGATGTGATGCATATTTTTTTATATTTTGTTTCCAAGTAAATAATTAATTATGAATTTTTTATTATGACTTTAAAAAATATAAAAACGTGTATGACTGACCACCTTAACTTGGTCAAAACTTCATGAAATTCATTTTTTTTAATCTTATAGTATGTGAAGCATAGAATGTGATAATGTTTGAAAGCTATAGATGTTTTTCAATCAACCTATCAATCAGGACTTTAGTCATAATTCAAATAGAAAATGAATAATAATAATTTATTAAATTAAAATTAAAGAATAATTAATATTGGTGGAAATATGAGAATCTCCTTTAAAAACCCTTTTTGTTTCATTAATTTTGTGTAAAAAAGAGTCATCAGACACATGGGCCATCATATCACTTACATATCACCATTTTTTGGCCCATCATGATCTTGCACATACCCAAATAAGATAATAGGTCATGAAATATGAAGTAAGGGAGTTAGTACCTTTCCATGATGAATGGTCTTGAGTTGCAGCAACAATGGATGAAGATTCAACCCTTGAATGTCTTGGAAGGATGTCTTGATGACTTAGAATGCTCAAACCCTAGCTTGCTTGAGAAGAGTGGTGAATGAGAGATGAGTGAATAATGAATTATGTGTTAGGAGATGTAGAAGATAAGAGATGAAAAATGAGGGAAAAACCCTTTATTTATACATGTTGTGCCCTAATCTCCCAAAAATAACACATCACAGGCCATCCTTAGGGTTTAGAAGACAATATCCCACTAGAAATTTAGATTAAATTTGATTTTTATGCCAAATGGGACTAAGTCGCCCAAGGTGGTGACTTAGTCCACTTGGGAAATTTCAAGTGGATGTTGGGAATTATAATGTGATTAATGTTGTTTAATGGGATTGTCTTATGAAACACACTTAAGTAGGACCTATAAGTGCATTAAGGGGTCATTTTAACATAAGAAGGGTCAATTTATTGATAAAAAGCCTAGGAAAGTGTGAGATCTTATTACAAGTATTTACAACACTTTAAAATAGAGCTTGAAAAGGGGTAAAAATAGTTTGTTCAGGTGAATTATGACGGAAAGTTCCTAGAAAAGTGGGAAAATGTGTTACAACACTTCACAACACCTTTTCAAGACACCATAGAATTCTTATTAATTCACTAGGGTTCGAGACCTAATATGAATGTTTTGACCACATTACATCATTAAATCCAAGCAAAACTAGGCCAAAATCCACAAGAAAAGGCCCAAATGAGTGTGAAAAAGGATACATTTTTCCACGTTACAGTAGGCTTATAAGCTTTTTCAACATCATATCCACAATACCCCAAATATCCTTCCATCTATATTTTCCATATATCATAATTAGTTCCATCGAACCTAGGATACTCAAAAGTGATCTTTCCTACCATCCTAATTTTTCCTTAATTGGTTAAGCTCCTCTCCAAGGAACCAATCTCTGATACCAATTGTTCAATAAGACAAATAAGAGAGGAGGTGAATCAGTTGTGACAAATTTTAACCTTTAAGAAACTTCCATTGAAAAATAGATCAATCACAAATCCTTTACTCCTCTTATATGATTGATCATTAAGTGCAAAGGTAGAAACTGAATAACATCGTACATACACAATAATACTAGATTTACGTGGAAAACCCAATGAGTGAAAAACCATGGTGAGGATTAGCTCACAGTATATAGAATATCAAAATCGATCACAAAGGCTCACTGCTAGAGAAAGCTCGCTACCAAAACAAGACTCACTGTTTGGATGAGGACTAACTACCCAACAAGGGTTAACCACCTGAAGGGCTCACCACCACATAATTACAAATAAGATAGAAGAGATTTGTTATAGAGAGAAAAAAAATATCAATGCAACAAAGATTTCCACCAAATTTCACTCAAACACTTGCAGATATGCATGAATGATAGAGTACACCTTCAGCTCACTGCTTCCGAAAACTCAATAATTAGATTTCACATTGATCTGCCCAAACTTGAATCATATACACACTAATTCACATCTATCTTGCTTGCATTTATCTTTCACAAACAACTTGACTTGTATTCATACCATCTTCAACTTTGAAGCATATCCAAAGTTGGCCATACACCATTTTCATTTACAAATTCAAATTAGATTGGCACCAAAACATTCTACGGTGGAATTAGAATGAGGGTGACCCAAGCACATGCTTCAACAAGCCTCCATAAGCTTTGAAATTAGTGTTAAATACAAGGTTAACCAAACCAATTTAAAACACATAAATCAATTAAACACATGCAACCTTTACATGATCCAATCTTTCCAGATAACAAAATTAACTTGAAAATATTCCCAAAAAATTATCCTAAAAATTGCAAGTCATAAGACTCGAATAAGAAGAAATCCAAAGCAACTACATTTCTCTCAGACCTCAACTAGATACATTGAAAAACACAGTTCACGACTGGTGAAGGTAACTTGCTTTATACAATGATCTAGAACCCCAAAATCTAGATATAGAAACTTCCAACAACCATGATCAACATGTTTGAATTACATGAACATAGGAGAAAATCCTAGAGAAAAACTCAGAGCAACCACTGAATACCTGCAACCTTCGTTCATTATAATTTTCTCAATATCTTCGACATATATAGACAATAACCATTATCCATGACATCAATGACAACAACAACTAGTTGAGAACTAGTTAACTAGTTGAAATCAATGACAACACCTTCATATTTGCTTCATACTTGCAACAGTTATCAATGCATCATGTCTATGTGTTATATCAAAAATAAGGAATGATAGAGAGTCCCAATCCCATAAATGAGCATATCATCAATGTCATCACCATATCTATTAAAGTCTCAAAGAATCATAGGCTTATTGAATTTCTGAATCAATCTTGAAATCAATGGTCAATCCATCCATCTTATTCTTTGTATTCTTCTATCTTTACTAACATTTCTATCCAAGTATTGAATATTTACGATATATCAAAATTTACATGAGGCTACCTATGGCTGATGATTGTCTATACATCATCAAATATGTCTACATCAAGCATTTGAGCTTTCTAGTCCTCTTTAAGTTGAACCTATGTTCAATCTTTGTCATGACATTGACTAGAAATTGCAATTTTTTTCCCAATCTCTTGAGGGGGTAGGGTTCCAACTTAATTCTTTCCATTGGGAAAATAGTGGGACATCAAAAAAACAATAATTTTTAAAATTTTGATTTGGGCAGCAACATTAATCCGAAAAGTGTTAGTCTTTGAACCAACATAATAGGTACCTCATTTCAAAGAGGGGAAAAATGTAAACACTTAAAAATATCTTGAATGGTATTGCACACTTGAATATGATATATTAACATTATTTCATCTTGAAATCCATCTTCATTTCACTTGTTTGATTAAATAATTCTATTTATTTAATTAAATGCCTCATTTTCATATTTTAATCTAATTAATCTAATTAGGTTAATTCATCCCCTCTCACACTAACATTTCATCCTGTTTTAATTGAATAAATTAAATTATTTAATTTAAACCCTAAGTTCTCTTATTTAATTAAATAACCCTAAACTATTTAATTAAATATCATATTGCACCCCCTTTTCATTAAATAAATCAATAATTTAATAAATATCCTCATATTCACCATCTTGCACATTAAGATTTAGTTAAATTAATTACTGAATTTTCTCATTTCCCTCCCATCCACTTTCAATAGGGAATATTCCAAAGGAATATTATCTTATTTTCCTCTAAAAAAGGCAATGATTATTCCAAACAAACTTTGAAACAACCTTTTAAAGTTCTAAGTGTGTTTTTTTTCATGATTATAAGCCCTTTATCTTTTCATGATCCATGTGATCTTTGATTCTCATCCATTGATGAGAATTATCGATCCACGTTTCATCCTTCTTTCATTATTGACCATTGATTGATCAAATAAATCTGAGCCCTCGATTCTTCATTTGCTTTCTTATAAATAGTTCACTATTTGGAGAGAAATGGATCCATCTTTTGATAGAAAAGTTATGTTGTTGGAATTCATAGTCACTTGCATCTATATTGAGTAGTTTTAGCATTTTATTTTAGCATTCATCTATATTTAGCTTAAGGATCCATTAATGACTTCCATGTTAACTTAGTTTGCATCCATTTTAGCATAGTTTTCTTTAAATGGCTTTTATCTTTGAGATTTATTTACATTTAGCATAGATTACATACATTTTATCAAGAATCATAGCATTTATAACTCATCTCATCATGTTAAACTAGTTTTATATCATGTTTCATACACATCTCATTGGTTTCATCAATTTTCTTCAAAAAACCCAATTGGAACAAGCTCATATTATCCAAGGGATTGGGAAAGGGCTGTCATTCCACATCAATGTGATACCACTCCCCCAATAGGATAATATTTGAGATCTTAAAGTAGGTTTCCATTATTTCTTCGTGTTCTTCATGTTAGTTTTAATGGATTCTTAGTCTTTGAAATTTTGAGTATCTTATTGGGATCATGACTTAGGGGATTAAATAGGCTTTAAATTCATTTAGATCTAGCACCAAAATTTGACCATAATCATAGTGCAAACTAAATATGCTAGATCCAAATGAATTTAGAGCTTATTTAATCCCCTGAGCAATGATCCCAATAAGATATTCAAAATCATCAAAACTAGGAAGTCATTAAACTAACATGATATAAACATGAAAACTTAACAAAACCCTATTCTAAGACCTTGAATCTTATCCTATTGGGGGAGTGGTGTCACATTGATGTGGAATGGTGACCATTTCCCAATCCCTTGGATAATATGAGCTTTTTCCAATTGATTTTATCAAATAAAATCGATGAAATTGATGAGATATGTGTGAAACATGATATAAAACAAATTTTAACATGATGAGATAGGTTCTGAAGGCTACGATGCTTGATAAAATGGATGAAATCTATGCTAAATGTAAAAAAATCTCAAAGATAAAATCCATTTAAATAAAACTATGCTAAAATAGATGCAAACTAAGTTAACATGAAAGCCATTAATGGATGCTTAAGCTAAATATGATAAATACTAAACTAAAATGCAAAAAGTGCTCAATATGGATGTAAGTGAGTATGAATTTAAATAGCATGCACAAATTTTCTATCAAAAGATGGATCCATTTCTCTTCAAATAGTGATGCATTTATAGGAAAGAAAATGAAAAATGAAGGGCTCAAATCGATTTAATCAATCATGGACTTGTTGGATTTTTGAATCAATCTCAAAATCAATGGTCAATTTATACATCTTATTATTCTATCTTATTTCCATGGTAACATGGTATCATGACATTCAACCAAAAAATCATCAATGCATCCATCCTGCATCCATAAACCATTAGCACACATACATCCTACATAAGCATATTATACCATCTGCATATCATAAATAATGGCATCATCATATGGAAAACATGGAAAATAAAAGCATATCCATCTCATACCATGTCATAGAAAGATAATGAAAAAGAAGATAACGCATCCATTACATTGCATCCATGTCATAACATCACATTACATATATATCACACCATAGATCATCTCATATCACATAAACATAGATAAGGAAGTGCATCCATAACATAAACATTTGCATCCATACATAATCATAACACATGAAATAAATATAACATCGCATCACATAGCATATCATAAATGCATCACATCATAAATCCACATCGAGCCCTCATATATATATAAAAAATAAAAATTATCATGATACATATTAGAGTTAATGTTTATAACTGTCATCACAAGTACATATACAAGAGGCTATCAAAAATGAGTCAATGAATGTATACATGTATAAAAATCAGGTTATACATCAAAAAAAGTGTCTATATGGGGGCTATCCCCTACTCTATCAATCATCATGTCTCTGGCTCATCTCACCATATTTTCTAACTGAGGGTTGTCCATTTGAAGCTATCAGTGCAGCCCCACTCTTTGATTAATCAGGTTGCCGCATCTCCTGGGGTACATCTCTATAATATAAAGTCTGATAATACACAACCTCTAACACTACCTCCCTATACATCTTGGCAGCCACCACCTATCCCTGTGCAATAACTGTGATAGCCTCTAGCTGTTGTCATCTACCTATCTCCTGAGCTAGTTGTAGGTTTAACTATTATCACAACTAAACCTTGTGATCTCTTTGTGTTGTCATAGCCTATAGCTACTATCACAACTGATCCCTCTTTGTAGTGAGAGCCTATATCTATCCATCCCTAGGATCTAGCCCTGGTGGCTATTGTGGCTGGTCTGACTATTGGTTGGCCTGGTGCCCCTTGTCCTACTCAATAAGACCCTATCGTACCTGATCTCCCTACCTTGAAACCTGTACCCTTTGCTAGTCAAGTTGTTGGTTTAACTATTTTCAACCTCCATTCTTGCCTCCAACTCAAACTCTACTACAACCCTTGCCTCTACCCTGGGGTATCCCCCTACAGGGTTTATCAATCATGTCAGTGGTCTCCACCATGCATCATGTGCTGGTGTGGTCCTTGCATCTGGTAATCCCCAATCATATGCCTATGGCTGGGAAACCAGCTATCTAAACTCATTGACCACTATCGATGGGTCAATTTGCTATCTCCACTCCACCTCTCTCTAGGATTAGACAAATATGGTTGTATAATCATCCGGGGGCACATCCTAGGTCTCCTCAAAACTATCACACCACACGATCAAGTAGATAATGTTGAATCATAGTATGCTCTCACCCCTGGAGGTAGCGGGTATGTCAAGCAAAGAAGAGATGCTATTGGTCATCATACTAGGCTGTGACTTGTAACCATTTCCACCATATGAAAACAATCATATTGTCTATGAACCACCACTAGTAGGGAATACCTATGGGCCTAGTGTGTTGCAATGTCATGGCCACTCAGTATCATAAAATAATGGGCTCATCCTCATGTATATATATTAGAACCACAATCAACCTCAATATTTATATGTTCTCATACGCCCCTATATGAAGAAGCATGATGTCAGCTCCAATACCTCTCCCCTAGTAGTAGACTACCTAGTGCATGTCATGATACAATGAGGCTAGCATAACCTGCCTCCATGCATACAAAATATTCCTCCTAATCATGCCATTCCAAGCCAACCCCCAATCTAGATCGAAACCTCTACCCTATCAGTCTGGGGCAATCACACCAAAAATTAGTGTAGCCAAAAACATTCTGAAAGTGGGAACCCAATCGTAGTACAAATCCAATTCGATCCATGAGCTCACTAGAATAATCTAATCTAAGCACAAAAGACAACATGCATCCCTCCCAGCATCTGTGTCATAAATCACATGCTCCCCATGAATGGGAAGTTGAAGGATCCACCACACATCCTCAAGTATAACGGTGGCTTCACCTGTGGGAAAATTGAATGAGGACATCTTACTATGCCATCTCTCGATCAATGATTTCGTCATTGCTAAGTGGGTATGTATCTCTAACATGAAGGAAATAAACCCTAATCTAAGAGCTCCTAAGTGATCCACATCCACATCATCAAAGTCATGTACTGCTACCAAAAGGTTTGATCAATGCTCTTGAGACATCAAGGGTTGAATATCCTCCTGCATGCATCCCACACATACCATTAATTTTCCTAAAATATAGAAACTAATTAAAATCTGTGTTTGATTCCTCAAACATCAAAGGTCACTATTTCTAGGGTGTTCGCTATAATCTAATTGGGGGCATGTCACCATTTTTGAAATGCACATCACAATACTCAATTACGTATCAAAAAATTTATGTGTTGCTATACCCAAGTTGGTAGGGGTGTTACTATTTGCTAAGTGCGTCGCCAAGTTTTCATCGACATTGCTAGATGAAAAAATCTTGTGTTTCCATTTTATAGGTGCATCACCCTATACAAGTGCATCATTGGACACTAAGTGTGTTGCTATAAAATCAATAGTGACGTTGACGATCTCCTAGTGTGTCACAAGACAATAATGCCCTAAAGACCTAGTTTTGAAACCCTAATAAATGCAAAAAAATGCAAAAATAAAGAAAAGTTTTGAGTCACATACCCAGGGTCCTACATCTTCTCACCACTAGAACTCTTAAACTCAGTCAGAAAGGTGAACAAGGAGCACACAATGCGCCATTTCATCAGGAGTTCAAAGCGCAAAATACACAAAATCTCTATAGTGTGAATGCACAAATTAATTGAAAGTGACCCTTTATCACATATTTATGCCTAGAAATTAAGGTTTTTTTCCCTAATTTAAGAGGAAGGCTAGGGTTTTCACCTATTTTCACCAATTCCTACCCAGTCAAGCTTATTTTACACTTTTTATGTTTTTTAGCTTATTTTCGCATCCCAGAGTCTTTTTTTATCCCTGAAACAATATTTCACATTTATCGAGAGATTAACCCAAAATCCAAAATTTTCGCTCGATCTCTTGAGGGGGTAGGGTACCAAATTATTTCCCTTTCGCTAGGGCAACAGTGGGGAATCCAAATAAATTTTTTTTAAAAAAAATTGATCTGAGTGCAACATTAATCTGAAAAGCGTCAGTCTTTGAACCAACGTAACAAGTACCTTGCCTCAAAGAGGGGCAAAATGTAGACACTTAAAATGTCTTGAATGATATTACACATTTGAATCCAATATACTAACATCATTTCATCCTAAAATCTATCTTCTTTTCACTTGTTTAATTAAATAATCCTAATTATTTAATTAAATGCCTCATTTTCACCTATTAATCTAATTGACCTAATTGGGTTAATTCATCCCCTCTCACACTAACATTTTACCCTATTTAATTGAATAAATCAAATTATTTAATTTAAACCTTGTTTCCTCTCATTTCATTAAATAATCTTTACTATTTAATTAAATCATTTTGAACTCCCTTTTCATTAAATAAATTAATTATTTAATGGATATCATATTATTCTCCATCTTGCACATGTTCAGATTTAGTTTTAATTGCTAAATTTCTAATTCTCACTTCAAATCCACTTGTATAGGGAATATTCCTTTGGAATATTCTCCTATTTGGCTCCAAAAAGGGAATGATTGTTTTCAAAATAACTTTGTAACAAACTTTAAAAGTTGTTACAAAGTGCACATTTGTTTGAATCATTCTTAGCCCTTGATATTTTCTTGATCCATGTGATCTTTTATTCACATCCATTGATGAGAATCCTTGATCCATGTTTCACCCCCTCATTCAATATTGACCATTGATAGATCAAAGCGATCAGAGCCCTTGATTTTTCATTTGCTTTCCTGTAAATACATCACTATTTGGAGAGAAATGGATCCATCTTTTGATAACAAAGTAATGATGTTGAGATTCATACTCACTTGCATCCATATTGAGCACTTTTAGAATTTTAGTCTAGTATTCATCCATATTTATCTTAACCATCCATTAATGGCTTCCATGTTAACTTAGTTCGCATCTATTTTAGCATAGTTTTCTTTAAATTTCTTTTATCTTTGAGGTTTGTTTACATTTACCATAGATTGAATCCATTTTATCGAGCATATTAGCCTTTAAAAATCATCTCATCATGTTAAATTAGTTTTATATCATGTTTCACACATATCTCATCAGTTTCATTGATTTTCTTAATAAAATCAATTGGAACAAACTCATATTATCTAGGGGATTGGGAAATGGTCACCATTCCACATCAATGTGACACCACTCACTCAATAGGATAAGATTCAAGGTTTTAAATTAGGTTTCCATTATGTTTTCATGTTCTTCATGTTAGTTTTAATGGGTTCTTAATCTTTGAAGTTTTGAATATATTATTGGGATCATGACTTGGGGGATTGAATAGGCTTTAAATTCATTTGGATTGAACATGTTTAGTTCATACTATGATCATGGTCATAGGTAGTGAGCCATTCTTTCTAGATAGTGAATCCTTGGACAGTGAGGCCACAATTCGGTAAGTCCATTGTAACCAGTTATAATATATTGTGAGCTAATTCTCATTGTGGTTTTTCCCTTTCAAGAGTTTTCCATGTGAATTTGGTGTTATTGTGTTTATGGATGTGATGCATGATTTAATTGTTTCTTTCCATTTCTAAAAGTATGATAAGATTATTTGAATGCATGTTTAATTTGATGAAGTTAATGGTTTTAGTGAATATTGATTCACCCCGCGTCTTAGTATTTCAAGTGTTCAATAATTGGTATCAAAGATTGGTTCCTTCAATTGGCTTGATCATTGAGGTAGATCTTGGAGGTTGAACACATAACACTTAGGAGGTATCCTATCACTCCAAAAGAAATCATCCCTGAAGGGTTTATTGAACAAGGTCATGCAAAGTTGATAAGGAAGGAGAACTCAAATCAACCCTTGATGATCTAGTTAAAGCAGAATGTGAGAATAGAAATTTGAAAAAAAATCTTAAGGTTGTAGATGGGTGTAGTAAGAAGTTGAGGGAGAAACTCAGGAAAGTTAAAGAAAGACTCAAGGAAACAAATGAACAGCTCAAACAATCAAATGAGACAATCACTAATCTGAAAGTGCAAGTTGAAGAAGGAAAAAGAGTTGAAGACTACCTAAATGCCAAATTGAGAGAAAAGTCTATAGAATGTTCAAAGCTTGAACAAGAGATAGTGACTTTGAGGAAAAATATAGAGAAAGCAAACCTTCAAGAAGATCTCCACCTTGCTTGATGATATGCTTTCTAGTCAAAAATCTTCAAAGGAAAAAGAAGGATTAGGGTTTGAAAAAGGAGAAAGTTGAAAAGAAAATCAAACTCCTAACAATGCTAAAAAAGAATAATAATGAACCAAGGAATAGTAGACATAAGAAGAGCAATATCAAACATGTCTAGAACTAGAAGAAATATTTTAAAAGGCATCCTATCTGACAATCAGATGCACAAAGGTACTCATATTTCAATGGTTACAGTTATTCTTTCAATAAATTTGGACATAGAGTAGTGAGTGTAGAAGCATAATGAATCAAAATATTCAATCATTTTCTAGTCAATGTTATACATGCAATAAATTTGGACATAAAGCCAGTGAATGCAAAAGTTAGATGATGAATGGTTACAATAATAGTATGATTTTCCAATCATTCAATGGTTACTATTATACAAACAATGGATTTGGTCATAAGGCTTTTGAATGCAAATCTAAAATGGAAAGAAGTAAGTTTGTTTAACAAAAAGGTTTCATGTGTCACAAATGCAATAAGTCGATACACATAGCTAAGTTTTGGAGAAGCAAGAATGTGAAACCCTCTATTTCACAAAATAAGATTGATTTGGTGGAGATGAAGAATGAAATGTAAAAAATCTAGAAGAAACAGGAAGAGATTGAGATGAAGAATGGATCTAGGTTAGCTCCTAGTGCAGATGTTTCCTTTGGAAACTAGATATAGAGCTTTGGCTCAAGGGGAGTTTTTAATAGAAAGCTTTCAAAGCCCCTACCAATGATGTGATGATGATATATTTAACATATTGGTTAGTTTTTGTGCCCGATCTATTGGTGGTATCTCCGGTGTGAAATATCTTGTTGCAAAAATTCATAAAGTGATTGAAGGTGCATGTGACAACACAGTAAGGGTTTGCTAGCTTTTCGACCTAGATTTTCACTACTATAATTAATGCATATTAGGTAACTAGAAAAGGGTTTATATTTGATTTTTGAGTTTTCTAAGGTCATTTATGATCAAGAATTTGAAGTGAAGAGTAGAGAAAACAAGTGTTGAAGCAGTTCTAAATTGTTGTTTGAAACCCTACCGACAAATTCCAAAGGTATTTATCAGTTTCTTAAAAACCCTAGTTTTGTGAATATTGAAAATGTTGAATCCTCAAGTGATTGATATGCTTGAGTGATCAAGACCTAAATTCAAGAAGCACCCATATAAACCTATGGAGATAGACCCTGAAGGTGCATTCTATAGGGTTTTGAGTGATGTAATGCACACAAAGGATATGCAGATCTACATTCATATGAAGATGGAAGAGTATGATCATTTGAAGATGGTGGAATATTGGGAGAAGGTGTTGATTGGAGACGACTTCGAGTTAAAACCAGATTTTGAGAGTCTAACAAAGAAGAAATTGGATGTATAGAATAATTTCCCCAATTATTGTTATGAGTGGGTTAAGTATGTGCTTAGTAGAATTCATGAAAAATTCATGTGGTTGTACATGCCACACATGATTAATAAAGAGGAAATTAGGGTTGTAATTGGTTTGTGCTCTAATGGACCAATTTTGGTATTGAAGGCCATGAAGAACAATGTGGTGATGAATCTCACCAAATAAAAGTTCAACAAACATTCCCTAATGGTAAATGACATTGATGATCTATTAGTAAATTATGCTTCAATGGTGATAGGTTACAATATCTTCTATGCAAATAGAGAGAACTCTTTTTTGTCCACCGTAATTCATGCATAAATCATCAAATGGTGAAGGAAGGTGAATACATAGATTTGTGTGAGCTCTAGAGACTACAATTGATGGAGAATCTACAAAAGACAAAAGAATCAAGGTACCCCTTTTGGTATGGTACCCAAATTATCTACTTATTATTTTACTTTCTTAGAGAGTTTCCCGAAATAAATAATTTCATAAGGGATAATTGTAATCTTGTTTTCTTACAAATAAGAGATCACCTAAGAAGTTTTCCGAATTTTGAGTCTCGAAAGTCAACCTTGTGGGGATTCTTCAAAAAAATTCAAGATAAGATGCAAGAGAGATATATAATTTTGACAAGTATTTTTGAGAAATATAAGAATGACATAATGTTCATCGTGAGTAGAGACCACTTTTTTATGGAAGCAATTGAACCCAAAACTATTTGGGTTCTAGACCTACCTTATGAGGTAGATGAGTTTGTATGCACTGATCTTGTAGAAATTATGTTAAGTAAGCCTAGAGATCTAATTGTGGATAGGTTTGAAATATATGTAGATAAATACAACCAAGTAAACCTAGAAAATAAAAATAAATACATTAAAGAAATGGTTGAGAATATGAAGGCTGATTTGGAGAGAGAGTTTGGTGCTCCTAAAGCCCTTGCAGAGAAATTTATAGGTACATCTGCTCCTCCAAAGACTCCATAGAAGTCAAAAAGGTCAGGTGGGACCTAAGTCTCCACACCACCTACTATTACAAAGCTTTTTGAAACTCCTCCTTCTAGAACAAAACCAACAAGTGGTTCAAAGAAGATAGATACATCTACCACCACTGTGCAACACAAGTCTCCCAAGAGAAGGAAATAAAAAACAACTAGAGAATATAATTTTAGTGTTGAAGATAAAGATGAAGGACCCCAATTGGTATAAAAACATAAATCTAGTGTCTCTTAGGAATAGATCAGTATAAACAAAAAGAAAATTAATATAGTGGATACAAAAAGTGAGTAGGTAGCAGAAAAGGAAAAAAAATAAAAATTTGTTTCCCAAAAAAGAGAAAAGAGTGCTAAGAAATCTGAAAAGACCCCTCTAGTCCAAAATCATATTCCTATGAAGTTGGATACATTTTTTGAAGTAGCATTGTAGAGTTTGGTATGATGAAGGAAACTACTTACATGTATGTGGATGTAGATAATGTAGATAACGAAATCATAGAAGAGGCTATTGTTAAATATATGACAATGTTTGATATTGTCCTAGATAAGATAGAGGATCAATTGCTAGATGTTTTAAAAGGTTTTTTGAATGAAAGAAGATAAGAGACTATTGTAGAGGATGAAAAGATGAAGACATTTTCCTTGAAGAAGATTGGTTCCTCACTACCTCATGAGGATAGAATCAGGTTGTCTAAGTTGTATACCAAGAAATTTAGGACAAAGAAAAAAGTTAGTACTCTTATGACCAAAGATAAGGAAGACATTGAGAGGTTAAGGAAGGAAACACAGTAGAAAGTTGAAGATATTGCTAAAGAGTTAGGAGCCTCTCAACTAGAAAATGAAAATCAAATGCAAGATGACAATCCCCTTTTGGAATTCAATGAGCATGCCAATGAATAAAATGAGCATGAGAATGGTCAGAAAGAAGATGCATTGACTGATAATACCCCTCTAATTGTGGAGAATATTATTGTTGAAGAGAAGGAACAAGATAAGAAAAATTTCCTAGAGAAGAATGAAGCTCAAAATGAATAGAATTTTCCCCCTCTAGATAAGGAGATAGATGTTGAGAAAAATAAAGAAGACATGAAAGGTGTTTTAGAGAAGACTAAAGAACAAAAATATGACACTATTCTTCCTCTATAAGTAGAGAATAACACTAAAGAATTCTCTAGTAGTGGAGAATGGAGAAGAGTTAGAAAAAGGAAGAAGAAAATGCAAAAATTGGTGGTGAATCCTATAGAGCCTCTAGAGATTCACTAAAAGATCTATTGGAAATGTAGTTATAGTTTGAATTGGTGGTATCTACATAGCTCCTATAGATTCCCATGCAACAAGGTTAGGTGGACCTAGATATGATTTCCCCTTTGCACAAACTACACCTTGGGATATATTTCATACCTCCACTAGGAAGGAAATTCTACAAACTCACTAGAAGAGTGTAGAGTTGGAAAATGAAGTAGTGAAGGTGTTGCAGGAAGGTATTCTCAGAATAACTATTGATAATTCCTTATTTGGTGTGAAAATTTTGAAATTATTGCTTGATTATTTTAAGGATTATTCTACTAGTTTGGAAGAAAATATTGAGAATGAAATGACAAATAATTTCAATGATAAGAGGTTATCAGAATTTTTTTATAAATGTGGTATTGCACACACCAAGTTGCACAAGATAATTTGGAGGATGTCAAGAAGTGTTTGGATGAAGCCAAACAATTATTTTAGTTTTGTTTAAAGTGGCTAGTTTCTACAAAGATAATCAAAGATCAAATGGACTCAATTAAGTCATAAAATTACTTAGAACTCATGAGTTTATGATCTGGTTAGTGATGCAGATGGAGCTACAAGAGTTGTTATTGAAAATATACATGGTCAATTCTTTCTATTGCAAGAATAAAAGGATAAAATAATAGTGTAGTATGGTCAAATAAAAGATATGGTAAGTACAAGGCTTACACCTTTAATTAAATTTTTAGCTAATGTTGAGAAGGTGGTACAAATGAATCCAATGCGTAGATCTCTAGAAGAAGGAGAAAACCTCCATATTTAGTTTGAAAATCAATGTTATATGCTTTCCTTTTCTAAGAAGGATTGGGAGGTCACAAAGAAGGATTTAGAGGCACACCTTGCCAAATTGGTGTCTTATCAGGGTATTTTACCCTCTTCTAGTTAAGTTGTACATTTTTTATTTGTATATGTAATTTTTTTATTTCAATGTACATATGCGGAAGTAGCTGATGGTGTTACAATACAAGTTTTGTTATTTTTGGTGGATACAATTGTTAGGGGGATCCACTTTGATGTAAATATTTCAATAAGGGGGGATATTGTTGAAGTGTTTTGAGTATAAAAGAGAAGTTTCTTTTTGGTACCATTTTCCCCTGATGTTAAAGTGAGGGGTAGTTTTGGAAGAGTGTGTTGCCATTAATGACAAAGGGGGGGGATAGTTAGAAACATGGGCATAATGGTGTCTAGATGGTGTAGGGTGTTTTCACTGATGGAAACCCATGCAGAGTGTTGGTCCAAAGAAGACCAAGTGTTTTGGAGAATTGACTAAGTCCTAGTGTGCATATTCAGTGATTAAATGAACAGTTTTGTGGTCTGCATTGCTTCACTATTCAAAATCTTGTCATACTATTTTGAGGTGTTCATGGGATGTTTTGGATGTATCTAAATTATAATATTTTGGGCTTGATGTCTTCCGCAATTGAATATATTGTTGATAGTGTATTAGGCTTAGTACTGGTAGTGTTACATGTGCAAAGTGCATGTTGAAATGCTCTACATTCCACTGTGGATGAATATTATGATGTGTGGTTTTGAGGAAGTGTTGGAAGGTGTTAGAAGTGTATGTACTCCAAGAGGCAAATGATTTGGTGGGTCCATGTGCCAATTTATGAATGAATATTTGGCTCATTTAGTTGTTGCTTCACCATCGGTGTCGACCTAAAGGTTTTTGGGTCATGTAGAGTTGAATTGTGTATAGATAAAAATCATGGGAGTGATTATAGGTCATGCAAACCTATTTTAGTGTGGTACACTTTTTTTTTCTATTCTTAAAGCATGTTTGTTATATTTTATGCCGACAGGTTATTGTGTTGCATGTTTTATTTAATTAGGTCGACTTAATTGATGTTGTGGGTGTTTGTGATATATATAGAAGGTTGATTTAGTGTGTGAAGTGTGTATATGAGATTTGTTAAGAAGTGTATTAGATGTAAGTAAGAGTTTGTGGGAGATCTGATGTAGTGTGAAGTGTGAAAGGTGATAGTGGTGAAGTATGAAGTGTGTAAGGTTGGTTTTTTGAGATTAATTAGAATTGTGCCTTCAACATGTTGCAAATGCATTGCTAGCAGTTCATCTTTGGAAATGACTCACTCTTTCTTCTATATTTTTCTATTATGGGAAGTGAGCCTCTTGTAATGAGCCATTATTTCTAGATAGTGAGTCCTTAGACAATGAGTCAACCAATCTGTAAATCCATTGTAACTGATTATAATATATATTGTGAGCTAATCCTTGCCATGGTTTTTCCCTTTCCAGGTTTTTCCATGTAAATTTTGTGTTCTTTTGTTTATGGATGTGATGCATGCATTAATTGTTCCTTTCCATTTTTGTAAGTTTGATGAGATGCTTTGAATGCATGTTTAAGTTGATGAAGTTAATGAATTATAGTGAGCACTAAACTCACCCCCCCTCTCAATATTTTAGGTGTAGTCCTTATGGATGGTACAAAAAGGGAAGAAGCGGTTGATAAAAGGTCGTGTATAAGTAGATCAATAAAGGTGGAAGATGGAATGTGTGTGAGGGTAGATCATACTAGTGTTAAGAAGTAGACCTATGAGACTCCTGAGGAGGAGCATGCAAGTGATCATCATGTGACAATAGAAGGGGAACATAAAAAATACACATAGAGACAAGGATATTCTATAGGTTAGAGGATGCAAGGAATAATAGAGTGTAAGGGAAGTCCATATCTTAGAGGAGGAGGTTATGTGAAGGTGGTTTGAAACACATATAAGGAAGAAAAATGGTGGAAATTCTAGGGAAGTATAAATGAGTGGAAACCTATCTATATGTGAGTTGAGGTTGAGTAGGAGAGACAAAACCTAATGGAAGATGATGTTGTATGACCTAAGAAAGGTTAAATAAATAAGAATAGAAGAAATGTATATGCATTAGAATGTGGACATAAATTAGGGGAGACAAATAAGAATATTTCACTAGATATTATTGAGGATGGTACTATCACTCATTTCTATTTGTGAGTAGAGCTCACACTCTTTCCTACATGAGTCATTCAATGTAAGAGCATCCTAGGTCAACTCAAGATTCTATATATAAATTAGAGAACTTTTTTATGGGTAAAAGTACAAAATTGTGTCACACTTTCAACCAACTTATTAGCACAACAAAATTTAAGTATTTCTAACTAAAAATTATTTTTTGTCAAACGTATGTTCTAGTAAAATTCATTCTAGCTAAGTTAGTTCTTCCATAACTTTTTCAAGTAAAATTATTGGCTAAAAATATATGGAACGCCAATTTGAGAACAATTTACCAAAAAAATAAAATTATTTGAAAAGCTTGATGTTTCAATAACTCCTACTCATGTAAATAACTTTTTTTTTAAATATAAAAAATAACCTTTTGTAGATCCATAAGTGTAGTTTTCAAAAATATATTTATTTTAATAGTTTAATTATTATTTATATTTTATATTTTATTTTTACTAAAAGTAGATTATTAACACAAAATACTAGGTTGATTACCATGCCAAGGAAAAATACTAAAACTTATTAAAAAAAATTGAAAAAAATATAATGCACTAGATAAAATAATCTATATCAAAATGGTATAAGTTTTTTCCTATTTTAGATAAATATTTAATATGAAAGATGACACCAAATGGAAAAAACTATTTTTAATACACACATTTCAATATTTATTGAAAAATATATATTTATCAAAATTCAAAAAAAAAAAATCTATGCACTAAAGTTTCAAGCTATAAATACACAGAAAAAATTTGAAAGAAAAAAAAATTACTATAAAAAG
Source organism: Sequoiadendron giganteum (assembly GCA_007115665.2). NCBI lineage: Eukaryota > Viridiplantae > Streptophyta > Pinopsida > Cupressales > Cupressaceae > Sequoiadendron > Sequoiadendron giganteum. The sequence continues at coordinate 471,997,603 of CM021106.1, read as the reverse complement.
TTTGGCATCTCATGTAACTTCATTTTTTTAGCATTTTATCAACACCTAAATTATAGTGTTAAATTATTGAAAACTAGTTTAAAATATTTTTTATATTTAAAATATATATATATTAAAAATTAAACATTTTACTAGTTTACATCATTTCAAAATTCAAAACATATGTCCCACTTTTTAGTGATTCAAGTTTAAAAGTTGGATCAGTGTTGGTCATTTCCTTTATAAAGTGTGACACAACTTTGTACTTTCACCCTTATAGATCCTTAGGGTTGAGGCACTAAGAAGAGGTGCACAAAGGATGCATGACATAAAAAATGAGGATGCACATAGGGTATAGAGTTGGTCATGTGTAATAAGCATGAACAAGCAAATGAGAGGAAAGTGTGTAAGTGGGGCACATGAAGGTGCAAAACTTACACATTGGGATGATATACATGGAATTTACTAAGGAATAGTATGCATAAATATGTTTACCATGAAGAGGAAGGGTGAACAAGGCTAAGAAAAAACTAGCCTCAATTATTAATAGAGGTAACTAGAACACTATAAAGATCCAGACCTAGGTCAATCCAACATTAGGTGTCAACATTTAAGTTCATTATAAATCTGGAATATATACCATTATAACCTTCAACCAGAGTATATAGCTCACTCAATGACATATATTTTAGTAGAATCTTCATGCAAAATTTATATAGTCATCATTTATAAGAGTCAATATCACTCAACTATGTTGCATGATGCAACCTTCAAATAAAACCCAATACAAATAAATGACATAATCATCATTATATATTTCATGCAAAAGACACACAAGCATCATTTACAAGATTTAATGTTACTCAACCATAATGCATTGACAAGCACACTAGGGACACTATAGGAGTTTGAATCAACCTTCAAATAAAACTCATTCAACAAAATTGGCATATATGACATTAAAACCTTCAAAAAACACCCAAATAACACAATGACATATGTTTCATTATACCCATTCTTTATTTTTTATCAAATGCAATCGTGTTTAATAAACTACATCGCATGACCATGTTATGACTTGGTATATTCCAAGTTATAATGTGATCATGTTAATTCAACTTTCAAATAAAATGGATGTATTAAAGCTAAAATGAGTGATTATACTTCATTTTTTTCCTCCATTTTGATGCACATACCCTTTAAATGATTCAAATTTTACTTCTTATAACACATGGACTTTGATTTAAGGGTTCTAATTAGTATTAACTCTATCTTGAGATTTTATTTATAAGTAAAGTGAAGGGGTAAGGCCCTCTCCCATTGAATAAATATATAATGAGAACAATAACCACCTCTAGAAAAAGCATATTACACTTCATACCAATGGATTGGGGAGCTAGAAAATTAGACATGGTTGCAATTTACATGACAATATAGATTCCCTTGAAAATTTCTACAAGAGTATAAACCTTATTTATATTAAAACATAGGATCATCCTTTCTGCTTAATTTCATTTTGTTGATGTCGACAAGTTATTTTTTCTTTCAAACTTAGTCCAAGAACCTATATTTTTTGAAGGGTTTTCCTTTAGATGAACAATCAAACCTGGTGGAATAGGAGGGGAATGCTTAATAATAGTTATTGAAGGAGACTCACCAAACACTAGGAGGATTGCAAAAAGAGGGGGTATATCATCCATGGGAGAGGACACTAATGAAGTTGAAATAAAAGAGTCAAAATAACTATCATCCTCACAAGTTGAGTCCATCCACAAGCTCCTTTGCTACCCCTCTTGTCACCAAGTGCTCTACCTTGAGGATGCAATACATTGATTTAGATGGGTGCCTTTGTGAATTTAGAAACTAAATGAATAGTGGTGAAATGGATTAATATCTAAAATAAATTCCTTCACAATCAAGTTATTGAGTCCATATCTTATTTCCAAGCTTTAAGTGCATTTTATAGAGTTGGTTTTTTCATAGACCCAAACCCACGAGGATCCTTGCAAAGCTAAAATGATAGAATTTTTTTTTAATATTGGGAACTAAAATAAGGTTTCCAAATATTTTACTAGAGAGGGAAGACATTCTTCCTTCCAAAATTGAAGTGGGATGCTAACAACCTCACCTAAATTGGTGGAGTGAGGAAGGATTCAGGAAGGGGATTGCAAATTAGCATGCCATGGATTTATACCCATAGAGATCTTGTCCCAAAACCTAGGCCCACCATTAAGTAGGGTATTTTGATTTTATTTGGATTCACATTTGACCATAAACTAGCCTTTCACATAGGAGTAGATAGTGAAGCCCTTTGTATTGAAAGGTTTCTAGTGGATAGTCATCCATTCATGCAACCTAGCCAAACTAGGATATTTTTTTAAAATTTATAAATCATGATATACTAATAAAACAACCATATTTCCTCCAAAATACACATTAAAAATATGTAATTATTAGCAGATAGGGGATATGTGTATGGATGGTTTGTACCATTTGTAGGGGGCATACACACCTTAGTAGAATTGGGTATAAGATTATTTTCTATATGTGCCCTTATACCCTTGGTAGTTTTGGAGGTTTAGAAGTCAATGGGCATGTCATTCTTAGATATTGAATTCCAAGCTATCATGATATCTATCATACCACTGCCATTAATCATATTAATGTAGATAGTTCTTATGTATAATATAGCCTCCAAAATTCTTATGAACCCTTGATTGGTATAGAACCTATATATTGTTTGACCTTGAAATCATTACATTCTCATAAAGGAAGATTCCAAATATATGAGACAGAGGCCGTATGAATAAAATTTTAAAATAAAATTCAAAATGAAAATATGATTTTCAAAATATTGAAGAACAATATTATAAAAAATATAATAATTTAGATGATTGAAAATAAATACTTTATCTAAAACTAAATATTATTAAAATTAATATTAAATTATTAACACATGCAAATATTTCACTCTAAATATATTTATAGATTTTTGTTGTTCCATTAGAAAGAAATAAAAATATTTAACGATGATCTATATGAAATAATTCAAAACGATGAATGCAGTTCTCTTGAAATCGATAATTAAAATGAGACCGTATATATGTCGATATTTATATTTATAAATTATTTTAATACCACGAGTTCTAAATCAAAATATAGAAATTTATAAATTTATGCTCTATTTGAATGTGAACTTTAACAATTGATTTAGTTGATTTTATTGATGAACTTTTGAAATATAATAATTTATTTAATTTATGTTATCTTATTTCACTTAAAATGTTTAAAATCTTTTACTTTGATTTTTAATAAAATAATTATATGAAAAAATATTTTCTATAATTTAAACTTTTTTTCATATAATTCTTACATAAATTTTGTTAAAAATTTTAATGTGCAATTTTTTTTAAAAAAAATTCTTAATATTCAATTTATAGGCATTCCTAGTAGTGGAAGAAATAAATTATTTTCTAAATTTTTAAAATGACTGTAATTCACTAGGTCCTTTCAACATAGCGAGTTATTAGGAAAATTACAGGTTCAATATTTGAGTTTGTTTTGATAATTGTGAGTTAGTATGTTGAAAGTTTCTTTTTATTATTATATTATTATTAGTTGCTACATTAAAATTATTAGTGTTCTTATTAGTAATTAAGTCATTATTTTTTTTTAATAAATCACATCAAAAAATTAATAAATTATGTGATGCATGTTTAATAATTTAATTTAATGTATAATTATTGATTTAACCTTTTTCTTTGTTTTTAATGATATCTCAACAAAATCACACATAAGATTTTAGATTTAAGTAAGAGTAAATAAGATTTTGTAAAAGTTTGAGTTATTGAAATAACCACAAATGATTTTGAGGGGTATAGAGTTAAGGTGCACAATTATTGAGTTGTCAAGTTGAATGATTCACAAAGAGTCTGCTAGAGATCAAATTTTGCTAAGTAAAAAGAGCTAACAAAATAAGGAAGATGTTCTCGTTGTAGATGAATTTGACAAAAAAGATATCCCTTTGTCATTGACTTTTCATAGACGAAAATTGATAATTTGTGCACCCAATGTTTATGTATTATTATAAATGGTTTGCAATGATAATCCTCCTAATAAAATGATGCAAATGCAACAAATAAAGGTGGGGCAATGGATGCTTAGCATAACTTAATGCACAATTATTGATATTTTTTCTTTAGATCAACACCAATACATTGATGTAGCATTATATTTGATGATGTGGACCTCAAACTTTATGCTCAAGCAATGAACTCATCAAGAGAGTTGCTATAAAAAGATCAAAGGTATTTGAAATCATGACAAATGAGTTGAAGAGGTGTAGAATTAAGGTGTAAAACTAGTGGTCCAGGGAGTTCAATGATTCCCAAAAGACCCATTAAGAATCAAGAATTTATGAGTGCATAGACTTGATACTATAAGAAATAAGATGACGATTATGTCTTATAGAAAATTGACTGAATGAATACCACTCAATTCTAAAATATTAACCAAAAAAGAGTGATATTCCTATTCAATACCTAAACATTGCTAAATATGTTTTGAAGTATTTATTTCACCGATAACAAATATAAATAAAGTGAACAAATGAGGTGGGCAACGGGTAGCTGCTGAGGGCGGTGGGGACTTAGGAATGATTGGTAATAAGGTAGATTTACTTCGAAGGATCCAGCATTCATGCGGGTCCACGAACACATGAAGCTAATAATAACATTAAAACAGAGAAAGAAAGAATGAAAAGGCCCACGGGTGTACAGGCAGATAGAAAAAAAAAGGTGTTCCTCTTCTCAGCCTCGCTCTTTCACAAAATTCCAATCACCGGCCATGTACAAAAATGAGTTTGTGCTATGAATGATGAATATGATGTCTCACTGGGTACAGAGACAACTTTCCAAGGACATTTGACCCACTTTTTGGCATTGCAAAACACCACTTTCCTCTTCAAGCAGTTGGCAGGCTCTGGGCAATCCATTTCTTCTTATTCATGATCATCACAAACACCGTTATCAGTAATTGTATGTTGAGCTCCTAGACCCAATTTCTCTTTTTGTTTGATACACTTTTTCTGTTCACAGAAGACAGGTGATATCACATCAAATAACCCACCTGAAGGAGGTTTCCATGAGCAATCCTAGTCGAATGTCTATACATGTTGTCTTTCTTATGACAGTGGAGTGCACAAACTCTCACAACTTGTTAGCTCAGTGCAGAATGAGACAGCAGATAGATTGATAGAATGCAATGGCAGTGCCAAGTTCACATTGTGTTATCACCATCTCCATCTCTGACACTGACCCAACTCAACTGAACTAAACCAGGAGTCTGGACCATTTCTAAATCCTCCCCCATTCCTTAAACCCAACAGGTGGTAGGTAGGGGAGTAGAGTAGAGAGTGGAAAGCCTCGAGACGGGTGGGATGACATGAGCAGTGGGACCCATAAAATGTATGGCCTGAAGGACTACGTATTCAGAGGGCAGGACAACAACGAGTGGCACGTCCATTGGCCCATTGCATGTCAAGCTATGCTACTCCTCCTGGGTCAGAAAGCCACAGCAGCCTTTAGGTTAACCTTTTTTGACGATTATTCTGATATTGTGTTCATATCAAACCACACGAGGACGATCCACTGGGGTACGTCCACGGGTGGAGATATGGCATTCATGAGCAAAAGATCTAGCTAGTGTCCCATACTTATCCAGCTACAGTTTCTAGCTAAGCTGGGTGAAATGAGGATTGTCTTCTGGGGCGACAAACCAGGATTGTATTTTGCATAAAGATAACTAATGAATGTCAAGGACAGAAACTTGCTCTATTATTGTGCTGCCAAATGTTTTGCACGAACAGGAGGTGGATGCTGGTAAGACATTGCCGTCCGCACTTAAGTAGCAATAATTAACGAGCATACAGAAGACCGTATGAAATTGCACGTTTTGTCAGCATAAACTTTATCAAGAAACAGCCAAACGAATAAATTGAAAGGTTTTGGTTTACTTGATTTAAAAATAGGTAAAAAGTCTTTTACATTGTCTTTTTTAGAACCTAGAGTTTAGTCCAACGATCTGGAATTTAGTTCTTTATAAGACGAGCTCCTCTATAATCTTTCGACAATATTTCATATTAAAGATATCGCGTTTTTACAATCCATCATGTTATTCTCTTTTGTTTCTGGTTTGAATTGTGCTAGTATTTTTTCCATCAAAACCTGAAACAAAAGAGAATAATATTTCATATAATCACTGCATTGTTGTTTACTAATTATGTTGGAATTCTAAACATGATATTTCCACATTCCATCTAAACAAATTTAAAAATATTTTTTGTGAAAAATTGAGCATTTTGTTTCCTCATTTTAAATCAAATAAGTGTAAACATCTTTACATTAATAGAATTCAATAGGTCCTTTTAATGCCTCCCATCAAAAGACAACACTCCCCCATAATTTTCTTGCTTTCCTCATATTGAAGACCATACAAATGTAAGCAACCTTACATTAATAAAAATAAGAGGTCTTTTTAATGCTTCTCATAAAAAGACAACACTCTCCCCATAATTTTCTTGCTTTCTAAAGCCCTTATAAAAATCTTAGACACCCTAAGGTTTTGTCCTAGTGTTTGTCTTTTCATTGTAAAATATTGATTTCATATTTCTAATTATATTTATCTCCAATCAAGATTGAAAATTGATGGAGTATGTATAATTTTCTTTCACGTAGGGTTTTATCTTAGCTTATCATTTCCTTCATTCATCCATGGTTTTTTGGTTGTTACAATTCACCATGGATCCTTAGAGTCTTTATGTTGGGATTGATTGCATGCTTTTGTAATAGATCATATTGTGTTTTGACACTTTTTTGTTTCAATAGATATTCTCTGGTCTTTGATGGGATCACAACATTTTTCATAAAGGAAGGGGCTATATGTTCTAGAAGACTAAATTTGATAATTGTTTATCTATTTTTAATCTTTCATGAACCTTATAAGCAATTTTTCTTTCATTTAAGAGGACTTTCAATTTCATTTTTAACATGATTCATGATAATTATAATCCTTTTATAACAAATTATGATAACTCAACCCTAACCCCTATTGATGCATGTTGTAGCCTTCACAACATCCCCTTGTTCTTTCAAATTTAGGGATGCTTATGTTTGAACTTAACCATGATTATAGTCTTATTGTCCTAACATTTTGACTGTACCTATCTTTTAACAATTTGAGGCCTTTAGTGAATCTATAACATTATTATGTCCACATATTGGCCTATGAATGTAAATTGCCCTTTATTGAGTCTTGTATCTAAGTGTTGAGTAAATGTCATCAAAATTTGCATGTCTAAAACGTGGAAAAATTGGTTTCCATGTTGGAGAAAAATGTTCAAGATAGAAATTATTAACGCTAGTAGAGTTCTATGGGTCATTTGAACTTTTATAATTTTATGCAAACTTCCTTGTCAACCTAACAATTCCATAGAGCTTATTTGCACCTTTGCATGGAACATGTATAATTGCATTTCATTCCCAACCCTTAATAAGAGAGAGAGAAAATTCAAACATGCAATTATGCCTTGCATGATTGTAAATTATAATCTTGTGCCTCACCCCTACAATTCCACAAACTCTAGACAAAGCATGTGATAGATTTTATTTATAACATTGTATAATTTTTTAGTGCAAATCCCAATGTGGCCTCACACCCTTTAGCTTATCAAAGGTTATATGGTGTTCAATGTCATACTACATGTTCATCTCCACATTTTCTTAAACTATGATGGTTTGCCTCTTAATCCTACAACCCCACATTGCATTATATCTAATGGATTACTAGATTTTAAAAGGAATGTGAACCTCAACTAACACCTATTGTTGATTGTAGGTCACATGCACTCTACTCGACAAAAGATTAAAGATCACAATAAAAAATGAGAGGATTCCCTTAAAAGAAAATTCATAAGATAAAAATATAGAAGAATTTGGGAAAATCTCACATCAATTAATTTAACTAACAAATTTGAGAGGTTTGTTAGTGTACAAATAAATCCAAGAGGACAAATACATCCAAGAGGAAAAATAAATCCAATTTCCAAGAATATAAAGGAATTTAACTTACTTGGAAAATGTTAGTGTAAATAGAGTTATTATCATACCTAGTTAGCTAATCACCTTTTAGGATTGGCCTATTCACACCTAGCTTAAGTTTACTTAGACTTTCTTTTGATTTTTTCTCACTTCATAATATTGAGACATGTTCTCATGACTTGAGACACCTATTGGCACTTGTTCACACACTTAACAAGTGAGGTCACAAGTATCCCACTTATGGAAGGTTAGTCAGTCATTCAGTCCTAGCTTCCTACCTCCCCATCATTACCTATATATGCAATGATTGATCATTGTATTATACACTCTTCATTTCATGTTTGATAGATGTATTGTTGTGCATATTTTATTCACTTGTGAAATTTGCTTCATGCTCTCTTGATCTTGGAATTCTCCAACATGGTATCAGAGCTATGAGAGCACATTCCTTCCCACATCAAGGTGACTCCCACACATAGTCCTATTAATGGAGCATCATAGAGCCAAACAAATAATGCAATTGGGTGATCCCACAAAATTGGTTTACAATTCCGTCGAAGAAGCAAAATTTCAAAAAAAATCTCCATGAAGGAAATTTTGGGTTTTGGGGGGTTCGAATGAACTTAGGGTCCAAACAAACCCAAAGAGGATTTGCTCGAACACCCCTTTGAGCGAACCCTATTAAATTATGGGTCCCCCATTTTTTACATTTTTTGAAATAAAAACAATTAGAAATTTTGAAAAAAAAGTGGGTTTGCTCGAACCCCCCTTTTTCCCCCTTCTCGGGGCTCTTGCACCAAATTTCTACAAAAAAATTCTCTTTGAAGCTTGGGTTGAGAATGAAAATGGAGGAGACTTCATAGACCCAACTAGATGATAGTAGTACTCATAACGAGCTATCTATTGAATATAATTTTAACATGTTTTGGTTTTATTATGTATTTTATATTTTAGTTTGATTAAACATAGATTTTTCACCTAAAATCAAGTTCTTTGTTTTGCACATGTGAAAAAATAGCAGATTATCAAAAAAATAAAATTAAAATATCAATGCACTAGATATTGATGTCCTTAATCCAACAAAAGAAATAAAAAATCGATGCATACCAAAAAAGTTATGCTTTATCCATTGAATCATGTCTAAATTGTAAAAGGTTTGACTTTGAAACTTAATTAAGAAAAAAGTATTCAATGAAATACAATTAAACCAATTACATGCACTAGATATCATAGTTACAAATTTAAATTCGAAAAAATTAGAATTTTATCCTTCAGAGAAAAAAATGTGTTAATCAGTGACGTCACTCTTTAAAAATGGTGTTTACTGTTAAAAACTAGTTTTCGAAGGAGATGAAAAGAGAAGTGCAATCTGATTCCAAAAATTTTGAAAAAAATATATTTAAAATCTATAGACAAAATGTCACAAATCACTAGTTTGCATCATCTCCAAATTTATCACGGTTTAGCCACTATAAGTGTCTGAAAGTGAAGATTTAGTTCAAAGAATTCAATTCAATGTTCAGTTTGACCAAAAATTGTAAACCAATATTGTATGATCATCCAATTGCATTTAAAATACTCGGGAAATGGAAAAATACCTTTCATTTCATCAATTTTAATAATTTTCATTTTATGCACTTTTTGGACCTTTGTGCCTATTACAAAAGTAAAAATTTGAAAAAAAATTTAGAAGACCAATCTGCCCCTTTGCCAATCCGCTCGTTAGGATAGAAAATTTGTTTTCTATGAACATTTTGGCCATTTTGGTCTCTTTGTAATCTCCAAGAAATCTTGGCCAATTTGACCTGTTGCATGTATATTTGGCCTCTTTCGCTGTATTTGCCACCATTACAGTATTGTGGCAATTTTTTTTTGCCTCTTGGAAGGTTTCTCATCTTTCCAGGAGACAATTGTTTCTTGCCCTCTGCGGAGGGCTTTGCCATTTCGTGCAGGGTTTCGTGGCACATTCTTGCTCATTGAAAACTTTTATTTCTGTGATCTATGGGAGCATCAGAAGGATATTCTTGCAGTTGTCTTCAACATACTATTGATCACAGCGAACCAGGTCGTGGGTTACCACAGGTATAGTGACCATTTGTGGGTTGACAGCGACAAAGGAACATCACACGCCACACACCCTCAATAATCCCATTCGAAAGGTTTTTGTCTTGGCTGGTCTCACTGCCAATTGTACACCTGCACGATTTCATTGAGCAGAGATCTCTACTGTCACGGCATGGATTCCGTTTTGCAATGCGTTCGCACCATCAATGACGAGGATTTTCTTTTTGGATTCTCTCGAACTGTATTGAGGTGTGGAGAACTGTTTATAGTGACCTGCTATCTTTGCAATCATCTTTGCAACATTGCCCCTTTGCATTGCGCGCTTTCTCATCTGCAACCTGCACTCTCTTTAGCATCAACAAAAGCTTTAAAGTTTCCTCGACTACTACTCTCCAACGTCAAATTCCAATGATTTCCTCCCACAATTTTTGTTGTTGCAGAGTTTATTCAGCCTCGGTCAACATTCACAGTCACTCTAATCGTGCCCTCCATAAACCCATTCGACCTTCACCCTCAACATGGCCCCATTTTTCCTCTCTTTAGCGTTGACAAACACATTCTATTTGTGCTAAGGATCTTCGAGATCTGCATATCCATTACCCTGCTCATTGCGGCTGCCCCCTATCACGTGGCTCATTGCCATTCTTTGCCTTGCAGATTCATTATATCGCATTGAGGTTTGATTTACTTTCATCTATGGCCTTTTGAGTTTATGGCATTTCTATGATATTGCTATCACGATTCAATCGTGTAGTTTTACGAGTCAAACTCATTGACCCATGTTTCATGAGTAGTGATTAACAAGAACCCATCTCTCATGATAATGAATGATCCACTTAGCACTCATTGCATCTAGGTGATGCTCACAGAGGTGAAGCATTGGGCCTTCCCAGGAGGTCACCCATCCCAGTACTACTCCAGCTCAAACACGTTTAACCATGGAGTTTTCCCCAAGGTTAAGCACACTTAGCTTGCAACCCCATTTGCAAAACCTTCAACAAGTGTTGTGCCTTATGAACCATTCATTACAGAGCCCCTTTAGCTCATCAATTGATAAGTATGATGTATTTTTCCACAACATGTCAAATTATGATATTGCTATCAAGATTCAATCATGTAGATTTACGAGTCAAACTCATTGACCCATGTTTCATGAGTAGTGGTTCACAAGAACCCATCTCTCATGATAATGAATGATCCACTTAACACTCATTGCATTTAGGTGATGCTCACAGGGGTGAAGCATTGGGTCCTCCCGGAAGGTCACCCATCCTAGTACTACTCTAGCTCAAGCACGCTTAACCATGGAGTTTTTCCCAAGGTTAAGCACACTTAGCTTGCAACCCCATTTGCAAAACCTTCAACAAGTGTTGTGCCTTATGAACCTTTCATTATGGAATTTATTTTCCTTGTGCATTTGTGGTGGCTTTAAAGGTTCACATGGCTAGGTCAAAGACTTGTGATGTTTACTATAGCATCCAACTGCCCATCGACCTGCATTTTCTATTCAAATAAGTGGTTGTGCATTATCTATGCATTGCTTGAAAGACTCTACTACCAGAAGTCCACAACATAGGGGTTTGAATCCAATTTAAACACAATTGCCAGAAGTCATTAGAGAGCCCAAGTCAAAGGGCTTCACTCCAACATTTTGTGCATATTATTGATGGAGTCCTACCATAGGAGGAGTGGCATACTTAGGCTTCTCATCCACTCTGCCATTTGACTCAGCTTAAATATCTCCACTTGCCTCCATGCAACCAAAAATTGGCTCTTCATTTACTTTGTTAAATTAATGTTATATGTAGTATCTCAAACTTCATATGACATTATAGTTAATTGGCGTAACTACTATATTAACTTGGTAAATGTTAAATAATCACTAACCACTAGTAGTTAGATATTAGTTAAATTTAGCATTGTTTGTTCAAATAGTTTAGTAACCATCACTTGACTATGAAGTAACATTAAAATTTTCAAAGGGTTTTTTTTTTCATTTTTGCAAAACTTTCAAATGGGGAGTCTATTTTTTGATTGTGAATAGTTGCTGGAAAGTTCTTTCCAAGCCCAACATTTTAGCATTGAGACATTTTTTATTTGTTGTTGTTTAATATGAAATTTTAGCCTCTGAAGTCAAAATTGTAAGCAAATTTTGATAGGACATAACTTTCACCCCGTTTATTGAAATTTTGCAAAAGAATTTATTTCTATCAAAATTTTACAAGAAATCTGATTTTACATGTAAAAATAAGATATGGGTTGTCATTTATTCACAAAATTGTAAAAATCGTTGTAAGTTATAAACGATAGATTTTGACATCTGATCTTCACAACTTGTAAAAAAATATTGCACATTATTTTGGGGGGGCTACAATCAACACTAATCATTTTGGATGGGCTCTTTGAATCAAGGTGAAAATCTAAGTGTTTTCTTTTTCTTCAATTTGTTGGTTCATGTGATCATATCTCTTAGACTAAGTCCCTTCCATTTGAGTGTTCTTCATAATCCTCCTAATAAATTGAAAATCAAATGTGGATATTGTGAAAAGAAAAGACATGTTATAATAGAAGAATGCCAATTTTATCAAATTGAGGAACTAGAGAAAATTATTGTTAGTCATGGTATTTCCTTACCTGATCCTCTAGTTCCAACACATGTAAAAATATCATCTAGTCTCACTCGGACACCTTCTGAGACATCATCATTTGGGGATGAAAAATGTAGTTCGATGATTTGCATTGATATCTCATATCCCATATCACCTATTACTACATATGAATTTGTCATTGACTCATTTATTAGTTCTAGTGATTCTTTGCATCAATTCACTGCTATCATCATTCCAAATCCACCATATTGGGATGCATATCTACTAGACATAGAATCTTTGTTTGTATAATCCCACTTTGCAAATTTGGGTGACATCAATGAGGAAATTTTTCTTCTATTTGATGACAAATTTGATGAAGTTACATCATCATTTTTCATCTTTGGATATTTCTCTTTCATTGCCTACTTGGCTTCTATCGTGATAGTTTATGCAAGCATTCATGAGTTATCATCATCTGCAATAGTATCAATTCACATCGATCCAAACATAACCATACATCCATGGTCCCTATTGTAGAATCTTCTATGGTACATAATCCAGCATATCAACATTGGCTTGGAGATCTTTGAGCATCATTGCATCATTTCAATCTATGAATCATGTGCAACATTCATATATGTTGATCTTACTTCTTGCATATTCCTATCAAGAATGGGAAGTCATCTTGCACACATTTGTGGTGTTATTTCTTCCCAAGTGGAGAAATGGTGTTCAATGCTTGTGGAACATCTTCAACATCCAATGTTGAGCATCTACCAACACTACAAGTATCATTCTGAGGGGAGGCTACATGGTTTCTCTTCTGCTATCAATTTTGGGAGGATACATTTCCTCACATGGAGTTCATTACTAACCATTTTCTGGGGGGATTACATGACCTATCTTTTCTCTCCTATAGGGAGAACATTCATTGTAATTTGTGATATAATTAGTCTTTGAGGGGTTATGATGAGTTCTTCATCTATCACTAATCTTCTTCACTTGTATATTTTGTTTCATTGCATCTCTTTTGGAGAGGGGTTTTTATTTTCCCATTGGGTTTCTCTCCTTTACTCCACTTTATGAGATATTTATACATGAGTACCTAACATGGCCTAGTAGTTGAGTCTCATCATTATTGCATACAGTACTCCTTAAGTTGCACTTAAGGGGGGGTGTTAGTGTAAATAGAGTCATTATTATACCTAGTTAGCTAATCACCTTTCTAAGATTTACCTATTCACACCTATCTTAGGTTTACTTAGTTTTTTTCCTTTTGTCTCACTTCATACCATTTAGATATGCATTCTCATGACTTGAGACACCTATTGACACTTTATCACACACTTGTCAAGTGAGCTCACAAGAGTCCCACTTATGGAGGGTTACTTAGTCACTCAATCCTACCTTCCCACCTCCTCATCCTTGCCTAAATATGAAAGGCTTTATCATTGTAGTATACACTCTTCATATCATATTTTATAGACATTCTATTGTGCATATTTTATTCACTTGTGGATTTTTTTTCATTCTCTCTTGATCTTGGAATTTTTCAACAAAAAATACTAAAATACATAGTTATAAATGCTTAGTTAAAGTCAAAAAATAATTATGGGATGTGGATAATATGTGCAAAAGAGTGTGTTAGACTCAAATACCTAGACTAAATTACAATGTCACATATAAATAATGAATTATACCATGTTCCTTCATAATGAAGTAAAATGTGTAGGAAAATGTAATACCCACACACACAAGAAGAATACAAAACCTACCCTAACACACCCCCTTAAGTGTAGCTTAGGTGGGTGAAAATATTAGTCCCAACTAATTTAGTCTTGTGAGGTGCCCATTTATAGTAAAGTCATACCAAAAGAGAAGAATCCCCTAGTACAAAGGAAAATACCCCCAAATAGAGAGAAAATAATAATAGAGGACTATCCAATTCCCCCAAGATGTAGCCTCCCACACTCTTATCAAAGCTCAAAAATGAAGAAACTAGTTATCTAGAAGGGGTTTGATGAATATGTCAGCCAATTATTCTATTTTCATTTAGAAAATGGATCAATAACCTGGCCATGAATAATACCTTGAATTTAGTTCATAAGAAACTCCATGTATTTGATGTACTAGTGATGGATTAAGATATTGAGATAACACTCTAGTTGTCATATTATATGATAGATGGTCAATAAAAATAGATACAAAGCTCAGTGAAAGTATGTTGAATCCAAATGGTCTTAGCAACAACATTCATAGCTCCCTAATACTTAGCCTCTATCGAAGAAAGAAAAATAACATTCTATTTCTTACTTGACCAACATATAGGAATAGAATGAAGTGAAAAATAGTAGACAAAACTAGAGTTATAGCCTTGAGAATTGCTTGCCCAATTAGAATCTATGTATCCAATAAGTTAATATCAATTCTTGCAACATAAATACAACATCAAAAATAATAGTAGACAAAATAGGGAATAAAAATTAATACCTAAAATTATCTTATTAAATCTTCATACAAAATAGGGAATAAAAATAAATTAACAGAAATTGATAAAAGAAATATAAAATTACTTCTATTAGATTCACTTTCCACCTTATAACCATCTCTGAAAAATTAAAAATATATTCTAAAATATTCTTTTTACCTCCATCATCCATCCTACAACTACCTAACCAACTCAATCCTAACCATTAATTTCCATCTAATCTTCATTGTTGATTTCTCCTCATAAAAATTGACAAGTTAGCTTTCCTATATCATTTTAATTGGTGAAATATTGGTTAAGGTGTTATGTTGTTAAATTGAGCAATAACATACCATATTTTATCATCTTCTAAGCATATCTACCTTTTGAGTGCAAGGTGTAACATAAATCATTTGTACAATTTATTGTTTAATTTTATTTACAATTATGGTTTCTTGGAAAATGTGTCTCAAGCAAATACACAAGGTACTATTAATACATCAGTGTAGGGGGTGCAGGGGGTTTGGAGGCTACATGCCCTGGCAAGGGTTCGAGGACAATGCCCCCAAAAACCACATTGTATGTATATTTTAATATTGTAAATCTAGACCATTTATCATTAGGTCTTATATCTGATGATTGATATTTTGTTGGCTTTACTTTCCCTAGAAGCAAATCCTATTTTATGAGGGTTTTGTATTTACAACTATGTATTGTGATGTATTATGAGAGTTTGATAGTGGCTATGTTGCCTCTGGATCTCTAGTTGGTGATACTCCTATGAGAAACTTGCTATGCAAGTATATTGTAATCTTTGTGATTTCTGAATAATATACTGGATGACTTTTGGAGTGTGGGGTTTTTCTCTCAAAAGAATTTCCCCATGTAAACCACTATTTTGTGGTATGCACGATATTTATGTTTATTTCTATTTACGTTTCTATAACTAAAGAGATAGATGTAAATTTTTGCATTATTCTTCTCTCACTTGATTAGTGTAGGAAGTTGTTCCACTACCTAAGCTTTCTTATAGGATGGTGCTAGGAGATGATTTCATGGAATGTAGGAAATGTTACAGAGTAAACACATACACGTCCTCTTGTTTCATCACTTTATTGCTAGACACTGGGATTTATTGAGAAGAGGTGCATGGAATGACCACCATGATCATGTTGCCAGATTATTTGGGCAACTTAGATTATACGCTTGCGGTGGCACAACTGGGAATGGGGATTCTTGCCACAAGTGACATCCTACACTACTTGAATGATGGAGCCATGGTTCCTTTGCTTCCCTTTGTTGGAAATTTGCAGAAAATTGATATTGAAGAGCACATGCACATTTTGTTCTTGGGATACATGTTGCTCATGGATGAAGCTACACAAATTGACTACCATTTTCATTGTTACTTTTCTTTTTTGAATGTGATACCCAACAAAGCCTATTTTGTATTTCATTTCGTACTAGATAAATTTCGTATTCCTTCTATAAATATAGAATAATTCAATTAATGTAATGAAAATTTTCTTTTAATTCTTTAACCATGGATTTTTACTTTTTCAATTTGTTCATTTCCTTCAAATTTCTACTTTGTGCTCTTTGAATACATAAGCATGCCACTATGTTCTTGAATTTGGGACTTATTAGGAATTTACTAGTTTTGTAAACCTAACCTAATGCTCTAAAAAAACCTACAAATCTAATGGCCAAGAGGTTAACCCTAACCTAATACTAACCCTACCACTAATTACGCTAAATGTGACACTTTGAATTTTAGCATGAATTTCATTTTGAGGACTAGCTTTTCTATTGTTTTAGTTCAAATTTTAGCTTGTTCATCCTTAAATTCATTGATGTATTCCTTATCTAAATATTGTAAACATGTGTCATTTTAAATTTTCTATATCTAATAAATGTATTTTCAAATGCATATTTACCAATTATCTCACTGAGATGGATATAAACATGGATTAAAGTAAAAAATAAGTAGCATATTTACTATTTGATTTGTGTGATTTTGCATGATGTTTGGTCATGGATTCCCATCACATGGTTTGTATCTTGATCATTCTTTCATAATGCAACAATTTTTCATTTTCTTCAATCATTTTTTTGTTGTGTTCCTCTTTAACACTCCTGCTTTTTGAACACACATTCATTAGCCCTCTAGCAAGAAATATTTCTTCCTAATAATTTTTCTAGAATTAAACATGGAATTATCACAAATTGAAAAATGAAGGATTGGTGCAAGTGAGTATTCCTCCACTAATTCATCAAGTAAACAAGGTTAATCTTCAAGTTCCTGACATCAATATAACAGTTCAATCTCAAGCTCAAGCAACAAGTCAAGTGCATATGGTAGTATGTGAGGGTCAGGGTGAAAATTCTATGAATTTAACCCACAGGGGTGGTTAATTTGTTAAGTCTATTTTAATTTTGAATATACTACGAATTATTAGTTTATGGAAGTGCACGATAGGGTGGTAGGGTTTCAAACTATGTGAGGGGGAAATATTAGATGGAAACAAGATCAAATATGCTTGAAATGGGAATCTAAGCTAATTCAAAACACTTAAATCTTGATCTAAATCCTACACATGTACGAAATGAAACTATTCTATTGAAAACACATTAATAAATCTAATGATTACTAAATTGAATGCAAATAATAAGCACAACGTTACCATCCCATAACAGAGTGTATTCTCCTGATGTTGGGTTGTTCTTATCATTGCGAAGTCTCCATAGTTCATGTGCAAAATATTGAAGAACGATGCCTTGGCTAGTCGATCGGAGAAATGGTTTTCAAACTCTAACAATGGTGGTTATGAATGTCAGTAGTACTTCATTGTGCAAATGATGTTGATTATCCAATCTTGTTTTGTGAGGAAAGGGGTTTGTTATATAGAAAATGAGATTTGAAATGGATGATCGGGATCGTGTTGGAGAATATCTAGATCAACGGTCAAAATGTGTTGAGAGGATTTTGACATGAGAAGATTGTGCAAAGTTGATTGCACAATTTGTGTGATTGAGAAATAGATTGGATAGTCAGGGATTAGATTGATCAGTCAGGATTTAGATCACTTAGTTATGAAATTGATGTTTTAGTTAGCAAATTAGATTGGTTAGTTAGGAAATTGATGGCTTAGTTAGCAAATTAGATTGATTAGTTAACAAATGAGATTGCTCAGTTAACAATTGTAATTTGCTCAATAAGAAAGTGAGTGAGGAATATGAATTAATTGATTTAATTAATTAATTCCTTTTTGGAGTTGAACGTGCAAATCAAGTTTGACTTTTGCAAAAGAAATTGCATTAGTTTGATTTGATTTTTGATAAATGATTTGAATAGTTTGATTTAATTATTCAAATTTTGGAGGGAAAGTATTGTAATTAAATTATTGTGATTTAATAATTCAATTAAGTTAGAGGAATAAGGTGATTTAGTGACTTAATTAAATAATTGGTGTTATTTAATCAATCAAGATGAAATAAAGTGAGATTGCGACTTCATTAAATAAATGTAATTTATTTAATTGGTCAGAATAATAGAAATGTGAATTAATTAAATAATGTTGTTTTATTTAATTAATAGTAGAATTAGGGTTTTTAGGACTTTATTAAATAAATAATATTTATTTAATTTGTCAGAAATAATGAAAAATTGAATTAATTAAATAATGTTGTATTATTCAATTAGGGTTTTTGATGCTATTTTGATGTTGTGTGATGTTTATGAGATGATTCGGGATGATTCGGGATGAGTCGGGATGATTCGGGATGATTCAAGATGAGTCAGGATGATTCTGAGATGTTTCAAAATGATTCTAAGATGTTGCAAGATGATTTAGAGATGCTTCTAGATGATTATGAGATGTTTCAGTATGATTTTCAGATGTTGCAGGATCATTCTGAGATGTTGTTGGATGATTTTGAGATGTTTCTGGATGATTCTGAGATGTTGTTCGATGTTATTTGATGATGAGTTAATTAAATAATGTTATATCACTTAATTAATAGATGAATATGAGTGTCAAAATGCTAGTTCATAAGCTAGGACATTTTTAGGTGTCTACGTTTTTCCCCTCTTTGATACAGTGCAATTTTGAGTATTGTGTCAAAGAAAAATTAGAAATTCCTACTAAAAATTTTCCTTAGTATGCCCTAGAGTTGCCCCAATATGCCCTAGATGGGATAGCCTGATGCCCCCTTAGGAATTTTGGTGAAATTTTTTAGATAATGAACCAAATTTTCTGATAAGCTAATGTGATGCGTTAAGTGCAAGGACTGATAGAAGAAATGTTGATAAGAAGAAAATGTTAATAAGAAGTGAAAAATAGTTGATGTTGTTAGTCATTGATGAGTTGTTTTTTCTTTTCTTAGAGGCTTCACAGTTTAAACAATCCAGTTTGATGTAGCAAATAGATATGATGCACCAGGGTATTAATGACCAAGGTGATTTTGTATCCATTATGTCGACTTTGACTCTACAAACAAGGAGTACTCTTGCTCATACCAGACATATGAAAACCCTGTAGAGTGTATGGGTGAGAAGATTTAAAACATGTCAGACTAGTAACACAAGAGGTATTAAGAACCTAACATGCCACTACTACATGAAATGCTTCAAAACGACTTCCACACACAGAACAAAGCAAGTATTCGTCGTGGCAGTATAACAAAAATATCCAACAAATAGAAAACTGAAATGATGCTCAATTGCCCTCATTCCTTCCTCTCTAAATCCTTATGGACATCCTCAAGAGATCCTAGGAATGAGTCAATAATGTAAATCGAAAAGATAAGAGAACAAAAAGATAAAACAATGTTGTTGTATCAATTGCTCTATCTATTATGGGACTATTATCCAGTGTTGATCATGTCTATCATAGGAACGAATCCATTAAGAAATATCTTAGGATGTTGCTGGGAATTTCCAATAGATAGGAAGTTATACTTGGCTTTGTTTTTGTCTGTTTGTATCCAAATCTTTGCGATTGTTTGCTTGAAAGTTCTAGTTTTTTATGTCACTTTGTTTGTTTGTCTATTCTGTCAAAGGGTGAATGTGATGAATTTTTTATTATGGATGAACCTTTATTATGGATAGGTGATGGTAGAAATAGGATTTTTGAGATTTTTCAAATGTTTTTGTTCTTTTTTTATGTTTATTTGATGTTTTTTTTTTGCATTTTCAAGATATCTGAATGTTTTTGTTTTGTCAATTATTGAGGAGCTATGGCGAGGATTCAAGGAGCCTCACATCGCATGAATGTGTTTCAAGAGTTTTGATGTCCTATAGGTATCAATTTCTTGGCATGCACCTTTTCACTTCTCATGTTCGTCTTGTTACATTCTCATATTGCATGTACACCATTTCTTGAGTCAATAGTGAAGTTCTTGTGATATCTGAGCATCTGGATCATTTTCCTTTCATTTTCTAGGGTGACAACCTCGCCTTTTACCTTTAAACCCCCACCCTTGACTTAAAACCTCACTCTTGACTTAAAAACTTGCTTTTGATTCATGCACTCGCTCTAAAAGCTCGCACTTGATTAAAAACCTTGCTTTTGCTTGCTCTGGAGCTGTTTCCTCACCCTTGTTTAAGAATCTCGCACTTGCTTTAAAGTCTTGCATCTGAAAACCTCACACTTTCTCTAAAAGCTCGCACTTGCTCCTAAAATCTTGCCCTTGCTCCTAAAACCTTGCTTTTGTTTACTCTGTGATTGGTAATCAAGAATTTTTTTCCCTATCTTCAAACGACCATATCTTGGTTATATAAAAGTATTTTTTAGTGCTTTTTTTTAAATGGAGTAGAATTTCACAATCTTTGTAATGGTGTAGGTTGTTTTTATTTTTTGTGTAGTTAATTTTTCCATTGGTGTCGTGAGCTTTCATTTTCCTTTGTTTCATTTAAACCCTATTATAATTTGCTTGTTGTCATCCTAAATTTTGTTTATCATCATATTTTGTGTCCTTTTGTGTTGCTTGACATGTTCAAATTGAAACCCTAACATCATGGATTAAAATGATTAGAAGTAGTCCTCAAACCACTATAGCCGAGGGAGAGACAACCTCGACACCTATTTGATCCTATTACCAATTTCATGGGTTTTTCTATTTTGTGAATGTTTTTGGATTTTGGAATTTTTTGGATTTGTTTGGATTTTTTATTTTTGACTAAGTTGGAAGAAATCATGATAAAAAACCTAATGGGACTGACCTAAGGCATTGGGGGCTAATAAGCCTTGCCTACGTTGTACACACAGAGACCACGTAGTTTGGCCATTTGACTCAAAGTATAAACTTGTTTTTGGGGTAAACAATATTGATAGCTTGGATTGATATTCCACTTTTGTATCTAGAGGATATGTTTCAGGAAATCTACTTGAACCAGTTGTGGGGTTCAATAAAATATTGATATCTTATATTGTTTGAGTGAAGGAATAATCCATGTTGTTGTCATCTTCAAAGGTTACCTTGGTAGTGCGTTGGTGGTACACCTTGTTGTTGGGAGAAACTATTTTGAAGGTTACCCTGATAGTGTGTTGGTGGTATACCTTGTTGTTGGGATAATTGCCTAGATCACAAGGTAAGCTAGAAGACATAGATCAAGATTTACTCTGAAGCAAGATACAAGCATTTTCCCCGTGTCTAGCAATGTAGGTGATGGATTATCTTGTGATAGGATAACATGTTTGGATAGAGTATTCCCTTTTGGACAATGTCTCATGGCTCAAATAATGCTAGATAGGATATGATCAATGATAGTGACCCATGTCAAGATGTTTTCCATAAGAAAGTTTAAAGTATACACCAAACATTTGTTAATATCAAGATGTGTTGGATTGGGATAAAAATGGATTGGATTTATTATGGATAAGTTGAGATGCTTCCACCTAAAATGGTGCAAGTAGATTCTTGATTATACACATGACACATGTTTTCCAGGTTTTCATCATGGTACTTGTACAAAGCGCCACCATAGTGGTTTTCACTGGAGGACAATTTTTCTCTTGACTATTTTCTTTATTTTTTTTGTTTCTTTCTGATGTCACACAAGATGCCTATTTACCACGTTTTTTTCATGGTGAAAATTTTTTTTCTCCTATTGAGCCACCTGGTGGTGTTGATGTAGATGTTGTTGGTGTTGATATGGTTGTTTTTGTTGTCATGATGTGCCAACAATATCCTACTTGGAGGAGTCATTTTGCTAGGATACGATTGCTTGAATGTGACCCCTATAAATTTGTGTCTTCTTTATCGACACTAGAGTTAACCTTACCTTGATGCACACATCACAATAAAGTTCCCTTAGAGTCCTTATGATAAATATTTGTTGCCAACACATGGTCAATGTGAGATTTGGATATCCTGAATGGTGAAATGCATTGAGGGACACGTGATTCAGAAGGATTGGTTGATAGTTTGGAAACTTTGACTCTCCAAACTTGGGATGATGAGCAATGATGGATGGATATGGAGATTCGATTGGGACCAACATCTTGATATACCTTGTAGATTGCTCTTGAAGCTTTCTTTTTCATTATTGGATATTTTTGATGGATGAAATTCCCTTTTTTATTCTTCCCCATAGTTTCTTTGACTAATGGAGTTTGATAGAGATAATTTTCTTGCTTTTTATTTTGTATCCATTTGAATTTTTCTTGTCCATTTAGTTTTGTTGACCCTTTTCCTTCAATGACTTGTTCCTTTCTTTGATATAACTTTTTTCTCTTGTTGTTGGTCCTAATCAAAGGTTTGAAATATGTGTGGATGATGACTCATGACATGGCTAGTTTTAGTGTTGTTAGAAGTTTCCTCATAAGGACCCTTTGTGCTCCCCATGTTGGTGTTTGTGTTAGATAAAGTTACCCCTAGTATTATGGAGGTATCACTGATATGTTTAGATTCCTTTGAATAACCAAGATCTTGATGCTTAGGATTACCAATAATATGCATTGGTTCTAGGATACCTTGTTCATGTAGGCCTAATCCTCTGCCTTGATAATGCATCTGTTGAAAGATCTCATTTGCAATAGGATATTTTTTTCTTGGAACTAAGGTGCTAATCCTTCTCTACTTTGTTCTGGGTCTTCAAAGGTGATAGCTTCTTTATTGGTAATATAGCTTTCTCTGACAAAGGTAAGTGATCCAATTTTATAAGTGATAGGATCCTCCATATGTGGGATAACTTCCTAATTGATATTTTCATCCTGATCTTGTGAAATATTAGATTTTAATGCTTCTTCAAGAGGTGTTTCTGATTTACTTTCCACAAAAAAGTCTTCCTCATGATTCATTTTTGATATGCCTTCATAAGATGCTTTTGATTCATAACTTATGTATAAGTTCTCTTCCTAATCCATTTTTTATATGTCTCCATAGGATGTTTTTGATTCACAACTTATGTATAAGTCTTCTTCATGATCCTTCTATGATATATCTCTAGCTTTTGCTATGTCTTGATCTTGTGTACAAACATTAAGAGTAGGAGACTCTTGTTCCTTGGTAATTATTTCAAGAGTATGAGACTCTTGTCTTAGATGAAGATCATATACATGTATATTAGGAGTAAGAATCTCATGGGTAGATTTATGTGTGCTTGGCATATGAATTTTTTCTTCTTTTGGAAAACATGGGATGTCTTGGAAGATATTTTGTCAAGTCATTATAGTATTTTGATGATACGGATTTTTGATCTTGACTTTGTGTGGTATCATCTTTGATATGCTTTGGATCACATTCTTGACATGGATCAATTTCAAAGAAAGGTTTGCTTGTAAAGGATTCTTGGATTTCCTCAAAATGTGGATATATGGGTAATGACTCTTGGCTTAGATTTTCTACATTGAGTATAAGTGTTAGATTAGGAGTCTCTTGATCCTCAATATGTACTACCATGAGGTTTGATGATGTCAATATATCCTGGTCTAGATTATTACTAGACTTGGGATTAAATTATTCATGTATTTCCTCTTGCTCACTAGATGATGTAGAGACATTGTCAATGTGATCAGTGATAGATAGCTCTTGATGATTGTTTTCAACCTTTGATTTTGAGACATTGTCCACATTTTCATTAGTAGATGGACCTTGAATTTCATCTTCAATAGCTATTTATCCTTGATCAATAAGGTCTTGGATGAGATGTTGGAGTGTTTCACATTTGTTCATTTTGTGACCCTTGATTTTTCTGGAACTCACATCATTCGTACTAGTTATACCAAGGGAATTTAGAGCTTGGTTTAGCATAAGTTATACTATCATTGATTTTGATAATTTCTTGTTGTACTAGTTCACACATGATTACCTCTAAAGTCTCTCCCAAAGGGGTGAATTTCCTCCGTAGTTTATAACCTTTCCTCTGTGGCTTTCCTTGATTGTTTTGTTCTTGATTTTGCGGAAATCCTTGATACTGTGTTTGAGGTACATTTTGATATTGCACATGAGGTACACCTTGGTGTTGTAGAAATTCTTGATACTATGAGTATTGGAAGTGTTGTTGATGTGGATATTGAGGTGTTTGTGGAATGATGTATGTTGGTTGTGGATATGTAATGTTCTAACTTTGCACATGGCAGTGGCGATACATTGGATTTTTATTTTGTTTAATTTCCTCAAGATCTCTCTCAATTTTATTTAGGGAAATTTGATGTTCTATACTTATTCCATGATGGGGGCTTTTAAACCCTTGATCTTGTTGCCCTACTTGATGTTGTGACCCTTGATAAGAGTGATTTGTTAATAGATCAACATGTTTTGGGAATGTTTTGATACTTAATACCCTATCATAGGGCAATTGGTTTATATTTCTAAGAGGATCATACATATTTCCATGCAGGAGATGGTAACATGGGTCTTTCAGTTGCTAGGTCTTCTTTCTCTTCTTCTTTATCTAAGATGATTGATGTAGTGAGAAACTGGCAGGGTGTTTTGTTCTTCTAAAATATGAAGGTTCTTAAACTACTTATGATGTCATTTTGTTCACCTTTAATGTATGTGAGACTAGGTTGAAGGATTGGTGCTATAAGGTTTGGTTGCTTAATTCAATCAGTTGGTTGCCAAATGGTCATAAGGTGTAATGGAATTTTGAGATGGTTGTTATGAAGCTAAAGACCATAAGGTTTGAGTGGTGTTTTGGAATGGTACTACTTTTTGGAAATCAAAATGTTGAAGAACTAGGGTTGATATTTCACTTCCTTGTCTAGAGGATATGTTGTGGGAAAGCTTACTTGAACTATCTATGAGTTCCAAGTAAATATTGATATCATAGATGTCTGGGTGAAGGAATGATCCCAATGGTTTGTTTGATTTTGATTTCTAATAAGTAGGATGAAAATAATGGATAAGGGACTATGTGACTTATCTAGTTTTCCAATTGTGTGGTTTGAACAATGATCCTATAAATAACTTTCTCAACTTTCTTGGTGTTTGGAATATGAAAAGTGATAAAAGAACACTTGGACTGACTTAGCAAGCATGGACTTATTTGATCTTCATATCTATGGCTTAAATTGTGAAATCACAACACCTAAGCCATAGTTCCCAAATGTTTACTTTGATTAATGCAACCTGAAATAAAAAAAGCTAGAATATTCAAAAACCTTTAAGGATAAATCCTTTCAAGGAGTGTAAACACAGGGCTTCTTTCACAAGTATACACTAAGTCAAAGGGTTTTTGATTCAAACATCTCGTTCAGTGTTTGTTTGAATGTGTTCTTTTTCTTTACATCAAACACATAATTTGATGTCGAGATTGTTTAGAATGTAATTGGAAAGTTTAACATAAACAAGCATTTACAACCCTAGTGGATAGAAACCATTATTTTAGGTAGGCCAGCCTCATGCTTCGAAGAGATGATTTTACATGCAACTTATGGCCCAGGCCTATAGTCAAACTTGGAAAGTAACTTCTCAAAAGTAAATTTTGATGCACCACTTTCAAAGATTTTTTTTGGATAATAGGGTGGATTCTAAAGAAATTTGGCTCTTAGTCATAATTGTGAACACATAAATCCGACACTTACCTACTAGCCACTTAAGGCTCTTTAACTATTCCTATTCCACTTAAGGCATGGGATTAGGTGCAGTTTCTTGTCAGCACAACTTGAAGCTACTTTCTTATGATTTCACAACCTTTGGTATAACCCTCTAGTAAACGTGCTTCAAGACCTTGCAATGAGTTCTCTACCACGATATGTGACTCAAAGCAAGCCCCCTCTTTAAGGTAAAATTTGAAAATAAAGTGCGAAGCTCATAAATTCTTTTTTTGCTCACCTAAGATCACCAAAAGGTGTGAGGGGAGAAGATAAAATACTTTAGCTTTCCAATCAATGAATCTAAAAAAAACACTTCATAGCAAATTGATTCTTTTTAAACACCTCGAGTGGTGTTATCCCCAAAAATATGTGAATAACATAAACAAATTGTTCTTTTTATTTGCACCAATAGGAAATATTTAGGATATCAATCATTTAAGATAGCAATGGTGCAAGACAAAAGAAATAACTTGTTCATTTTTAAGCCCCAAACTTTATTGTTTCTAAGAAATCAGTCTTGGTTCTAACTTGGTCAACAAAAGTAAATCGAACGTGCATCAACGAAATGGAAATTGTTTGGCGTTCTTTTTTATGCACCAAAATTAAAGTTCATAATTATGAAAACATGAAATGTTTTCATTTTTAGAGCACCAAAATTGGAGTATTTTTTTTGTTCTTTTTATGAGCACCAAAATAAGAGTTCCCAATGTAAGAAAGCTTAAAAGTGGTTCAATTTTAATAGCACCAAACAAAAAAAGTGTGTGTTTGTCTTGTTCTTCTTAGAGCACCAAAATTAATGCTCCTAATGTTAAGAAAGCTCAGAAATGGTTCAATTTTAACAACACCGAAACCAAATGTGTGTTTGTGTTGTTCTTTTTAGAGCACCAAAATCAATTTTTCCTAAGTTAATTAAAAATATTTGTGGATCTAGAAATCTTTTACCAATCATCTTCCCTACAAAAAGTGAGTTAAAGTCATTTAAATCCTGCATTCAAATCCATTAGTACCTGTTACACATTCAAAAACAAGCAAACATTAGCTAAGAAATAAATTACAATAGTCTAGGATTCGTGCACTTGTCTTCCAGAGCAACTGCTCAGTTTTTAGAGAAAATACTTAGAAAAAAAATGCAAAAGTGCCCCTGTCAAAATTAGATGCTCAAATCTCAGAGCAGATGCTACCCCTGTCAGAATAAAATGCAAGGGTTTTGAAGAAAATGTGAGGAAATTGTTCCAAGTGCACGGTTTCTGTGTCAGATGCTCAATTCTTAGAGCAAGTGCATGGTTTTCTTGATAGTCAAGTGTGAAATTCTTCTAGGAAGTGCATGGAAACTTCTTCAAATGTGCTTCTGGGGCCTGCAACTTCAAATATAGCTCACACGAATGTTAGTGTAGGGGACAAGGGTCCCACCAGGCATGCCAAAATGTGTGAGGGGGAAATTTTTAGATGCAAACAAGATCAAAGATGCTTGAAATGAGATTCTAAGCTAATTCAAAACACTTAAATCTTGATCTAAATCCTACACATATGAAATGAAACTATGCTATTGAAAACACATTAAGAAATCTAATGATTACTAAATTGAATGAAAACAATAAGCACAATGTTACCATCCAGTAGCAAAGTTTATTCGCTTGATGTTGGGTTGTTCTTATCACTACAAAGCCTCGATAGTTTGTGTGCAAAAGCTTAAAAAATGATGCCTTGGTTGGTTGATTGAAGAAATGGTGTTGAAGCTCTAATAATGGTGGTTATGAATGTTAACAATACTTCATTGTGTAAATGATGTTGGTTATCCGATCCCTTTTTGTGAGGAAAGGGGTTTGTTATATAGAAAATGAGATTTGAAATGGACGACCAGGATCATGTTGGAGAATATCTAGATCAACCTTCAAAATGTGTTGAGAGGATTTAGACATGAGAAGATTGTGCAAAGTTGATTGCAAAATTTGTGTGATTGACAAATAGATTGGCTAGTCATGGATTAGATTGACCAGTCAGGATTTTAGATTGATCAGTCAGGATTTAGATGGCTTAGTTAGGAAATTGATCTCTTAGTTAGCAAATTAGATTGGTTAGTTAGTAAATTGATGGCTTAGTTAGTAAATTATATTGATTAGTTAACAAATTAGATTGCTCAGTCAACAATCATAATTTACTCAATTAGAAAGTGGTTGATGAATATAAATTAATTGATTTAATTAATTAATTCCTTTTTGGAATTGAACGTGAAAATCAAGTTTGACTTTTGCAAAAAGGGTTGCATTAGTTTGATTTGATTGTTCATAAATGATATGAATAGTTTGATTTAATTATTCAAAATTTGGAGGGAAAGTGTTGTAATTAAATTATTATGATTTAATAATTCAATTAACTTAGAGGAATAAGGTGATTTAGTGACATAATTAAATAATTGGTGTTATTTAATCAATCAAGACAAAATAAAGTGAGATTACGACTTCATTAAATAAATGTAATTTATTTAATTGGTCGGAATGATAGAAACATGAATTAATTAAATAATGTTATTTTATTTAATTAATAGTAGAATTAGGTTTTTTAGGACTTTATTAAATAAATGAAATTTATTTAATTTTTTAGAAATGATGAAAAAGTGAATTAATTAAATAATGTTATATTATTAAATTAGGGTTTTGGATGTTGTTTTGATGTTATGTGATGTTTTCAAGATGATTCAATATTATTCATGATGATTCAGAGATGTTTCAAGATGATTATGAGATGTTGCGGGATGATTTTGAGATGTTGTGGGATGATTCTGAGATGTTTCGGGATGATTTTGACATATTTTCCGATGATTCCGAGATATTTTGGGATGATTCCAAGATGTTGCAAGATGTTGCGGGATGTTGCGGGATGATTGTGAGATGTTGTGAGATGTTCTTTGATGATGAATTAATTAAACGATGTTAAATCACTTAATTAATAGATGAATATGAGTGCCAAAATGCTAGTTCACAAGCTAGGACATTTTTAGGTGTTTGCACAAACTTATGTAAATGGGAAGCAATAATTTTGTATAGGGGAGGAAGCAAATTTTTATATGAATTTTGGGCACCTGGGTAGAAAAAGACTCTTATGTTTCTTCAACTACAAATTTGATATACTTTATATCCTACAAATCTATGTAATTATCTATTATAAGCTATTAATATAAATATAGGCATATAGCCTTTTTCTCAAAAAAAAAAATGAAGGACTAGTATTCAAACTCTACAATTAAATCTAGTGTTACTTCCCTTTCTGGCTATGATTTTTTGCTTTTCAATGATGTCATAATTTTTGATCATCCTGTCATATCCATTCCTTCGTGCTTATCCAAAGACTTGCATTCCAATAGTTCATGTGTCTATTATTTTACCTTTTCACGATGCATTTGTTGTGTTGTAGGAGTTTTCTTCTTTTCCTACACACTTGTAAAATATTTAATAGGAAATTCCAAATTAGCAAGTTTACCACCTTTTAATTCGAATTTTGAGACTCTTCCAACTCTTATCTTATTAGGATTAACTAAGTTTTATATAATTAAACTATGTTTTGATAATCCTTCCATCCTTTTCCTAATGAGGGAAGATTTGGTTAATAAAATTATTATATTAATGGCCAGGCTTACCCTAATTAGGAAAACTTTGCAATCAACTTCATAGTAATCACTCATGTTGTGAATCCTACATCTCTTCATCCACTTGAAAGTAAGTATATTTTTACAAAAAAGCTTCCTATCGAGAATCTTTCAGACAACTTCAACTTCCATGTGATGATAATTCTCCCTAAGGCTCACTCTAACCCTAGGTTTCTCAGTAACACTAGTACAACTATTTCAAAGAAGAGGCCCTCCTTCTAGTGCCAATTTTGTTGACATGGATGTTACACATGCCAACATGCAGATAAATCATTGCTCAAATGAATAGAAGAACCTATCTATCTTGAAAGAATCACAAATATTTTCTAGTTAAATATGATCTTAGCTACCCCAATGCTCAAGAATCTTAGGTCTTGCTAAATGAGGATCACTCAAGGTTCCTTGTGCAAAATTTTATGTCAATCATGAGGGTCCTATGGTTTTCAAACTTAATGATGGTTGTACAAAAATAAGTAGCATAAAGATGTAATGAGTTCAACATACATTACTCCACAATTTCATGAATACAAATTATTAGCATGAAATCTTTCACGAGTTCAAACCATTTGTAATAAAATATAACATCTAATTAAAGAAAAATATTAAAGATCCTAAAATTTAAGGTCTCCCAATTATTATCCATGTATACACCAAGAAATGAACTAAATCAAAGAAGAAACCATTATATACCTCACCAAATTGCTTTACAACTATGCATAGAATGATGCAAGAAGTTTAGAGAAAGTAAACAACTATTTACCATCGAATAGTGTCAATATGCACCCAAATCTAGTGCAACACATTGGCTTTTCTGGTAGGAATAAATAGTCAGCTATGTAAGATTCAATATCAAGAAATATATTTTAAATTAGCTTTGATATTAGCAACTTCTCTGGAATATACAAGTTTTTAGGCTATAATTGAGCATAAAACATGAAAATAGAGATAAAACTAGTAAAATGCCAATCTTATGTCTACCAAGTTTAACAAATTCTAATCATTTAAAATGAATAAGACTTGATATTTTATAGAACACAAGGCCCTAAAATAGATTCAAATGGCTAAGTAGAACTAAGAAAATCATAGCATAAAACATGGCATAAAAGATAGTTGGCACAAGAAGATATTTGCCCCATTTTGGAAATAAGTCAAAGGAACTTTGACTTTCTTATCCATAGCTAAAAGCTTTGAGATCATGGGAAAATGCACGTTAGATTCACTTGAGTCCTCAAAATATAAAATCAAGTTGAATATTCAGAGTGATCAAGTACACATAAGCTAGATATTCAGAGTGATCAGATAGATATAAACTAGATACTCAGAGTGATCAAGTGGATATAGAAGTTCCAATCATCTCTCTTCATGGTTCTACCACCAAATTTTAGGTCTAGGAAACACATTTATTGATGCAAAATGAGAAAACTTGATACTATTTTAGCTCGCCAAAGAAAACCCAAGTTTCTAGTTTTTTGGTTGTTCGCACCTCCCCATTGAACACTTCTTCCACGTACCCACTTCTTAATCATGTGACTCTCCTTAATATTGTTAGATCCATCCATGAGTTTGATTTACCCACATGTCTGCATTTTTTCCATTGTTTTACACCTTTTAGACCTGCATCAACATAATTTACATCACTTCCATTGGCTATATTTAAATCCTTCAACACACATAATAGAAAAAAAAACCATTATTAAAGCTAAGCATTTGGTTCCAATTCTTTGAATTTTGTAGTTAAAAGAATGCATTTTATGCTTTCCTAGGTATATGTGCTTATATGTGGGTTTACAATTTTTTTGTTATTAGACATCCTAAACAATGCAATAGACATGCATTTCTTTTAGTTATGTGTTTTCCAAATACCTGGTTAACCGAACATCTAGTTTATCGACTTTCTAAACACCTACATAGCTGCTTCAACTCCTTCATTTCAATGCCCACTTGAATTGGAAGAATTAACATGTATGGCTCAGATACCTTGCTTTTTTCACACGTAGGCCCTTAAAATTTTATCTTACTCGCCAAGACCTTATTTTATTCAATGGTAACTTGGCTTTCTCTAAGCCATGCACTCATGATCAGTTTACCCAAACATCTAGTTTTCTAACTTTCTGCTTCAATTCTTATGATTCAAGTTGCCATGAATCCTATTTTAAATTTGACCATCAACACCATTTTCTTTGGCCCACTAAATAAGTAGATATTTTGAACTTTGGACCCCCAAACTTTTGCAAACTTGGGGCGTGTTGTTAGACCACACAGGAGGATCCTAAATAGAAGGTTCTAAAAAGATGAAAATGTGGGATACTGATGATATCATGGAGAAAAATAGTTAGGTGGAATATTGGAATATGATTTAGGTGGTTGTGAATGATATTGTGTTGAAGAATTATTTTGGGGTTGGGATCGAGGTTTCTTATAGTATTGTGATGGTAGTTTTTGATAAGATTGTGTTTGTTGATTAGGAGGTGGTGGGATATGAGGTGTAGAAGGTGAAATGGCATGTGAAGTGTGATAAACCTAATTTTAATAGGTGCAAGAGGGACATGAGGAGGTGCAAATGAGCAGGTGTTAAATTTAGGAGTCATCATATCCCCTTAATGTATGGGTGGCATTGATGTGTGTGATGTTTGATTTTTGTTTTACAGAATGGAATTTTGGAATTGTGTAGATGGTATAGGCGTAGATCCTTAAACATTACTAAAGTCCATTCTAGATCCCATAATAGGAATATAGAAGAGGGAAGGTGGGACCCAATTATCCACCTCATTTCTAAATCTAGGTAGATACCAAGAATTATCAGGATGAGTCTAGGGAGATTGAGAGACCTGAGGAGCCTAAGGAGGTTGAGGATACTGAGGAGATTGAGGCATTGAAGGTCTTACTATAATTAGGTATTGTTTCATATCAAACCTAGGTGGAGGTTTTGTGCCTTGCATGAGTAAGGTGTTAATAATTTTATTTGAATGTTCACTGATGAGATGATCAATCATTTTCACATTGGTAGGATCACTAAAATGTTCCTCTAAAGTAACCTTAGGTTGTGACACCATTCAATCACCAAGATATATTTTTTCATGAGGGTAATTTGGATCTAGTGGATGACCTTGCATGTTGGTTTGTTGGGATCCTCTATGGGTAGGTAGATTAGTAAGCTAAGGAAATTGATGAGATTGTTTTTTTTGCTCCATGATATTTTTCAACTACAATCGAGTGGTGATGAGCATGAAATATGTGATGGTATGATGAAGATTATATAGAGCCCAAGGATAGCACTAAATGATAATTGGTGTATGATTGATTAAGTGATTTTTTGGATGATTGATTAGATAATCAATTAAGATATGGATGTATGTAGCACTCCAATTAACTTTGAGAAAATGATTTGATGATGATGAGATTGATTGCTACTTGAGATAGGCTATGTTCTCGAAGAAAACTAGATGATGATGGGATAGTACTTTAGGCTATATTCTCAAGAACAAATTATTTTGGTGTGAACTAGACCTCTTGCTTGAGGTCAATTGATTTGGTTGAGGGAAATTACTAACTCAAGACAAATGAGTTTCCTAAGTAAAGAAAAAGATGATTTTATGGATTGCTTGATTGATAGATTAAGATTCAAAAGTTCTCAAATAGATGCTTAGGAGGGTAGATTGTAATGTTTTATAATGGGGATGTTGATTAAACACATTTAGGGATGTCCTTGTGTGATCAGAATGATTATTTGATGATTTTTAGAAAATATGATATGAAAAAATAAATGATAAAGATTGGGAATGATAAAAATTTGATTCTATAATTGTACTCAAAACACCAAGGGCTATCTCTAGCCAAAGCGATTCACTCTCAAGTTTTTCAATGGGGAATGGATCCTCCTAAGAACATAGCAGATCCACCTATCAATAGTACATAGATGCTTATTTGTGGAGCCATTCTTGAATAGAACATAACTGCCTATTAGAATAATAGAGACACCTATGAGCATATCTGCCTTTGAACAAAACATATCTACCCAAGGAGGAGGGTGACTAGTATTACCTATGGAGTTGCCTAGGAATAAATGGATCTACCATTGAACACATGGAGCTGCCTATCAGTAATACTAATCCACCTATCTAGGATGACCACGATGAAAAAGCGTATTTGACTATGAACAAAACAAATCCACCTATGGATGACCAACTACATGGACTAACATAGTCATCTCTAAAAAAAGCATGACTACCTATTGACAAAGTAGATTCACCCCTGAATAAAGTGTATCCACCTATTGAGGGTTAACTGACCAGGCAAGGGAAATGTAGCCACCTATGTAAATAGTACAACCACCTATCAACACAACATATTCACCCTTGAACAAAACATATCCACCTATCAGGAGTGTAGACATGTAAAATTGACCTAACTCCTATCACACACCCTAAATGATATTTTCACATCATCGACATCATTATTATCAAATATCACTATATTTCACATCAAAAGCATCAAAAACCCTAATTTCCTCTATTAATTAAATAATACAAAATTATTTAATTAATTCACCTTTTCACCATTTGTGACTAATTAAATAAATTTTATTTATTTAATATTTAGTCCTAAAACCCTATTTCTGCTATTAATTGAATAAAATTACATAATTTAATTAATTCACATTTCATCAATTTTGACCAATTAAATAGATTTCATTTATTTAATAAAGTCCTAATCTAACTTTATTCCTCCTGATTAATAAAATAAAACCAATTATTTAATTACGTTGCTAAATCTCTTTATTCCCCTAAGTCGATTGAATTATTAAATCATAATAATTTAATTAACTCACTTTCCCTCCAAATTTAAATAATTTGAATAAACTATTCAAAACATTATCAAAAATCAAATCAAACTAATGCAACTTTGTTTGTAAAAGAAAAACTTGATTTGCACATTCAACTCCAAAATGAATGAATTAATTAAATCAATTAATTAATCATTCTCAACTAATTTTCTAAGTGAGTAAATTATGATCCCCTGATTTCTCAATCTATTATTGATTGATCAATCTAAACCTTAACTGGTCAATCTAATTCCTAACTAATCAATCTATCTCTCAATCCCACAGATTATTCAATCTATTTCTTCAATCACACAAATTGTGCAATCTACTTTGCACAGATCATTCATGTATATTTTCTCTCAACAACCTTCAATCGTTGATATTGATTCAACATTGTTTAATCCTGATCATCCATTTCAAATCACATTTTCTATATAAAAAAAATCTTTCATCACAAAAAAGGATCAAAGAATCAACCTATTCAAACAACGAAGTAATACAAAATCACTATTTTTAGAGCTTCAACATACCTTCAATCAACCATTCACGAATCGGTCTTCAAGCTTTTGCACATGAACTATGGAGACTTCACAATGATATGAACAACTCGACATCAAGCAAATACACTCTGACATGGGATGGTAACCTTTACTTTGCTTTTAATTTCATTATGATAATCCTAATATTTCAATTGTGTTTTCAACAGCTTAGAAATTCATTTCATGAGTGTAGGAATAGATCTAGATTAGTTGTTTGATTTAGATTAGATACTATTTCAATTACATTTATCTCATCTAGACTTCTATGATTTTCCCCCTCACATATTCTGGCAAATCTGGTGGGACTATGGTCCTAAATACTAACGGTTTTATGAGTTTAAATTGAAGTCGTAGGTTTTCAAAGTGCTTTTGAAAAAAAATCACGCATAGTTCCAAAAATTTTCATGATTTCTTGTCAAAGATTCTAAGCATTTAACTATGAAATCCATGCACTTGACACTAAAATCTATGTATTTGCATTTTTTCATCGCATTCGACTGATGATGGAGGGAACACTTGTAGTTTTCCTACACTTTTTCTCTCTAATAGAGGGCGCACTTGCTAATTTTGTAGCGCTTTTTCTCTATCAAACCTGTGTCTGAGATCTGCCAACTGAAATTTGATTTTTACACTAAAAAATGCTTGATTTGAATGTGTGACAGGTATTAATGTTTATGTATGTAGGATCGAGAAACCATTAACATGTTTTATGTAGGGAAGACGAATGGTCAAAGAACTTTGTATTTTCCATGCCTTTTTAAGTTAGGAATCCGTTTATTTTGGTGCATAAAAAGAACAATACATTTGTTTTTAAGTTCTCTGGAACAAACAATTTTAAAGCTTTCTTAAATTAGGAATCTTTATTTGGTGCTTAAAAAGAACAACACAAATGGACACTTCATTTTTGGTGCTCTAAAATAAACCATTTCAAAGCTTTCTAAGATATGAATCTTCATTTCAGTGCTTAGAAATAACCTTAGAAACCACACATTTCAATTTGGGAGCTCTAAAAATGAACTCTTTCCAAGTTTTCATAGTTAGAGAATTTTTTTTTAGTGCTTAAAAAAGAACAACACAAACAAACATTTAAATTGGTGCTCTAAAAAGTTTTTAAATTTCAAAGTAACACTTGGAATGTTTGATTTCTATTCAAATGACCAAACAATTTACTTTTTGTTGATGAACACTCGCATTTATTTTTGTTGACCAAATAGGACCAGGACCAATCTAGAAACACTCAAATTTTGGGCTTAAAAATGAACAATTTTTTTTGTGTTTTGCACATTTGCTATGGTATTGAATGATATCCAGAACACTTCCATTGGATGCAATTGAAAAGAATCATTGATATATTATTCACATTTTTTGGGGGATAGCACCACTTGAGGTGCTTAAAAAGAATCAAATTGCTATGAATTGTATTTGTGTATTCAGTGATTGGCAAAGCTAGATGTTTGTCTTCTCCCCTCACACGTTTTGGTGATCTTGGGTGAGCAAAAAAAATTTGAGCTTCACACTTTTTTTTTCAAAAGCATACCTTAAAGAGGGGGCTTGCTTTTAGACACATCCCACACTAGAGAACTTATTGCAAGGTCTCAAAGCATGTTTATCGGTGGGCTATATCAAAGGTTGTGAAATCATAAGAAAATAGCTTCAAGCCATGCTGAAAACATACTGCACCTAATACCACACCTTAAGTGGAATAGGAAGGGTTAAAGAGCCTTAAGTGGCCAATGGGTGAGTGTCAGATTTTTGTGTTCATACTTATTATTAAGAGCCAAACTTTTTAGAAGCTACCCTTTTATCTAAAAACATTCTTTGAAAGTGGTGCATCATAATTTACTTCTAAGAAGTTACTTGCCATGTCTAACTTTAGGCCTGCACCATAAGTTGCATGTAAAATCACCCCTTCAGGGAATGATGCAGGCCTACCTAAAAGAATGGTTTCTATCTCTAGGGTTGTAAATTTTTTTTATGTAAAACTTGCCATAAACATTCCAAACAAACTTGACATCAAACTATGTGCTTGATTTAAAAAGAATACATCCAAACAAACACTAAACATGATGGTTGAATCATAAAGCCTTTGACTTAGTGTATGCTTTTAAGAGAATTCCTATATTTGCACTCCTTAAGGATTTCCTTAAAGGTTTCTGAATATTTAGGCTACATTAACTCAAAGTAAACATTGGAAACTACGGCTTAGGTTTCATGATTTCACAACTTAAATCCATAGAAATACAGGTCACACAAGTCCATGCTTATTGATTCATTCAAAGTTGTTGTATCACTTGCCACATCTGGAAACAAATTGAAATGCCCAAAAACTACAAGAAAAACACCAACACTGCTACCAAAATATTGAAGCTGGAAAACCAATTTACACGGAGGCCACACTTGCTACTGATTCTAGCGCATTTGACCAATATTTTCTCGCACTTGCTAGAAAAAAGGCCATATTTTCTCTCTATCAAAAAAATTTCACTGATGAAAATCAATTGCATTTTCTAAAAACCGTGCAATTGATGAAAAACCAACACACTTGCTTCTTTTTGCTCGCACTTGCTTATCAGAGACTAGTGCACTGGACTATAAACTGCTCACAATTGCCAAGAAAAGCTCACTTTTGACTGAGTAAACATCACATTTTCCAAAAAAATACAGAGGCCACACTTGACATTTCAACTCACACTTGCTTCTCAGAAACCCACAAATTTGACACAATTCAGGCTGAAGTTGATAAATCTAGCTACTATTACTCACATTCTATCACTTTTTCTCTGAAATTGTTGCTATTGTTCTATCTTGCTAACAATCAGAAAATGAAACAAAGCTACTTATAGGATCCTTGTTAAAATGAAACAATAAAAAACCTAGATAAGTCATATAGTCCATCCACTATTCACATTCCATTCTACTTTTAGAAAACAAAATCAAAACTAACAAACCTAGATTATTCCCTCACTCACACTTCTAAGATATCAATAGTTACTTGGAGCTTGTAGATAGTTCAATTAAGCTTTCCCACAACATATTCTCTAGAAGGAGAAGTCATATATCAATCCAGGTCCCTTAGAATTTTGAGTTCCAAAGATAGTGTCACTTCCAAACATCACTCAAACCTTAGAGTCTTGAGTTTCGTAACAAACCATATCAAAACATCCACACTTCCACCATATGAACATTTGGTGATCAATTTCTCTCGTACAACAATTGAACCTTGTAGCACCAATCCTATAACCAAGTCTCATGCATATTGAAGGTGAACAAACTAATATCATTAGCAATTTAAGAACCTTCATATTTGAGAAAAATGAAACACCCAACCAATGGAGAAACATAGTGAACATCTTAGATAAAGAGGAAGAGAAAGAAGACCTAGCAAGCAAAAGACTCATGTTGCCATCTCCTACATGGCAATAGATATATACCCCTCATGATCTCTGGCAAGAGAAAAATACTTAAGCAAAAATCCATACTCCATCTTTCAAAGAACCATCCTACTCTAAAGTTTTCAAAAGGGTACATCTAGAGGAGATATCGCACCCGTCAAAATTAAATAGAACATTTCTATTTTCACTTTTCCATGGGCCAACCACCCATAGATCTAAGACACCATGATATACCAAGAAAGATGTGTGAATTCCATAAGATAAAAGGACACACAACCAATAACTACATGGGACTCAAACACATCATTGAAGACTTGATA
Organism: Sequoiadendron giganteum; assembly: GCA_007115665.2. Taxonomy (NCBI): domain Eukaryota; kingdom Viridiplantae; phylum Streptophyta; class Pinopsida; order Cupressales; family Cupressaceae; genus Sequoiadendron; species Sequoiadendron giganteum. The sequence goes on along the minus strand of CM021106.1, from coordinate 471,958,648 downwards.
GACATAGGAGAATTAGATGTTGAACATCATACCAGGAACAAGGACCTTCAAATATACACCAACCCAATCCTGAACCATGCTAAAAGGAATGACAAAGGAAAAGACCAGGATTACCACAATGCTAATTATACCTACGGTGACACAGTTTTAGGAACCCTCTCTCAAGCCAATGACAATAGGGAAAATGTAGTCACCATATGAGGTGGAAATAACAACTACAATGTAACTACCCATCGAGGGAGAGTTACAATACAAGGAGCTCCACCCAAACCTACAACTAAGGCATCAAATGACTACAACATTGTAGACTAGGTGAAGAAGACTCCTACATTAATCCCAATCCTAGATTTGTTAAAAATTCCACCTACACATAGGGATATATCTGAAAACTAATTAGAAGTGTCAGTCCCTAATGATCTTGATCCAAATCAATTCCAAGCCATGGTTGGAAAAATCATGGCCAACTACCATTTAGTCTTTTATGAGAAAGACCTTCCACTAAATTCATTTCACAACCAAGCCCTCTACATAGATGTTGGTGTCCATAAGAACATGGTCAAATGGGTATTGATAGATAATGGTGTAGGTCTAGACATTTGTACCTTGAAACTCATCAAAGATTTGGGGTATTTTGATAATGTGATAGATAAAACAAGGAGAATTACTATAAAGGCCTACAATGACCTTGAAAGGAGTTCTAAAGGAACAATCAAGCTAGCAATGCAAATAGGACCAGACATCACATAAACTACATGTCAAGTGCTTGACCTTGAGTTATTGTATAACCTACTCTTGGGACACCCTTAGATTCAAATATTACAAGTAGTCCCTTCAACCATCCATCAATGCCTAAAGTTCCCCCATGAAGGAAAAGAGGTGACTTTATATGTTGATCCTGATCCATTCCATTTTTGTGCAAAGTTGGAAGAAAAGTATAATAAGATCCAATGCATATCTAGAAATTACATAGCCTTCCATTCATTCTCACATGTTGACCCTTCCATGCTACCATCAACCTCAACCAAGGTCATATCAAGATAGCAACAAAAAATGGAAACCAAGGTTCAAGTACTTGATAGGGGTAATGGGAATTACCACTTTAACCAAGCATTATGTATTGGTATTATCCCACCAACACCTAAAATCTATGGAGGTCTAAAAGAGATCAAGCCTATTCAGACGGTGTAAATGATAGCCCAACCCATAATTTTCACCAAGTGTGGAGACATGAAAGATGTAGAGATACTCAAAGAAGACTTCTCATCCATAATTTACAAAGAGGACCAAGAAGAGCTAGAACAACCACAAATCCTTCTGATAGACCCTACCAATAATGACTACCAACTAGTTAAATAGATGGGATATAGTGGAATAGGTGAACTCAGGCTACATAAACAAGGTAGGTGGGAGCCTATTGTTGTGTGGTCTCACAACACACCCCAAGACTATAAGGCTTGGGAACCTAATGCAAATTTTTTTTACTCTTATGGTATGAGCTAGCTATTTGGAAGATCACTAAGAAAAGGAAAGGTAAAAGAAATCATTAATTTAAAAGAATGCTTCATAGTAAAGTGTTTTGGGTGTTATATACCGGAAAACGAAGATGTTTGAAAGATGAAAAGGTTATAAAGAAAGTAAGTCATGCATTCCAGTTCGATAATGGAAGCCTAGGATAGATGGAAGTCTGGTAAAACTGAAGTCCAGGGAAAGTTTGTGGGTAAAGATGAATACCAGGTACCGAGTACCGGGTTCCGGTAGAATGAGGTTTTGAAATTTTGAGATTATCTAATGAGTCTGATAGTATGGAAATTAATATTATAATATTTGAATAATGGTTTTATTTGCATGAGATGTTTCTAAATGTTTTTTTAAGGGATTTAATGTGTGGAATTTGTGATTGCAGGAAATACATATTGTTGTGAAAAGTTTGGGTATGGACGGTCAAAAATATTTGAATCATGGATAGAATCATTTCCAAATCGGATTGCTTGATCTAGGAAGTTATAATGTAGAGGGCTTTGATTCAGCTAGAATGCTGGAGATCTCGGTATTTTACATGCGGTGGAAGCAAATGTCCATCTCTGGGGAAGGCCATTCCAGAGAATAGTATATCTAAAGCAAGACCGAGTGTTGGAACAAAGCAATAATGATATCATTCTAAATGTATGGGAAGTTCCAACATGCTATCCCGATTCAAGTTATTATCCTAGCGATAATAAAAGATCGAAACCAGAAGAGCTTCAATGAGCAATTGAAGTCAATCTTCAAAGACTTCAATTGTAATTTCCTGGTCAATCACTTTTCTTCCATGTGCCTTGATGTGATTTGTCCCTTAGATTCCCTCTCATGTATTTGTCTTATCTTGTTTGTGCTAGTGGATATCTTTTTTCATTTTAAGTTCAAAATTTGTGGATGTCAGAAGAGCCAAAAATTCTTTGAGTTTTGTTCTTTTTTCCTATTTTATGAATCATTCCAGACTAAAAAGTTGTATGCATGTAGACATTGATTAATATTAGAGCCAATTTGATAGCTACCTATCTCATGAATCTTTTGTAGCTGGTTTTGTTAGTTCCATTGAACAGGGATGTATACTACGTCATTTAAGGGTGTATACATAAACTACTCGGTGTCCAAATAGAACCCTCTCTTTAAAAGCTCGCACCATTTTGTATGTAGCTATGAAGCAATCTAGTGAAGTATAAAGCAGTTTGATTTGATTTAATTAATTCTTTGGGGCATACGTAGAGAATAATCGGGAGAACCTTTTAATTTCAGTATTTTTTATTCTTTATTTTAGAATAGATGCTTAAATTCTTTGAAAATGTTCCAAAAAATAGATGAATGGATGGAAATTTATTGAAAATCTATTGTTTTACATGAAATTGATGAATGCTTAAAGCTAAATCTACTTAAGTGATAGAAAACAAAATTGTTGATATTCATGAAATATTATTTCAAATCTTTCGATTTCATGATAATTGTTCTTAAGATCCAAATTGAAAATTCAGTGTCTAGTATAAAATCAGAATTAACAAACATATTCCCTTTGAGATTGATGTAGAATAGGTGGCTCCCAACTTCACGAAGAGGTTAAGAACCTTCACATGGTCAGTAGAGGCATCTAACAAGATTAAGATTCTTATGTAAGAGAGGGAGACCATCCACTGCAAGGCCCTAGGTCACAAAAGGCCAAGAGTAGAAAGGTTGCCCTAACTTACCTCAGTTCAAAGGAAGGTTAGAATGAAAAGGATGAGAATGATGAGGACTATGTGTCCTTCGATCACTTTGCAATCCCAGGAGTTGGAGAAAGACCAGATGAGTCACTTTTCTAGAGTGAACTCTACGTCTCAGGCAGCTCTTTGTCTAAGGACAAAAGTGTGTTACCGGGACAACAATGTGACACACTGATGTCTCACAGGTGCACTGGCATCCATATGACTAGAGAACCAGAAAGATGAGTCAAAATCCCAAGAAAGGACTGATATTCATGTCTAGTAGTTTCGGGAAGCAAAGAACAAGACTAAGGAGAGAGAAAAGTAAATATGAAAGTGATAAAAGAGGTATATTACAGAGAGGGTGACGAAGATGATCTCATAGAATATCCTCCTCGCCAGCTTGCCTCAAGATCTCTCCACCTGCACACAATAAAGGGGGAAGTTGTTGGGGCTGTATAGGGGCTTGCCTAAGTTAGACCCCCATCTTGGTGTTTCCACCTCCACGGACAACCAAGTATGGAATGATAGAAATAATGATGAAGAAGGGAGATACAAGCTATGTATGCAAGAAACACTACAAATAATAAATGCTTACCCAACCAAATAAGATAGAGGAGATTTTGAGGATCTTACCACCTCCATCCAAAGTGTTCAAGGCTTATGGAGGAGAGAACGAGAGGGCTCAAGCCTCTATTTCCATGGTGTGTGTCCTACACTCGCACTATCAGAGTGATGGAGTAGTGAGTTTCTACAATGTAGTGAAGGGTGCTACTACAAAGCTTGAAAGTGGATGAATGGAAATGGAGAGAGTGCTCAAGTTGATCTTACAAAGCTTCCACTAAGATTCAAAAACTTGGGAATGGATGAAATGGTCAAGAATATGAAGGAGAAGGTGAAAAATGACTATATTCGGGTCGATCAACCAAAGAGGGGCATTACACTTTGACTTCCAATCGAAAGTGTAACATTTTTGCAATCTCCAACCATAGGAATCTTCGAAGGATGTATGCACACCACACAAACATCTATGCACTGCGTGGGAATCCCCGATAGAAATGCTCCCACCGACACACAAATAGGGTGCCAAGTGGAATGCAAGTAGTGGGCTTAAGTGGAATTAAGCCTTCGCCTTCAGTTTTCTAAAGTGTAAAGGGGTGGAAGGGAAATTTAAGTTAGGGGTACAAATTGATGCTCATACATTTTTCCCCCACTTTAGCGAGCATGAGTATTGATGAGTGCTTCGATAAAGTAGAGTAGTAAGAAAGTGAAAGAGTAAGAGATGTATACCTGAATCGATGAGGAAGAAGAGCACGGTCTGGAAAACTTGAAAGTGTAGGAGAGGGCTCCATAATTCTGTAGAACTACAAAGATGAAGTATGAAAGTGCCTTATAGGCTTACATTCTTGCAAGGGAGGTAGCCTTCAAGAACTCTCACATGAAGGAAAAAAAAAAGGGCACCTTAGAGGCCTACAAACCTGCAAGGAAGGTATCCTCCAAAAAATATCATATGGGAAGACTGAGTGAAGGACACTCCACAGAGTCAGAGAGGGGGACATGTTTACCCATAGATAGAACATGTTAGGAAGCGATCGCGCAGGCCAGTGAACAGATAGTCACACAGACCATCGCTAAGTTGTAAGAATTTGAAAGGGGTCCATCGGGAACCCTTCAAAAGGAAGGAGGGTCCGCTCAAGGGACGTGTTGTTTGAAAAGTGAAGTCTAGTCGAGCTTCCCCCAAGCTAGAAATAAGATGCAAAGCCAATCTAGTTGGGTTGCCCTCGGGCTAGACATCATAGAACTCACTTGGAAGCTTTTAAAGGGGTCCCTTGGGAATCCGTCATGAAAAGGAGGGGTCCACTCAAGGGACACAATGTTCAAAAGGTTACCGTCTTCCTTCTTAAATCGATTCATCCTCAAGGAATCCTTTCGAAATATGTTCACTTCATCAAGGAATTCAAAAGGAAGGAGATGTGCTCGTGCGAGGGGAAGACTAAGGTCATTCCCTCTTTAGAGGAGGGTTTCCAAATCCTTTCTTTATGAACCCATGATGAAGGAAACACGTTTTGTTAGGGTTTCAAGTCGAGAATACAATTCTAATAAAGAAGTGTATGAAGGAACTTCGAGAAAAAAATCATTTGGAAATGAATGCATTTTATAAAGATCATGAAATTTAGAAGTGACGTTGCCACACATGAAAGGGAAAAATTAAGAAAAGAAGAGAGAAAGATAGGGAGAAAGCAAAGGAAAAGAGATCACGCATAGAGGGCACAGGGGGATCTAGTTTCATGGGGTTGGATCTGCCTTTATTTATAAATAGTAGGTAACCACAGTAAGAGGTGAAAGATCATCAATCCCTAACTAGATCAGGAAGAATGCACGAAAGACAAAGTAAAAATAAAAAAATTGGGTCAACATGGAAGGAGGCCTAAATGCTTCCGATGCTTTGCATTGTCCCTAATTCATCGAAAATCAATCACAAACATGGAAGAATAGAGATACATATAGAGGAAGGTTTACAACACAAACACCATGCTTATTTCCAAGCACCAACGGGGGTGACGAGGGTCATCTAGGCACATATAGCATGATCACATAGGAATAGATCACAAAACACACACAAAAGATCAAGAAGAGGGTTTCCCCTAACACTGATCGACCAAGAGGTTGTTAGCTTCCCACTCAAGATCATCAAAGGGGGAAGGATGATGAGCCTATAATGGTGTAATGTTAAGGGGAGGAGCTTCTGATCCTCCTGCAACAAGGGCCAAGGCAGAGGGACCAATGAGGTCTCTCTCGCTCAACTCTTGTGGGTCCAAGGTCAATGACCTTGCAAAGATTATTGACAGGGTTGGAATTTCATCCACCAATTTAAACATGCACTTGATGGGAGTGCCATGTTTTACCTCGGTGGATGGAGGAGGTCACACCCGAGGTTTACCACTAGGCTCAATGAGTGATTTGGGAGTGGTGAAAAACTCAGGGGAGGTCGAGACTCGTTCCATTACTAGGAAAAAACAAGTCAACCTAGGGCCACCTTTCGAGGAAGGTGGGCTCTTCTTACGCCCTCCCTCATTGGAGGGGCCAGGCTCTACCTTCTTTTTCATAAGAGGTGAGCTCCCCACAAATGAAACAAGGAGGTTCAAGCGAGAAGAGGAAAGAACCACAGTAGACATGACTGAGGTATTCACCATGTCCATGGGCTTTGGGAAGGGCAAGACATCCAAAATGGAAGTCAACAAAGGTAGCTCTACCAAAGGAACAATGCACACTTGCACCCTTCCAGGCGCATGTGCTCTCACAGTGGGATCTGAAAGAGATCCAGAGACAGAAGAAGTGAAAGAGGAGGAGATAGCAGGAGTTGTAGTCTTCTCCTCCTCCTTTTGTAAGGAGGCTTGCGTTCACGCACAAGGAAGTTTCTATGACTCTTTGAACCAAAATACAGGATTTGTGAAGGGACAAAAAGATCCTGCTCAGCCATGGGAGTGTCCTCCATGCCTGTTTCTAGTGGAAGCATAGACTCCTGAATGGGAGCAGAAGGAGCAGGTTCAGAAATGGTGGGAGGAGTATACTCCAACACCTTAGTGGCAGGCCTCTTCCCATTCACTGTTTTACGTATAGGAATAATAGGAGGCCGTGGAGGCTAAGACAAAGAGGATCCTCCATGAAGGGATTTCTATCTACCATATTAAATGGGCCTAGGATTCATGGGTAGGATAGGAAACTCAAATGTTGGATGCTTGGCCTTTCACCAAGCGGGTACCATGGGATCCTCTCGCAAGCGTGAGATAGAGGAAGATGGTACCATGGTAAGATGAGAGGAAGCATCGAGATGATTAGTGGGAGAGGAAGAAGGAGGATCTTGGGATTTCTTCTCTTCTTCCCTTCTACGCGCCTTAGCGGTGTCACTGTCAGCCTTAGACAAGCTCTATGCAAAACAACATAGGATGAAGGAGGGTATCTCACTAGTGTGCCCCTTCTTATATTTCTAATACATGCAGCATAAGAGGTCCTTTCTAGATGGGAGAGGACCAAGAGAGGTAGGCCAAAAGTATTTTAGGGTGTAGTTGCCACGAGCAATCAGTGGTCTATAACTGATGTCATGGAGAATATGTACCGAACCTCCATGAATTAACTTCAGACATTTGTGTATGACCAAGGGAACTACATTCATAGCTACTAGCTAGGGGATACCTAGCTTCACTATGAATATTTTAGACCTCGGGATGATGTCAAACTTAAGGCTTACAGATTTAGGTCCAACGAGGACCGATAGGACAATACTCCCTATAGGAGGTACGAAAAGGCCGTCGTGTGTGTGAATGATACTTTCAGGTGCATCATACCCATCCTTATACAAGAATTTATTCAACATGATCTCCTTAGTTATGATATTTACTTGGGATGTCGGATCAATGAGAACACCTACTATAGTGTTCCCTTTTATCCTTGTAGGAATGTAAAGAGGAGACAAATCTCTATTAAACCCATCGGTAGGTCTTGTGAAGTGAAGGTTATGCTAGTACCATTATTCATAGTCTATGCAGAGGGAATAGGTTGGTTTAAGAAAGAGGCCATCGCACACACTAACAATTTTTCTATAGAGCCTCCTAAGGTTTACGAGACATGATAGTGACCCAATTAAGGTTTCATTACATAATACTTTTGGAACCTTCCAACTACGCCTACTAGGGGTCGTAGGTTGGGTTGTGAGGTTAAAGCCTCACAACACTCACACCTACAACACTCCTAGAATATGAGGAAAGGAACTTTTAGTATTGCAAACGGAACCAAAAATGGTTCACATCGGGTTCACCAAAAATGTAAGAGAGGGGGACCACCCACTGCAAGGCCCCACATCACAAAAGGCCAAGAGCGAAAAGGCTACCCTAACTTACCTTATTTCAAAGGAAGGTTAGGATGAAAAGGATTAGAATGATGAGGACTATGTGTCCTTCGATCACTCTACTATGCCAGGAGTTTCAGGAAGACTGGATGAGTCACTTTTCTAGAGTCAACTCTCTGTTTGAGGATAGGAGCATGGTTATGGGATGATAATGCAACGTGCTGATGTCTCACAAGTGCGCTGGTGTCCATATGGCTAGAGAACTAGAAAGAAAAGGTCATATTCCTAAGAAAGGACTGATAGTCGCGTCTAGTAGTTTTGAGAAGCAAAGAACAAGACTAAGAAGAGAGAAAAGTAAATATGGAAGTGATAAAAGAGGTATATTACCGAGAGCATGACGAAGATGATCTCGTAGAATATCCTCCTCACCAGCTTGCCTCAAGCTCTCTCCACCTACACATAATAAAGGGGGAAGTTGTTGGGGCTGTATAGGGGCCTGCCTTAGTCAGACCCCCGTCTTGGTGTTTCCACATCCACAGATAGCCAAGTATGGAATGATAGAAATAATGATGAAGAAGGGAGATACAAGCTATGTATGCAAGAAACACTACAAAATAGTAAGTACTTACCCAACTGAATATGATAGAGGATATTTTGAGGAGCTTACCACCTTCATGCAAAGCGCTCAACGCTTGTGGAGGAGAGAACGAGAGAGACTCAAGCCTCTGTTTCCGCAGTGTCTTTCCTACGCTCGCACTATGAAAGTGATGGAGTAGTGATTTGCTACAATGGAGTGAAGGGTGTTGCTACATAGCTTAAAAATGGATAAAGTGATTAAGTTGATCTTGCAAAGCTTATGCTGAGATTGAATGGATGGAATGGTCAAGAATATGAAGGAGAAGGTGAAAAATAGTCATATTTGGGTTGGTCAGTCGAAGAGGGGCATTACACTTCAACTTCCAATCAAAAGTGTAATTTCTCTGTAGTCTCCAGTTGTAGGAATCTGCTAGGGACGTAAGCACATTGTGTCAATCTTGTCATGTCACATGGGCGTCCCTGATAGAAACGCACCCACCGACACATAAACAAGGTGCCAAGTGGAATGCAAGCAGCGGGCTTAAGTGGAATTAAGCCTCCACCTTTGGTTTTCTAGAGTGTAAAGGGGTGGAAGGGGTACAAATTCATGCTCATACAGCTTACACCAATTCAACTTATCACCAAACACTCCCTAAAGGATTTTAGGCCTCAAACACACTTTTGAAGATCTCTTTTAGAGAAGGCCATACAATGGCCAACAAAACATCAATTTGGACTTCCCATAGACCCAACACAACTTTCCCAAAAGATTACAAGTGACTTCTTTGAGACAACCTTTGGAAACAACAAACTACCCCTATTTTTAGGACACCAATTATCCTCAATTTACAAAGGAAGTCCCTCCTAATCTCTTCACTTTCACAAAAACTCTACTAAAAGTCACTAATTTTGTGTCAAAACTACCAATTCCAACATTTATTCTCAGATTTAAGATATCTAGGGCATTGTTCTAGCAAACCCTCAATTTCATGTAAAATTGTAGGGGTTTATTGAAAAACTATATACCCGGTCTCATCAGATGTCACCAAGGCATCAAACAACTTTTAAATACCCTACACAAACTTCCAAAAAAAACACAAGACTCATTTTATCAACAAATGACCAAAGCCTTACTTTAGTTTCTCATTTTCTCATGCAAAAGGCTCTACCCAACCCTAGGGCATCACTCCAAATCCACCAAAACATTTATTTTATTCTCTTAACACCTACAAAAGTATAAATTAACTTATTACATGTCATTCCTCTAAGCAACATATTACCACAATAGGAGGAATGACTATTTCATTGCTTAAAACCCCAAAACTGACCCTTACTAGTTTTGCACAGGCAATATCAAGAAACTAAGGAGATCTTCCTCTAAAATTATTAAAGGACTCTCAAAACTGAAGGAAATGAAAGTTATGACATGTCACCACAAATTACCACTAGTTTTAGAACATAAAAGTTCCTATACGGGCCTGTACACAGTAAGGAAGGAGCAAAAATACATAAAATCTGCTAAAGCCGTTTGGATTTTTATTAGAATTCACTTCAGTAGAGATCATCAACCTTCATTCGATCCTCTTGAGGCCTTTAAATACATTTAAAATCTAAAACCAACCTCCTCAACATACCTAACCAAATTTTAAACTTCTTTTTCTCTTCATATTCTCTTAAAATTACAAAATGACAACTTTTATGCATTGACAACTTTACATTTTTTTGCACTTTTCTTTATCTTCAAACTCCAAACACCCAAATACATGGAAAATGGTAGTTTTAGACCTTATTAAAAATTATACTAACTCAAACACCCCTAAACACACCTAGACTCATGCAAAATTCACCTTCTAACATTATTACCATATCAAATTATGCATCATGGTTGTCAGTGCTCCTGCACCGTACAACCCCACTAGAAAAAACTCATGCCTTATGAGTTGAGGCTGACACCACCTTTCTCAAGCTTCATTGAGATACCATTGGTTCATAATCCCTTTCCATTACTCCATGCCTTGTGCTCCATATTGCCCTACTTTTGTGACTATGTGTATATTTGAAAATGATTGTGGGTTTAGATTCAGACCTGATGTTTGCCCCATTTCCATACCTTGACCAAAAATTTCTTGTTTCCTTACATCTTTCTCTACACACAAACAATCATTAGTACTCTCATACACTATCCTCTTCCCTAAGTCAATTCCTTGCTTGCAACTACCCTATTTTTCTTGTCCTTGCCTCATTGTCTTATCAACATTCCCTGTCACTGTCTTGTTAGACTTTTATGCTTCTGTACTTACAGATGTTACTTGTCTCTCAACTTTATTCATAGACAAATGACATTCAATGTTCCCCACCACAAAATTCTCTTTCTTATTCACTATCAAACCTTGGTTCAACCCTATTTTTTCCTTCATACATATTGTCCCTACATTTAGAATCTTAGGACAGTTTACAACATCAGAATGTTTGTTTTCCTTCACAATATTTATAGGTTCTTTCCTTCCACACATAATGACCTTCACCTTACCCTTGACATCTTCTACAAGTGGACTTAACACAAAAGAACAACCATCTTTCACTATGGTGTAGGTATTTTTCCTACCATCATACAAATCTCTCCTATCATACTATCAAGGTCTTCCTAGGAGTATGTGACAACAATCCATTGGAAGAATATCACAAACCACACTGTCTTTGTAGCCTCCAATTTGGAAATCAACTACTGCTTTCTCATTCACCAACAAGGATTGACCATCACTTAGCCATGACACTTTATAAGGAAATTCATGAGGAATTCTTTTCAAGTTTAACTTATTCACCATCTCAGTAGAGACCATGTTCTCTATTGAACCAGAGTCAATCACAACTCTGCATACCTTGTTTCCACACTTACAATTAGTTTTGAAAAGGATCTTCCTTTGCAATGGCTCCACCTCATTTTTTTCCTTCAATACTATCTTCCTCACCATCAACATTTCCCCTATTTCAGAATTAGCCCTCTTACTTGTAGAATTATTGCTTTCACACTCCTCCTCTTGAACTAATTGTGATCTCCTATCAATTTTATTTTCACCACTTGATGAACTACCAACTCTTTCAGGACATTTCCAAGATGGATGACCAAATTCATTGCATGTTTAACATCTCCCTACAAAATCATTAGAACCTCTTCCACCATTAAACCTTCCTCTCCCTCTAAAACCACCTCTAACATTAATACCTTGTTCCTTACCTTTATTTTCTCCTTCTTGTTCTTCACTTGGTTGCTTTGGTGCAGAAATTACTCCTCCTCCTCTTTCACTAGTACCACCTCTTCCTCTTACTGCTTTCTCTTTTCTTCTCTTTATCTTCTCTTTAGTCTCCAATGCCATTTTATAACATTCCTCTACACTTCTTGGACTAGTCAAAGCCAACTCATCCTGTAGATTCATTCTTAAGCCACCCAAGTACCTAGAAATTTTCTCATCTTCATTTTCATTGTGATTAGATCTCATGCTTAATCTATTAAATTCCTTAGTGTAGGCCTTTACATCCATTTCCTTTTTCCTTAAACTTTGCAACTTTTAAAAATTTGAACTTGATAATTTAAAGGGAGAAACTTACCTTTTAGTTTAGATAGCATCTTGTCCCAATCCAATATCTTAGAATTTACTTGCTTCCTTATCTCTGACTGTAGATAGTCCCACCGTACAAGTGCATGACCCCTAAGCTTTGTTTTGGAAATCTTCATTCGCTTTTCTTCAAGAATCTCTTCACATTCAAAATAGTTATCCAAAGAAGCTATCCAATCGAAAAATTCCTCTTCATTCAAATTACCACCAAACTTTTGCACATCTATTTTTACCTTGTATTTGTCACCTTTCACTACCTTTATCAACTTGGCCATTCTTTGATCTTTTGGATCAAGTTCTTCTTCAACATTTTTAAAATATTCATCTTCTTCTTCCTCTGATTCACTACTTTTAGCTGCTTCTCTTCTCTTATTGCTTTCTAAGGCTACCAATCTCTTTCAATTCTCAGATCTCTTTAATATACTAATTCCTCAAATAATTCATCTATTTTGATGTATTATTTTCTTTTGGAGGCATCTTCTCAATCTTTCCTCTTCACCTTCAAATATTTCTCTCACAATCTTCAACTTTCTTCCACAAGAATTTGGTACCTTTGCTTTGATACCACTTTGATGTAGACTAGGTGGCTTCCAACTTCACCAAGAGGTTAAGACCATTCGCATGTTCATAAAAGAAATCTAGCAAGAATAAGATTCTTACACCAATTCAACTTATCACCAAAAACTCCCTAAAGGCTTCTAGGCTTCAAACACACTTTTGAATATCTCCTTTAGAGAAGGCCATACAATGGCCAACAAAACATCAATTTGGACTTCCCACAGACCCAAAAAAGCTTTCCCGAAAGATTACAAGTGACTTCTTTGACACAACCTTGAGAAACAACAAACTACCCCTATTTTTAGGACACCAATCAGCCTCAATTTACAAAGGAGGTCCCTCCTAAACTCTTCACTTTCAAAAAAAACTCTATTGATAGTCACTAATTATGTGTCAAAACTCCCAATTCCAACATTTATTCTCAGATTTAAGATATCTAGGGTGTTGTTCCAACAAACCCTCAATGTCATGCAAAATAACAAGGGTTTATTGAAAAACTATATACCTAGGCTTATTAGATCTCACCAAGGCATAAAACACCTTTTAAATACCCTGCACAAACTTCCAAAACCAACAAAAGACTCATTTTATCAACAAATCACCAAAACCTTACTTTAGTTTCTCATTTTCTCATGCAAAAGGCTTTGCCTAGCCCTAGGGCATCACTCCAAAGACACCAAAAAATTTATTTTATTCTCCTAACACCTATGACCATCTAAACTAGCTTATTACATGCCATTTCTCTAAGCAACATATTAACATAGTAAGAGCAATGACTATTTCATTACTTAAAACCCCAAAACTAACCATTACTAGTTTTGCACAGGCAGTATCAAGAAAATGAGATCTTCCTCTAAAATTATTAAAGGACTCTCAAAACTAAAGGAAATGCAAGTTATGAAATTTCACCACAAATTATCACTAGTTTTAGATCATAAAAGTGCATGTACGGTCCTGCACACAATAAGGAAGGAGAAAAAACATAGAAAATCTGCTAAAGCCATTTGCATTTTTATTGGAATTCACTTCAAAAGAGAACAAAAACCTTCATTCGAGCCTCTTGAGGCCTTTAAATATATTTCAAATCTAAAGCCAACCTCCTCAACGTACCTAACCAGCTTTTAAACTTCTTTGTCTCTTCGTATTCTCCTAAAATTGCAAAATGACAACTTTTATGCATTGACAACTTTACATCTTTTTGCACTTTTTTTGATCTTTGAACTCCAAACACCCAAATACATGGGAAATGGTCTTTTTAGACCTTATTAAACATGATAAAAAATCTAACACCCCTAAAACCACCTAGACTCACCCAAAATTCACCTTGTAACATTATTACCATATCAAATTGTGCATCATGATTGTAGGTGTTCCTATACCAGATATTAACAACAAATTCACATCATACCCTAAAGCGAACCTAGTATGATCATGACCTTATTACCAAAGACTTGGGATTGAACTGAGTTAATCTTGTTTTTCTGTTTAGGTAGATTTTCCCTTCGATATTTTCTTATTCCATGTATCTTTCAAAAAGAATAGGCTTCTTCGCGGTCTGTCTATGGAGTTTTTTATTTGACACTATTGACACGAGTGAAATCGTTGTCAATAGGAACTGGCGCTAGAGGGAGGGCATCATTGTTCATTTTTTTTAGGCTTGAGTCTTAAAGCTTATAAATTAAAGATAAAGACAAGCTAGTATTTTAGTATGGAAGTTGAGAAACTTGTGAAAATGTTTAATCAAAGATTATATCCTTTAAGTTTTCTCACTTTTGGTAGGGTCATCGAATGCAAAATTCATGATACAACTAATCATGGTGAACTCAATTGTGAAAATTTCTTAACTAGGGTGAGCTTAGCCATATGTAAAGTAATTTTGTTAATAGAAGAAGTTCTAACTGCTAGAAGAAAGGAAACGTTAGCGAAAATTATGTGCAACCCTAGTAAAATTGAAAATGTTAAAAATCAACTAACACATAAAAATAGTTGGATAACTGCAATTATTACAATGAAAATCATAACACGTTGCAAGGAAATAAACAAGAATTTTAAGATTTGGAATATTGTATCATAAACGTCATTGATGAGTCATCATTCTCTTTATACATGGAAAACAAAAATGAAGAAAAGGAGCAGGAAAATCAAGTGGGAGATGTGTATATTTTACCCCAAATAGAAAATCTACATGATAAAAAGGGAAATTTCCCCGATCTTATGCAAAATACAAAATATCATTTTTTTACTTTTTCTCTCTCTGATGATAATATAAATGTTGATATATCTTGGTCTAATAAAATGCAAAGTGAAGATAGGGCTGAAGATATGAAAATTCTTGGAGGAGAAAGTCAAAAAATGGATTGAGCTGTTCATGGAGACAAACAGAGTATAGAAATGAACCATGAACCAAGGCTCGAAAAAAGTAGAGTATGTTTGCATCAGAAAAAGTGTGTGCAATCAAACTTTAATGAGGTTGTTTTCATATATATGAGCCAAGTCATTAATAAGTACTCATTTGAATCTATGATCGTTAAACGTAGAAATTTTAAAATAATTCTTTGTTGCAATAGGATAGCTGAAATTTTACTAAATGAATTTAAAGATAAGCCTATTGTAATTCGTACCAGAATGACAATGGAAATAATCATAGGAAATAGAATTAGTTCCTTTGTTAGAGTTAATCATTTGTTAGATTAGATTCTTGGATAGGGTTAGGGTTAGTTTTTTTTTAGGATTTGTTTTTGTTTTCTTTGCTTTTGTTTTTTCCCTTTTTCTTTCTTCTTTCTTTTGTCTAGCCTCTGAATTTATGAATTTTTTTGAACTTACCTTGCATACATGAGAGTTAATTTGAACAGTTGTAAATAAATACGGTGAAATGAAAAAATGGTAAAACCATACACAGTAAATGCATGCTTTGAAAGTACTAAAAGCTATATATATATATATGTGTGTGTGTGTGTATATCACATATATACATCAGTATCATAATTCTTGTTTCAAAACATCAAAAAAGTGAAAAAGAGGGAGCCTAGTTGTAGGTGGTGGTGGTAACTATTTAGTCAATGTGGGAAGCCTCATCTATCAGAGCTATATAACCAATATAGGCGAGTTCTCGGTGGGTTTCAAAGTCCTGAATATGGAGGTTTGAGAGAAAAGGTTGGAGAGGAACTATTTCCCCATGCTCTAAGAAGTGAGGAATATCATCCATCGAGGGGATTCCAATGGTTGGGTGAACCATAGATAAAATGGTGTCCAGGTTCTCAAGATATTCAAGTCTCACTATCATGTAAAATTGACTTGACACCTATCAGACAACATTGAACATCATCAAACAACACTGAACAACATCAAATAGCATTGAATGACATCAAACAACACTGAATGGCATCAAACAACACTGAACGACATTGAACAACCTCAAGCAATGTCAAATGATATGGAACATCATCCCACATCATCTTGGAATGACTCAAAATCATCCTGTAACACTTTGGAATGACTCATAATCATCTTGTAATACTTCGAAATGAATCAGAATCATCTCGTAACACTTTAGAATGACTCAGAATCATCCCGTAACACTTCATAATAGATTAGAATCATCCCATAACGTCTAAAATCAACTCGAAATCACCTCGAAATAGTTCAAAATCATCCCATAGCATCTTGGATCATCTCAAAATCACCACGATATAGTTCAAAATCATTAAACAATGTTCCCACATCACACCACATCACACCACATCGCATCACATCAAAACGACATCAAAAACCCTAATTTTTCTATTAATTGAATAATACAACATTATTTAATTAATTCACTTTTTCATCATTTCAGAGAAATTTAATAAATCTCATTTATTTATTAAAGTCCTATAAACCCTAATTCCTCTATTAATTAAATAAAACAACATTATTTAATTAATTTATGTTTCATCATTTTGACCAATTAAATAAATATCATTTAAATAATAAAGTCCTAATCCTGCCTTATTTCATCCTAATTAATTAAATAATGCCAATTATTTAATTACGTTGCTAAATCACCTTATTTCCCTAAATGGATTAAATTATCAAATAATAATTTAATTACAACACTTTCCCTCCAAAAATTCTAATTAAATCAAACTATTCAAATCAATTATCAAAAATCAAATCAAACTAATGCAACTATGTTTGCAAAATTTAAACCTGATTTGCACATTCAAATCCGAAAAATGAATGAATTAATTAAATCAATTAATTCATATTCCTCACCCACTTTCTGATTGTGCAAATTACAATTGTTGACTAAGCAATCTAATTTTTTAACTAATCAACCTATTTTGTTAACTAATCAATCTATTCACATAGCTAAAACATCACATTCCTAACTAAGCCATCACAAAGTTAACTAATCCATCTATTCAGTTGATTCATCAATCAAAGTCTTGACTAGTCAATCTATTTCCCAATCACACAAATTGAGCAATCAACTTTGCACAATTATCTCATGTCTAAATCCTGTCAACACACTCCGACTGTTGATCTAGATATTCTTCAAAACAATCTTGATCGTCCATTTCAAATCTCATTTTCTATATAACGAGCCCATTTCCTCACAAATAAGGATCGGACAATTCATATACATTGAGCAATGAAGTGCTATCAAGAACATCCCTGAGAGAGAGCTTCATCCATTGTCTTCGATCAACCAAACACAACAAGCATTCATCCATACTTTGTACATGAACTTTGGAGGCTTCACCATGATAAGAACAATCCAACATCAAGTGAATACACTCCACTACGGGATGGTAAAAGCTATCTTTTATTCTTATTTTAGTAATTAGTAGATTCATTATCATGTTTGCATTAGTATAGTTTCAATTTTGTATGTCTAGGTTTCCAGAATTTAGATTTTGAGCTTTTTGGCTATAGATCAATTTTCTTCATTAGATTTCTCTAATGTCCCTCTTGGATCATTGATCTAACATCCTCATTTCCCCTCACACATTTTGGTACACTCGGTGGGACACTTGTCCCCTTCTCTAATCTTCATTTGAGCCATTTTTGAAGTTCCAGGTCCTGGAAATGCTTATGTCACAGTTTTCACGTGCTCATTCTGAAAACTTGATGTATTTCTGGAAAGTCTGAGCATTTATCTGACAAGAAAGCTGCGCATTTTTCAGAAGAACTGTGCACTTGTCATGGGAATGGCGCATTTGTTTAAGACTAGTGCATTTTTTATTTCCTGAGTATGAAGAAGTTTTTCAATTCCAAGGTGTACCTCAAGTGAAATATCAAAATATACCTCAAACACAGAATCAAGGAGTTCCACAAAACCAAGAGAAAAACAATCAAGAAAATCCATCGAGGAAAGATTACCAACCAAGAAGGAAATTCACCCCTTTGGGAGAGAATTTAGAGGTAATCATGCATGAACTATTACAACATAAAATTATCAAAATCAATGATAGTCCAACTTATGGTGAACCAAGCTTTAAAGTCCCTTGGTATAACCAGTATGAATGATGTGAGTTCCACAAAATCAAGGGTCACACAACGAATAGATTTTCTACACTCAAGAACCTCATCCAAGACCTCATTGATCAGGGAGAAATAGCTATTAAAAATGATTTTCAAGGGCCATCTACCAATAAGAACATTGATAATGTCTCAACCTCAAAAGTTGAAAGCAACTATCAAGAGCTATCTATCACTGATCATATTGACAATGTTTCTACATCATCTAGTGAGAGAGGAAAAACATCAAGAATTTAGTCCCAAGCATGATAAAAATCAAGCACCAAAGTCTAGTAATGACCCAGTCCAAGATATATTGGTACCATCTGACCTAATGATAGTACATATTAATGATCAAGAGACTCTTGATCCAACATTTATACCCAATGCAAAAGATTTAATCCAAGAGTCATTACCCATATGTCCAAATTTTGAGGAAAGCCAAGGATCCTTTACAAGAAATCCCTTCTTTGAAATTGATCCATGTCAAGAATGTGATCTAAAGCATGTCAAAGATGATACCACACAATGTCAAGATCAAGAATCCCTACCATCAAAATATTATAATGACTTGGAAGATATCTTCCAAGACATCCCATATTTTCCAAAAGAAGAACAAATCCATATGCCAAGCACACATACATATACCCATGAGATGCTTACTCCTAATGGACATGTAGATGATATTCATCTAAAACAAGAGTCCCATACTCTTGATATCATTACCATAGAACAAGAGTCTCCTACTCTTAAGCTTTGTACAAAAGATCAAGACATAGAAGAAGCTAAAGACATATCAGAAAGGGATCATGAAGAAGACTTATACATAAGTTGTGAATCAGAAACATTCGATGGAGACATATCAAAAATAGATCAAAAAGAGGACTTATACATAAGTTGTGAATTAGAAACATCTTGTATAGAAATATCAGAAATGGATCATAAAGAAGACTTATATATAGGTTGTGAATTAGAAACATCATATGAAGACATATCAAAAATGAATCATGAGGAAGAATTTTACATGGATAGTAAATAGAAAAAACCTCTTGAAGAAGCATTAAAATCTGCTAATTTACAAGATCAGGATGAAGATATCAATCAAGAAGGTATCCCACATCTAAAGGAGCCTATCAGTAAGGAAGCTAACACATTTGAAGATCCACAACAGAAAAAAGAAATATTAGCACATTGTTTCCAAGGTGAGACATATTCCATTACAAATAAACTCTCTCAACAGATTCAATATCAAGATAGGGGATTAGGCCTACATGAACAAGGTATAATAGAATTAGTGCAGATTATGGGAAATCCTAAGCACCAAGGTCTTGATTATTCAATAACTAAGGGAGCTAAACATATCATGGATAACTCCATAATACTGGGGGCAACTTTATCTAATGAAAGCATCAACATAGAGAGGACATAGGGTCCTTATGATGAAACTGCTACCAACACTACAAATATCCATGTCATGAATCATCATTCACATATATTTCCACCCTTTGATTGGGACCAACAACAAGAGAAAAATATATATCAAAGAAAGGAAAAAGTCATTGAACAAAAAGAATTAGCAAAGAAAAATGGACAAGAAATATTCAAATGGATATAACAGAAAAAGAAAGAAAATCATCCCTATCAAACTCCATTAGTCAAAGAAACTATGGGGAAAAATCAAAAAGGGAAGTTCGTCCATCAAAGAATTCCAGCAATGCAAAACAAAGCTTCAAGAGAAAATTACAAAGTATATCAAGATGTTGGTCCCAATCAAATCTCCATATCCACCCATCATTGCTCATCATCCCAAGTTTAGAGAGTCAAAGGTTCCAAACTATCAACCAATCCATCTAAATATCATATCCCTCAATGCATTTTGCCATTCATGATATCCAAATCTCACATTGACCATGTGTTGGTAGCAACTCTTTATCATAAGCACTCTAAGGGCATTCTATCATGATGTGCACATCAAGGTAAGGTTAACTCTGGTATCGACAAGGAAGATAAGAATTTCCAGGGGTTACATTCAAGTGCTCGTATCCTAGCAAAGCAACTCCTCCAAGAAAGATATTGTTGGCACATCATGACAACAACAACAACAACCATATCAGCACCAACAACATCTACATTAGCACCACCAGGTGGTTAAAAAATGAGAAAAATATTATCACCATAATGAAAACTTGGTAAACATGCATCTTGTGTGACATCAAAAATAAAAAATAAGAAAATCAAGAAAAACAGTCAAGAGAAAAATCGTCCTCTAGTGAAAACCACTATGGTGGCACTTTTGACAAGTACCATGATGAAAACCTGGAAAACAAGTGTCATGTGAAGAATCGAGCATCTACATGCACCATTTCAGGTGGAAGCATCTCAGCCTATCCATAACAAACCCAAGCCATTGTTTCCAAACTCCAACATATCTTGATCTTGACATATGTTTGATATACATTTTACACTTTCTTATGGAAAACAGCTTGACATGGTTCATTATCATTGATCCTATCCTATCCAACATTATCTAAGCCATGAGGCATTTTCGAAAAGGGCATACTCTATCCAAACATGTTATCCTATCAAAAGATAATCCATCACTTGCATTGCTAGACATTGGGGGAAAATAATTGCATCTTGCTTCAAAATAAATATTGATCTATGTCTTCTAGTTCACGTTGTGATCTAGGAATTTTCCAAATCACATGGTGTGCCATATGGTACCCTTCCCAATTAATTCCAACAACAAGGTGTACCACCAATGCAGTGCCAAGGTAACCTTCAAATATTATGACAACATGGATTATTCCTTTTGCTCAAAAATTCTAAGATATCAATAGTTGCTTGAACCCCACATCTAGTTCAAGTAAAATTTTCTGCAACATATCCTCTAGAAAAACAAAGTGAAGTATCCATCCAAGTTTTCAACATATTATACCCTAGGAAAGAGGGTAAAAATTCACCAACAAACAAGGTATACCACCAATGCATTATCAAGGTATCCTTTGAAACGGTTTGTACCAACAACAAGGTACACCCCTCAATGCACCATTAGGGTAACCTTCAAAATAGTTTGTCCCAAAAAGAAGGTGTACCACCAATGCACTACCAAGGTAACCTTCAAAGATGATGACAACTTGGACTATTCTTTCACTTAACACTTCTAAGATATCAATAGTTGCTTGATTCCTACAGCTAGTTCAAGTAATCTTTTCTGCAACATATCCTCTAGAAAAACAAAGTGAAGTATCAATCCAGGTTTTTAACATCTTACCCCCCAGGCAAAAGGGTAAAAAACCAATAAAACAATCCTGAAAATATTAAAAAAGACTGTCAATGATGTTGGCCATGATTGGAATTTATAGCTAAATCCAACCTTATGGGCTTATAGAACCAGCATCCACACACCTATTTGTGCCACACCTTTTCCCTTGGTCTACATATTAGAAGCAGTGTTACCTATTGAAGTCAAAATCCCCTCATTATGAGTCTCACTAAAAGGAATGGTAAGCAATAAATAACACAAGGTATCTAGATTGAATGAATTAGAGCTCCTAGATGCAAGGTGTTTGAGTGTGTTAAACCATCTACGGGTTTATCAGAATTGGCTTAAGCAAAGCTATGACAAGAGGATCAAAGATAGAAACTTTCAAATTGGTGACTTGGTCCTCAAGGAGAATCAGAAGATACAATTGAATCAAGATGGCAAGGGTAAATTTGAACCTAACTGGTTAGGTCCATTCATCATAACAAGTTATGGCTCTGGGGCATATCAATTGGCTACTCCCAAAGGAGAACCTCTAGCCGAATTGTTGAACAACAACCACCTCAAAAATTTCTATACATGAAACGCATCAGAATACGCCAGGAAAAAGGGTAAAAATACAAGAAAAATAGAAAAAAATAAGAAAAAAATAATAATACAAAAAAATAAAAATAAAGCAAGAAAAATAGTAAAGATAAATAAATTGTTCTTTGAGTGAAAACCACTTTGTGGCGCTCCTAGAACAGGTAACATAGTGAAAACCTGGTAAAGAGGTGCTATGTATGAATAAAACATACATTATTATATATCAGCACTCTATCATGACATCCACCCATCCATTTCATAAATCATATGTCCAATCATGGCTTGTCACTTATTAAGGTAAGTCATTTTATTGGGGGAAACTTCCCAAAGCTAGTCACAATTAAGATTTGGTAGAATTCAATCAAGGTCATAAAACAAAAAACATCAAAATAGAACATCGCTGGGTCATTCCTTCACTCAAACAGTCTAGGATATCAAGATTTACTTGAACCTCACAGCTAGTTCAAGAAATCTCCCACAACATATCCTCTAGAAATAGAAACATGGTATCAACCCATGCTATCGATGTTGTTTACCCAAAAATAGTTCATACTTTGAGTCAAACGGTCGAACTACATGGTATATACGTGTACAACGTAGGCAAGGATTTTTATCTTCTGAGACCCTAGGTCAGTCCCCTTAGGTTTCCCACATGCTTTATTTTCACTTAGTCAATAATACAAAATCCCAAAAACATTCACAAAACATAAAAGTTCAAACCAAGTGAACTGTGAGCCTTTGCATGGACAATGTAGGAAATACTTATCTTTGATGAGCCCCCAAGTCCCTAGGTTAGTCCCCTGAAACATATCAAAATTAAAAAAATCATAAAAATTTAGAAAATAAAAAAAATACGACCATCCTGTCAGCAACATCCATAATAAACATTTCAAACATAAGAAATAAACCGTCACAACCACCCTTTGACAAAGCAAAGAAACAAACAGAGCAAACGTCAAACAACCAAAACTTTCATGAAAAAAATGATCGCATAAGAGTTGACTATAAATAGTACAAAACAATACCAAAGTATCAACTACCTATCTTTTTAAGCAAGTTCCAACAACATCCTGAGATATGCCTTAATGGATCCATTCCTATGACAGAAATGATCAAAAATAGATAATAGCCCCACCCTAAACAAATATGGCAAGTGATATTGCAACTTTATTTTCATCTTTTTGTGGTCTTACTTTTTATGTGATTTATTTTATTGACTCATTCCTAGGATCTCTCAAAGATGTCTAAAAGGATTTAGAGAAGAAGGAATGGAGGCAACTAAGCATCATTTCAATATGTTGTTTGTAAAATATTTTTGTAATGATGAATACTTGCTTTATTGAGTATGGACGTTTTATAAAAACAATTCATGAGGCAGTTACATGTTAGGTGTTCTATACCTCTCTGTGTGGCTGATCTGAAAATTCTTCACACAACCCCCCTATACTTTAAACAAATTTTGTGTATGTCTAGTATGAAAAAAGATACTCTTTGTTTATAGAGTCAAAGTCCATGTAATAGATACATAGTCACCTTGGTAATTCATACCCTGGTGCATCATATCTATTTGCTACATCAAATAGGATTGTTCAAACAACAAAATCTCTAAAGTGAAGCAAATAATTAACATCATCATTCTATCCATCATCACATTTTCTACTAACTAAACAAACATCATCATATTTCTTCTAATTAACATCATCAATTCTATCCATCATCATATTTTCTACTAACTAACAACCATCTTCATTTTTCTTCTAACTAGCATCATTTCTCTATCTATCAACATATTTCTTCTAAATTATCATTCATCCTGCATAACACATCATCAAAACCATATCCATTCTACATCCACAAATGTTATCAATACATATCATGATGGTAATAAACCAATTAAAAAATATCATGTAGCATGTATGGGGCATTCATCTATTAAACATACATCACATAATAAAATGAGACAAAGTATGATTCCTACATCTACATATCCATACATCAATAAGGCACAAGAACACATAAACATACAATGAGGCTGAATCGAAAAAGGTATATCTCATATATATCATCATCAAATAGGAATATGTCATAAGTACATCCATAGTGCCACAAGTGTGATAGGAAAGTACAAAATCATTACATATATATGAGGTCTCGACTAGAATAAGGAATATATATAACACATGTCTACAAAATACTTCTGTACCATGAAAAAGCATGAAGATCGGTATAAAAAATGGTAAAGCCCCAGTAGGATAGACAAACACTATTGAAAATCAAAATGATCTGGACGATTCACAAAATGATCACCAACACCAACACCACCACCATCACCACCATCGCTCACAGCACTAGGCTCCTCAAACCATGGACACCAAGAGGCCCTAAGAATGGTAGTATCATATAAAGTTTGATAATAGGTAGATGCCTGAACATACCTATCTCGCTATGCATGCATTACATCATGCTCTATCCAAATATTATCTCTCTCTGCTATCAGTAATAGTACTCGAGCCTCTACAACATGTTTTCTACCAATATCACTCTCTCAATCTTCCCGAAGAGAATCCCTCTTTGTTGTCAATAATACTACCTAAGCCTCAGCCGCATCCAGTCTACCAAATGCACTATCTCGCTCAACCCTCATAGTATCTCATTCCACCCTCAAAGTATCTAACAAAGCCTCTGTGGCCTATTATTGTGCAAACTCTACATCTCTATAAAAATTCATCTAATCTAGCAACCACTCAACATCCCTAGTTGGTGGAGGAGGATCTAGAACCTGTCTCTGACCCTGTGCATGAGGCACATGCTCATCCTGAATATCCTTTTCCTCATCATGATGAACTCAATCCAACTGATCTACAAGAACCTTGACATGCTATCACTCACCACGATGACCTTTGATGCCAACTCTACCCATAATATGACCACCTCTAGGATCAATAATCCTCATAGGCCTATGTAGTGACCACCATTCCTCATAATTGTGAGTAGTACATGGATCTTCCACTCCAACAGACCAACCTAAACCAACTAGAGAAAGTGCTACAAACCCAATAGTAACAATATCTACATCAACCTGGATACCCCATTTGCAGACCTCCTGATTAGTCTAACCAAACCTAGTCTCATAAGAATCAGGAATCGGCCCTTACCTCTCACCAAACTGACGACAAACTCGATCGGGTAGATAACACTCTATCACGGATGATGAATGACCAAGCAACCAACGAGTTTGTTAGTAGTACACAAGTTGATCTGCATCCTCTAGACAAACCTCACATCTCATGTAAGGTCTCCATACAAAACCAAACATCTTGTCAAACACACGATGCCAATAAGGCATATCTCTAGGAAAAGTGTAGTGCATAAAATCCCCATAACAATAATAGTAGGGATCATCCAGAGAACGATCTTGAATCTTGTTAGGATGAGAAACTACAATATGCTCCCATGCCCAAACATGTAAAAGAGATACACCTACATACAATTAACTCCCACCCTGATACACCACCTTGTGCATATCTCGATAAAGATGGGCAAGCAAATAGGCACCCCAGGCATATCTCGTACCATGCTCGAGCATACTCTCAATACATACACCCTAGTCAACTAGAAATTTTTGACCTCGTCTATCAGGAACAACTAATCCCGATACCAAGCCACAAAGGACAAGAATGATAGGGTTCACACTATCTACAAAGTCAGATAAATCAATCTCCAAATTTCGAACATCCAAACCAAACAATCTCTGCATAGCATGTGTAACGCCCCGCCATGCAACCCTAGAGGAAGTTGCAACAACTACTTAAACAGGCTAATTTTTTTTTGTTTAAGTTCAATTAATAGATAAGTTCACTAACTAATGACAACAACCTCTAAGGTTATGAGACATAGGTTATATAGAACCTCAACACAAACATAAATAAAACCCATGCCAATTATTTGATTAATGAAATAACACATTCATTCCAAGTAAGATAATTTTACAACAAGCATAATAAATAACTTTCAAATGAATTAATATACTCATTAAACAATAGGGTTACAAAACTCATTCCCCGAATGAGGCAAGTCCTATCAATAGGATTACAATTACAAATTCCACCTTGATAACAAGAGGGGTAATAATTACAAGAGTAACTGAAATGAAAACAAGCAAGAACTGCAACTCAAACCACGAGCTCTCCAACTGGAAGTCTCATCCACATGTACAAGGAGAAAAACCCAATGGAGAAAGGTGCATGTTCCACCCAACCAAGTGGAACCCAAAGGTCCACCCCCCATGCTAGGAGATAGTAACGAGAATTTCTATCCAAGGACGTCTACCTCTAGACATGGGCTAACATAACCATACTGAAATAAATACAACTACATCACTATCACAAGGTTACAATGCTTCCAGAATTACATGATCAACAACATCACTGATGCAAACATACTATCGACCTAGGAGAAGTGTCATCACAATGTTACATGGGTTATCCTGGTGAGTCTTCCTAGGCCCCGACCCCCATCTTGAGTTATCCTGGTAACCTCTAACGACTTTCGGACCCTCATGTAAACCAATGCGGAATCAGTTATCTTTCATAGAGACAAGATAATGATCTTGCCATTCTAGGCCTTCCCGTCTCAACCCAAGTCTTTACAAGCCCTTGTGATCCTGAGCGAGGCATAATTATCTTATTAAGTGTTTGATACTATGTGATGCTCTGATCAGTTAATTAAGTTATCACTAGATTAACTAACTTACAATGAGTTACCTTGGCACCACTTAGTGTGCCGACCCTCGTTATAAGCCACTCCTCTAAGACGACATGTGGAACAACTCCTCAACCCAAGGGTACACAAGTGCTACGCAAGGATATCACATCCCTAACCATGACATACAGTCAACACACTCCCGTTCGTGATAACTGGGGAACATACTGGTTAAATGCACTACCCAAGGCCATCTACTGTTGACTACATAGTACGACAACCCACAAGTTGAAAACCCAACTGGAAGACTTGATTAAATGTCACAACCCATAATTCCCAAATGACCATACGAACGGATCAAAATGAGACAAGAATCAAATCTACTTTGGGTTCACTAAACCCATTTCTTCACTAGCATTCAATAATCAATGTGTTAAATGAATTGAATTAAATACACCATTTAAAAATTATTTTATTTCCATGTAGCATTTAAATACATGAAACATTAACCCATATCTCAATAAATCAAATAAAAGCAAAATCCCATTTTTAAATAAAATATTTACCCCATATTCAATAAAACTCATTTTTCAAAACAAAACAATATTCCCCTTGCAACAATATAATAATAAAATGATATTCTCATTTTCCAAAATGTTAATATTAAAATATTAACAAGATTATGATTATTAAATCCCACATGATTTTATATAATATTATATAAGTCATAATATTAATCTATTAAAAGCTTTTGATATTATATTACATCATAATATTAAAATGTAATATTATATTAAATCATAATATTAACAAGTAATATTATATTGGGATAATTAGATATTATAATAATTATCATATTAAAATATTATTAAATTTATAATATTAAATTATAATAAAAATATCATAATATATATATTTTTTAAAAAAATTTAAGAGGTCCAAGCATGAGCCTCGATTCACGCACCAACCCTAGGGTTGAGCCGCGCGACCTTAGGACCCATGCGTTGGATGAAGGAGGCCACAGGTTTTATCCCAAGCAGTGGCGGTGGTTTGACAGTGGGTGGCCACAGGAGGCGGCACCATCGGGGAGAGGGAGGCACGGCGGTTAAAAGAGCCACCACGGTTACCACGCAAGCGGCGCCGGCAACGCTGCCACCGACAGTGGTGGCCACTGCCTGCGGAGTCTGCGTGGGCCGCGGACGGAGGGGACTGGGTGCGGCTCCCCCACTCCGCCCCCATGGGAGCAGCGGTGGGGTGAGCCCCTAGCACCCCCAACAACACTTGCCGTCCTTTCTTTTTTAACACTATCATTTTTATTTTTATTTTTGAAAAAAAAACCAGAAACTAAAATAGCCCCATTTATTAAAATTTTGAATTTTAATAAACTTTAATAAAATTTGGCCAGCATAACCTTATAATATGAAATTATTAAAAATAAAAACACAAGCCTATTTATTTATATATATGAATATATATAAATAGCCATTCAACCAAGCTTGAGACTTTAAATAAATTGAAGAACAAAATGAAAACAAAATAGAATCAAATAGCAATTTGCAACAAGAGTTTTGTTTCTAACCTTGAACAAACTTATTCAATTTTGAAAGCAAAGCTATCAAACAAATTTATTTTGCACACAAATTAAAGATCGCAAATAGTTTTCCATCCACACAATACCATTGAATCAATAAAATTTCAATTAAAACAAGATGAGAACCTGATTCTCTTGAAGTATGCTGAAGATCCTGATGGTGCTATGAAACCCTCTTAAGCTTCACAAATTCTTCTAGCTTTTTCTCCAAACCCACAAAATTTAGCAAACATTCCTCTCCTCTTCTCAATTTTCCTCCAAAAACTCAATTTTTTATTTTGTGAAGAAATTCAAAGATATGTAAAATTCCTTCCAAAAATCCTACAACCACCCTCATAAATTCTAGAAAACAAAATAGGAAATATCTTTTTTTTTTGAATTTTTGAATTTTCAAATTTCAAAATTGACTTTTAATTCATTTTCTCAATTTTCAATTCCAACTCAAATATGCATGCATTTCCAAAATAGATAATGTAAATCATTTCAACATAAATAACTTAATCAATTAATAAAATAAATCTACCAAAAGATTAAAATATTTATGAATTAAATTAAATTACTCAATAATTTAATCACATTTCTCACAATATTCTAACTTCCAAAATAAACTGAAACTAGACAAAGAGAACACAAAAGAACCACTAGACCATACTAGGACTAACGACACACTATGACTAGGGTGATGACTCGGCACGAAAATCCTAGCTACTATCTCCCAATCAAATGTCGTTGGGCAATGGACATGCTCGAACCTGTGAAACCAGGTGGAGTCAATGTCTTGTACCTATCAACCTGCGAACAAAGAATACATCCACATGCAATAATATGTCATAAATAAGGCACACCATGAAGAGAAAATCATGAAATTGTAGGGAACTCACAAGCGAGTGATGCGATACCGTCCTCTTCACCAATACAATAGTATTAACTGACGCATCTAACATAGCAATATAATCGAAAGCATGAACCATCATAAATTTAAATATCCACTTAAGCTAATTCCAAACATGCCATAATAATCACATCAAAATATAGTATCATCACATCAAGATACATCACGATAAAACAGTGATCAACTGTAACCAAGTACATATTCAAAGTACAACACAATACTAAAGCATAAAATGGAAAACAACATAGTTCGCACAATAGAGAAAAACGGAGGGGTATTACATCCTCCCCCCCTAGGGTCAGGCTTACTCTTGGAAGCTTGCAAATAGATAGAGATATAACTCCCTTAACCAAACTACATACAAATCAAAACCTTGACCCCAGAGGCCGAGCATCCTACATAGGACGACCAACCACAAAAGTCTCAACAACAACTCCCTGATACCTAGTCTAACGGTTATCAACTGCAGCAAAAGCTTGATGAGATCTACTAGCATCACCAACTGTCGGCTTTGAAATTGCTAGGCCTTGAACAAAACCAGAAGTATTCCAATGTGGACAGTTCCTAGCAAGGTGGCCCTATTGGCCACAAGAGTAACACCCAGTGTCACGACCAAACCCTCTACCACCTAAAGGTGCAGTAGACTGCTGCACACTACCCCAACCAGTCATAGACTATGAACTCTGTGCTGGTTACTCCTACCAATTGCACTTGTTGTGCCACCACTTATGGCTCTTCCTAGGTGAAGAACCTCCATCATCCCGACATGGCTGAGAGTCCTTATGCTTCCCAAGCGCACTCTCCTACTGCTGCTACTGACCACCCTAAGATGGTCCCTGCTGAGACCTAGGAGGTAAACCTCCCTGAGATTGCCCTCCTCTAACACTAGATCCTGCTACTATACTACTACCAACTAGAACACTCATGTGTCCTCCAAGTTCCATACTCAAATTCTCCTCAACCAGGTGTGCTTTCTCTACAGCCACATCCATGGTTTTGGGTTTGAAAACCCTCACACCACCATTGAGACGGGCATTTAAGCCCCTGACAAAATGGTGTACCAACATACTCTCATCATCACCAATCCCTGTATACTATTGGAGCTCATAAAAATATCATTCATACTGCTCAATAGATAATTCTATCTAATGCAAAGCATGGAACTCGTCGCCTTGACGCTGACGCCAATGCTCAGATAAGAACCGAGCTCTAAATCTCTCTAAGAATATTTCCCAAGATGCAGTGTGAATTTCAATATGGAGCTTCTACTCCTCTAGTCTCCACCAAGTGGATGCAAATCCTCTCAATTGCATGATGGCGTAACGAGCTCTGGTGTTACTGCCATACAGATGCATGGTGAAACACCTATCCAATTCTATGAGCCAAGTCTCAGTCTCTAACCCCATACTTGATCCATTGTATAATGGAGGATGCCCCCTGAGCAAGTCCCTCATGTGAAACAGACTGGGGTGGAGCTTCCCTCACCATAGGGTTAACCTGAACCTCTACCTGCCTAGGTCCAAGGAGTGCCAAAGCCTCCTCTAGCACTTTACGCAATACCTCAATCCCTGCTGGATCCTGCTGATGATTACCAACCCCAGGTACATTTTGTGATGCCTGTTGTTCCTCTTGATCTGGGATAAGAGGAACTAAAGGAGTAGAGTCATGCTGACTCTCATCATGATTGCCTATATGGCCATGAACACGCCCTCTACCTCTTCCGTGTCTAGGTGGCATAATCCTGCATAGACACGTCAAGGTATTAGGCAAGATATACAACTCAAAACCTAAACAACTAAAAGCTTAATGGTTCCATCATAATCCCAGAGTACCCAATGTTTAAACCTATGCTCTGATACCATGTGTAACGCCCCACCACTCAACCCTCGAGGAAGTTGCAACAACTACTTAAATAGGCTAATTTTTTTTTTGTTTAAGTTCAATTAATAGATAAGTTCACTAACTAATGACAACAACCTCTAAGGTTACGAGATAAAGGTTATATAGAACCTCAACACAAACATAAATAAAACCCATGCAAATTATTTGATTAATGAAATAACACATTCATTCCAAGTAAGATAATTTTACAACAAGCATAATAAATAACTTTCAAATGCATTAATCCATTCATTAAACAATAGGGTTACAACACTCATTCCCTGAATGAGGCAAGTCCCATCAATAGGATTACAATTACAAATTCCACCTCGATAACAAGAGGGGTAGTAATTACAAGAGTAACTGAAATGAAAACAAGCAAGAATTGCAACTGAAACCACGAGCTCTCCAACTGGAAGTCTCATCCACACGTATAAGGAGAAAAACCCAATGGAGAAAGGTGCACGTTCCACCCAACCAAGTGGAACCCAAAGGTCCACCCCTCGTGCTAGGAGATAGTAACGAGAATTTCTATCCAAGGAAATCTACCTCTAGACATAGGCTAACATAACCATACTGAAATAGATACAATTACATCACTATCACAAGGTTACAATGCTTCCAGAGTTACATAATCAATAGCATCACTGATGAAAACATACTATCAACCTAGGAGAAGTGTCATCACAATGTTACATGGGTTATCCTGGTGAGTCTTCCTAGGCCCTGGCCCCCATCTCGAATTATCCTGGTAACCTCTAACGACTTCTAGCCCCTCATGTAAACCAATCCAGAATCAGTTATCTTTCATAGAGACAAGATAATGATCTTTCCATTCTAGGCCTTCCCATCTCAACCCAAGTCTTTACAAGCCCTTGTGATTCTGAGCGAGGCATAATTATCTTATTAAGTGTTTGATACTACGTGATGCTCTAATCAGTTAATTAAGTTATCATTGGATTAACTAACTTACAACGAGTTATCTTGGCACCACTTTGTGTGTCGGCCCTTGTTATAAGCCACTCCTCTAAGATGACATGTGGAACAACTCCACAACCCAAGGGTACACAAATTATACGCAAGAATATCACATCCCTAACCATGACATACAGTCAACACACTCCCGTTCGTGATAACCGGGGAACCAACTAATTAAACGCACTACCCAAGGCCATCTACCGTTGACTACATAGTACGACAACCCACAAGTTGAAAACCCAACTGGAAGACTTGATTAAATGTCACAACCCATAATTCCCAAATGACCATACGAACAGATCAAAATGAGACAAGAATCAAATCTACTTTGGGTTCACTAAACCCATTTCTTCACTAGCATTCAGTAATCAATGTGTTAAATGAACTGAATTAAATACGCCATTTAAAAATTATTTTATTTCCACGTAGCATTTAAATACATGAAACATTAACCCATATCTCAATAAATCAGATAAAAGCAAAATCCCATTTTTAAATAAAATATTTACCCCATATTCAATAAAACTCATTTTTCAAAACAAAACAATATTCCCCTTACAACATTATAATAATAAAATGATATTCTCATTTTCCAAAATGTTAATATTAAAATATTAACAGGATTATGATTATTAAATCCCACATGATTTTATATAATATTATATAATTCATAATATTAATCTATTAAAAGCTTTTGATATTATATTACATCATAATATTAAAATGTAAGATTATATTAAATCATAATATTAACAAGTAATATTATAATGGGATAATTAGATATTATAATAATTATCATATTAAAATATTATAAAATTTATAATATTAAAATATAATAAAAATATCATAATATATATATATATATATATATATATATATATATATTTTTAAAAAGAATTTAAGAGGTCCAAGCATGAGCCTCGGTTCGCATGGGCTGCGGATGGAGGGGACTGGGTGCAGGTCCCCCACTCCGCCCCCATGGGAGCGGCGGTGGGGTGAGCCCCTAGCACCCCCAACAACACTTGCCCTCCTTTTTTATTTTTATTTTTTTCTTTCCCTTTATTTTTTTAACAGTGTCATTTTTATTTTTATTTTTGAAAAAAAAACTAGAAACCAGAATAGCCCCATTTATTAAAATTTTGAATTTTAATAAACTTTAATAAAATTTGGCCAGGATAACCTTATAATATGAAATTATAAAAAAAAAAAACACAAGGCTATTTATTTATATATATGAATATATATAAATAGCCATTCAACCAAGCTTGAGACTTTAAATAAATTAAAGAACAAAATAGAATCAAATAGCAATTTGAAACAAGAGTTTTGTTTCCAACCTTGAACAAACTTATTCAATTTTGAAAGCAAAGCTATCAAAAAGATTTATTTTGCACACAAATTAAAGATTGCAAATAGTTTTCCATCCACACAGTACCATTGAATCAATAAAATTTCAATTAAAACAAGATGAGAACCTGATTCTCTTGAAGTATGCTAAAGAACCTGATGGTGCTATGAAACCCTCTTAAGCTCCATAGATTCTTTGAGCTTTTTCTCCAAACCCACAAAATTTAGCAAACATTCCTCTCCTCTTCTCAATTTTCCTCCAAAAACTCCATTTTTTATTTTGTGAAGAAATTCAAAGATATGCAAAATTCCTTCCAAAAATCCTACAACCACCCTCATAAATTCCAGAAAACAAAATAGGAAATATCTTTTTTTTTTGAATTTTTGAATTTTCAAATTTCAAAATTGACTTTTAATTCATTTCTCAATTTTCAATTCCAACTCAAATATGCATGCATTTCCAAAATAGATAATGCAAATCATTTCAACATAAATAACTTAATCAATTAATAAAATAAATCTACCATAAGATTAAAATATTTATGAATTAAATTAAATTAATCAATAATTTAATCACATTTCCCACAATATTCTAACTTCCAAAATAAACTGAAACCAGACAAAGAGAACAAAATAGAACCACTGGACCATACTAGGACCGATGACACACTACGACCAGGGTGACGACTCGGCATGGAAATCCTAGCTACTATCTCCCAATCAAATATCATTGGGCAATGGACACACTCGAACCTGTGAAACCAGGTGGAGTCAATGTCCTGTACCTGTCAACCTGTGAACGAAGAATATATCCACATGCAATAATATGTCATAAATAAGGCACACCGTGAAGAGGAAATCAAAAAATCGTAGGGCACTCGCAAGTGAGTGATGCGATACCGTCCTCTTCACCAATACAATAGTATTAACTGACGCATCTAACATAGCAATATAATCGAAAGCATGAAACATCATAAATTTAAATATCCACCTAAGCTAATTCCAAACATGCCATAATAATCACATCAAAATATAGTATCATCACATCAAGATACATCATGATAAAATAGTGATCAACAGTAACCAAGTACATATTCAAAGTACAACACAATACTAAAGCATAAAAGGGAAAACAACATAGTTCGCACAATAGAGCAAAACAGAGGGGTATTATAGCATGGGCACCTCGACGAATATGGTACGTAATGAGCTCACCATGAATAGGAAGGAAAAGAATCCTCCACACATCCTCTAAAGTAATGGTTGCCTCCCTTGTAGGGAAATGAAAGGATGATGTCTCAGAGTGCCACCTCTCAACAAGAGCGGTCAATATTGCAGTATGGGTCCTAATAGGAGGCATGTAACATATATGATACAAACCCACATACCTCAAGAAAGTCCCACTCCAATACACCGAACTAGGCAATAGGATCAAATAGGTGACGAGAACATCTCTCTTTCGTCATGAGCAGACAAAGATTTTCTTACAAGCAACATAAACCAAGACATTAGGATTACACTCTAAAAATAGTGAAGAAGCATAAAATGATGCAAGCACGATGAAAAAATGATGCTTAAACGGAAAATGAACACAAGTAGGATGACATGAAACAATGCTTAAATAGAAAACAAACACAAGTAGGGTTTTGATCGCAAGTAGGACAATAAAATGATGCTTAAATGCAAAAAGTGAACATAATTAAGGGTTTCACTCTAAAAAAATGAAGGAACATAAAATGACACTTGATAGATGACAAATGACATGTATGATGCTAAATAAACACAAGCTAGGGTTTTGATCGCAAGTAGGACGATAAAACGATGCTTAAACAAAAAACAAATGCAAGTTAAGGTTTCACTGTAAAACAAGAAAAGCAACATAAAATGACACTTGATAGGTAAAAAACAACAGTTCAAATGGTAGACAGACATAAAACAAGGTTTCATAATGCAAACACGATGAAGAATGACATTTAGGATAGAAAACAGACACATACTAGGGTTTGGACAAAGTTGAGAGAAAAATGACAAACAGAGACTCAATTACCAAATTCCGGGACAAATGCTCAACATGAGACATAAAAATGCGCAAGTTTAGGAAAAATGCACAAGATTTTGTTAGAAATGAAGATCAGACATGCAAACCAAAAGGCCTTCCATAGAAGAGAAAAATAATGAAAAAACAGAGTTTTCCATGAAGATGTGCAAATTGATATATTCAAAATTCAGAAATTACAATAAGAGAATTGCTTTATAAAAGAAATGTATGCAACCCTAATGTTGACCTAAAACAACTCAACTAAATAAAGCTTACTTATTAATTAAGTAAACTAATTATTACCTAAGCAAAAACTAAGTAAAGTTATGCAAGTGCAATTAAATATTAATTACACTAACACCCCCCCATAAGTGTAACTTAGGGAGACTAAAATAAGCATCCAGCTAAAACTAAGATGAATGCAAAAAATAATGAATGGGTCCCGACAACAAGACCTGATCAGGTACCCATGTACAAATGCAATAATGAGGTAGAGAAGAAAAAACTCAGTGGGACAAACCCCCCCTACAATGAGATGACTGCTGCAAAGAAGCACTGGAAGAAAACTGTGGAGTAACACTGGAACCGCAATCCAGCAAGCAAGGAAAGATACTTCTCTCTACAAGAAACCATATCAAAATCATAATAATGCAACAGCAAACCTGATGCCATGGAACACTCAAAAACATGAAATGGGAACAACCCTGGAATCCATAAAGCAACAGTAGATGATATGATGATGACAAAATCTGGAAGTTGTGAATCTCGATGCTGATGCAAAACTGAGACTAAATTTTTTCCATGGGAACAACTACCATAAAGACTCTAGAACATTAACCACAAATTTAATGGCCCTCAAACTGAGATGGATCTAATGCGGATCATTAACCATAGGCTCTCAATCTAAAGTGTGAACCGAGATGAGTCTGATATGTGTCAAGCTAAGACAAAATATGGCCAAAAGAAACTAAGAAACCAAATACAACCCATGTGAGTTGTCATCAATACAAGATGAAGATAAAAGTTCATGCACACTCTAATCAAATTATTATGCAAGAAACACCACTGATGGAACTTTATATCAGTTCATTTATTACAATACCCAATGATTACAAAATGAGAGAATTCCTAAACATGCATAAACAAAAAATAAAAATAGACCTCAGAGCTGTGTATAGGATTGAACTAGCTTTCCAATTCCACAAGAATGGCAAAAAAAGGATCACTGAGTCAAAAGATATGCCCTTTAGAGTGAAAATAACATCTAAGTTCAAGGACCTGAAAAATAAAATTGGAGAATAATTATAAAAAACTACCTTGACCACTAGATCGACGTTGGAATCATCTTTCCAATGGTATCTTGTTTGTGAAAAAACAACACTGTACGCAAAAGTTACGCCCGATTTTGTCAAAGGTGCTCCAAAATGGCCAATATGGCCTGCAGGCAGCCCAAGGGGCTAAAACAATTTCGGCCCTTGGTCTGGTGTGCGACTAGGGACTGGCAAATAGGGGGTTGGGGTGGAGCCCCTAGTCACCCATGTGACCATAGAAGGTGCTAAGGCTGGCGCTAGGGGGCTGGGGCATAGCCCCCGGTCCTCAATAGGACCGCATGCAGAGGTGCAGAAGCTCGCAGGGGGCTGAGCTTGGGCCGGCAGTGGCAGTGGGCTAGTGGCCACTTGGTGGTGCCTTCCTTCTGTGTGGCTGGTGCAAAAAACAATGCAATTTTTGATTTTTTTCTCAATTTTCGTGAAAAAAACTACCTCAGAATGCATGCTAGGAAGGCCGTACGACCTCCCTAGCAAATTTTTTTTGCCTTCCGGATCAACTTCACCAAAATCAATGAAACGAAGGGAAATCTTAGGGTTTTGGGGCACTGCAAACATGATGTCGGTGTCTGTTTTTCTCCAAGATGCTCCGAAAAATAGGCTACTTCCAGAGCTTTCAAAAAAACACCGAACTTAAAACCCTCACAGATCGAGCAAATGATGACCAAAATTTGCAAAATAAAAGCCAATCCTGACTTTTTCCAGTGCTCT
Source organism: Sequoiadendron giganteum (assembly GCA_007115665.2). Classification (NCBI taxonomy): domain Eukaryota; kingdom Viridiplantae; phylum Streptophyta; class Pinopsida; order Cupressales; family Cupressaceae; genus Sequoiadendron; species Sequoiadendron giganteum. The sequence continues at coordinate 471,921,026 of CM021106.1, read as the reverse complement.
AAATCTAATGGTGAAGCCCAATCTGATCCAAGATGTTGCATAAATGAACTCAAGGCATGATACCCTCGAGGAACCCTAAATGAAGTCTACAATGATTTTCTCTAGAATTTGAGAAGGGGTTGCATGTCAAGGCTCTGATACCATGTTAGAAACCAAGATAAGACATGCAAACCAAAAGGCCTTCCACAGAAGAGAAAAAAAATGAAAAATCAGAGCTTTGCATGAAGATGTGCAAATTGATATATTCAGAATTCAAAAATTACAATAAGAGAATTGCTTTATAAAAGAAATGTATGCAACCCTAATGTTGACCTAAAATAGCTCAACTAAATAAAGCTTACTTATTAATTAAGTAAACTAATTATTACCTAAGAAAAACCTAAGTAAATTTATGCAAGTGCAATTAAATATTAATTAAACTAACAAATTTTGGGTGCAATTTTCAAACAAATGCGTAGTTTTAGGACAAGTGCACAGTTTTAGAACAACTGCATAGTTTCTAGACAACTGAGCAGTTCTTCAACAAATGCTCAAAGAAAAAGTGCCTCTCTTGGACAAAAAAATTAAAATCACCTAAAAAAGGTGCCAAAACTAAGACATATGCACCAAAACCTCAAAAATAGCGTATTTGTCTAGCAGGACTTTGCACACACAAAACGAGAATGAAAACACGATGAAAGCAAAGGACAAAAAGGTACATACCATAGCACCGATGTCTAGAGGTTGTCTATACTCTCGAAAAAGTCAAAAAAATGTGGGGCAACCTAAAATCTTGGCATTCTTCCTCAACAACTAACAAAATGTGGAATCCAGAGACAAGAATTAGCAAATAGAACCAGACACAAATGATCCAATTTGAAGACAAATTGCATATATAACACCTCAAGGAAACCCTAATTACACTGAGGAAACCTTCCTACTTACAAATTAGAAGTTCTGAAGGAGAAATGATGCACATTAACATAGAATATTCCATTAGAAACATCGAAACAACAATACAATAGTGTCAAGAGCTTGACCTCAAAAATTGAAAATTTTGGTCAACCTCTCAAGGGGGCAACACGGAGTCCTACAATCATTCCATTGAACACTGAGGCATAGTGGGGCATAAATTTTTTCAAAAACTTAATCATAAAAGTAGAATCGTTGAAACAAAGCAACCAATACTTTATATCAAAGAGGGGAAAAATGTAGACATGTAAAATTGACTCGACACCCATCACACAACACTAAACAACATCAAACAACCTCAAGTAACATCAAACGATATGGAACATCATCCCACATCATCTCAGAATGACTCAGAATCATCCTGTAACACTTCAAAATGACTCAAAATCATCCTATAACACTTTGAAATGACTCGAAATCATCTCGTAACACTTCATAATTACTCAGAATCATCTTGTAACACTTCATAATAACTCAAAATCATCCCATAACATCTCAAATCAAACTGGAATCACCCTGAAACAGTTCAGAATCATCCTGTAACATCTCGAATCATTTCGAAATCACCCTGAAATAGTTCAAAATCATACCAAAATGTTCGCACATCACACCACATTGCACCACATTGCATCACATCAAAACGACATCAAAAACCCTAATTCCTCTATTAATTGAATAATACAACTTTATTTAATTAATTCACTTTTTCATCATTTTGGACAAATTTAATAAATCTTATTTATTTAATAAAGTCCTAGAAACCCTAATTCCTCTATTAATTAAATAAAACAACATTATTTAAATAATTCATGTTTCATCATTTTGACAAATTAAATAAATCTCATTTATTTAATAAAGTCCTAATCCCGCCTTATTTCGTCTGAATTAATTAAATAACGCCAATTATTTAATTATGTTGCTAAATTACCTTATTTCCCTAAATGGATTAAATTATTAAATAATAATTTAATTAAAACACTTTCCCTCCAAAAATTTGAATTAAATCCAACTAATGCAACTTTGTTTGCAACTATCAAACTTGATTTGCACATTCAAATCCCAAAAATGAATTAATTAATTAAATCAGTTAAATCATATTCCTCACCCACTTTCTGATTGAGCAAATTACGATTGTTGACTAAGAAATCTAATTTGTTAACTAATCAATCTATTTTTTAAACTAATCCATCTATTCAGTAAACTAGAACATCACATTCCTAACTAAGCCATCACAAAGTTAACTAATCCATCTATTCAGTTAACTAATCAATCAGAGTCTTGACTAGCCAATCTATTTCCCAATCACACAAATTGTGCAATCAAATTTTGATAACTATCTCATGTCTAAATCCTCTCAGCACACTATGACCGTTGATCTGGATATTCTTCAAAACAATATTTATCGTCCATTTCAAGTCTCATTTTCTATATAACAAACCCCTTTCCTCAAAAATACAAATTGGAGAATTCATATACATTGAGCAACAAAGTGTTGTCAAGATCATCCTTGAGAGAGAGCTTCATCCATCATCTTCAATCAACCAAACACAACAAGAATTCATCCACACTTTTCACATGAACTTTGGAGGCTTCACTGTGATAAGAAAAATCTAACATCAAGTGAATACACTCTGCTACGAGATGGTAAAAGCTATTTTTTGTTCTCATTTTGGCAATTAGTAAATTCCTTATCTTGTTTGCATTAGTATAGTTTCAATTTCGTATGTGTAGGTTTCCAAATTTTAGATTTTGAGCTTTTTGGCTGTAGATCAGTTTTCTTCATTCGATTGCTCTAATTTCCCTCTTGGATCATTGATCTAATGTCCTCATTTCCCCTCACACATTCTAAGAGATGCTACAAAATGAGAAGCCACATCAGAGTAAAAGCGATAGTAGTGGCTGGATTCAACATACTTTTCCTTGAGGACTAAGCATAAATTTGGAATAGTAAAACTGGAAGTCCTAATGAAGAAAACCTTTTCATGCTTTTGGGATGTGATACTTCCTAAAAAGACATTTTGGCAGCGAGAGCAGCTTAAACAAATTGGAGTATCCATGGCCTAGAAGTAAATAGAAATAAACAAAGCAAGAAATGAAAAATTAGTGAAGAAAGCTAAGAAGACGTGTGAATAATTTAGAAGGAAGCAATGCATAATTTACAGAAAGTTGTGAGAAGTCTCAAAAATAGTAAGCAAGGTGGCAACCGGACAAGCGTTTCTAGACCTGAAGGTTAAATCAAATTAATTCTTTGCACATTCTTGGTGATAAATTGCTTCAAAGATGAATAGTACGAAGATTGTGAATCAAAAAAGTTGAAGATTTCACAGTTAATTGTGGTATTTTCAATTTATTTTGGACATATTAATTATGAAGGTGTTGGTATGTGTGAAATGAAAAAAGAAGAAATTAAGTTGGTAAGGTAGTACATGTCATCACCTGGATAAGTGAAGAGAAATGATACATTCAAAATCAAGAGTGTGAATTAAATGAAGAATAATGTGATCATGTTCCTATGCAATCATGATAATTTTGATCCATTAAGGAGGAGCAGCGCCATCAAATTGGAATTGCTAGCTAAAATTTTAGCAGTTGCCATAAAAATTTATCGAAAGGGTGGTAACTAATGTTTCTAAATTTGGATTTAATTTGGTGATTGATTTTTTTGTTGCTAAATTTTAATTTATGCATATATTTTAACATATAATGGTTTACAGTTGGCTATGATTTGGAATAAGGTGGTAAAATTTAGCTAAAAATACACACCAACAGGGAATACTTTAAGTGAATTTCTGGGAAATGGTAAATTGATGAAGGGATTTACATTGAATGAAAAATCAAAAGGTAACCTTCGCTACCACTGTAATTCCTAACCTAATAGTGGGCTTCATTGCCTGTAAGTTGAAAATGAGCTATTATTGAAATATCAAAAGTTGAAAATGAGCTATCATTGCTATATCTAAAAAAAAAAGAGAGAGGAGAAAATCAACTCTTTAGGCTATCCAAATAACTCTATCGGGGCTATGGACGCTTGGTTGGTAGTAGAGCTATGTTTGGTGGAATTAAAGAGATAACCTTGTCGGGGCTATGGACGCTTGACTGGTAGCAAGGCTCTATCCCTGGTTGGCTTTGGTGGATTATCATATTATGTAGTTCGATGTAATGAACTGATTCATTTTACTGAGTTCGAAAAATTGGAATTAATCAGAGCACACACAGATTTTTTTGAGGGAATTTCACTTTTTATTCCAGAATCTAGGTAAAGGTAAGGGTTATTGTTTTAAAATATGTAAATTTTTTGATTTACAATAGGTGATTTAATTTCTCAAATTTTGTTTAAATTTAGTTTTATTGGTTGCAAGTTGTTGTGTGGTCTCACAACACACCCCAAGACTATAAAGCTTGGGGACCCAATGTAATTTTTTTCACTCTTATGGTATGGGCTAGCTATTTGGAAGATCATCGAGAAAAAGAATGGTAAAATAAATCTTTAATTTAAAAGAATGCTTCATAGTAAAGTGATCAGGGTTTTATATACCAGAAACCAGAGATTTTTGAAAGGTGAAAAGGTTATAGAGAAAGTAAGTCATGCGTTCTAGTTTGATAAAGGAAGCTTGAGATAGATGGAATTTCGGTAAAATCGAAGTCCGGGGAAAGGTTATGGGTAAAGCTGAATACCGGGTACCGGGTTCCGGTAGAATGAGGTTTTGAATTTATTTGATTATCTAATGAGTTCAATAGTCCAATAATTCGGTATATATGTAGAGGATAATCATACAATAATTTATGACGTGCTTTGGAAAGCATGTTATTCATGGAAATTAATATAATAATATTTGAATAATAATTTTATTTACATGAGATGTTTATAAATTTTTTTTTAAGGGATTTAATGTGTGGAATTTATGATTGCAAGAAATACAGATTGTTATGCAAAGTTCGGGTATGGATGGTCAGGAAAATTTGAATCATGGATAGAATCTGTAACACTAGGGAAAAATAACATATAGATTAAGCTAATAAAAGCATAAACTAATCTAATCTATGCTAACAAGAAAGAACAATGGAAACTAAAAATCATATATAAATAGAAAGATCTCATCGAACATCTATATAATTCCATGAATAACCTTGATTGCACTTCTCCATTTTGTCGTTGTATAATAATTTCCCTCAAATTTTAACAAGTATGCAAGTATGGCCTATTGATTAATGATTTAGCAAAATATCGAATATTCTTGAATAAGCTTCCTAAAAGTATAAAGATTTCGGGAGAGGTGATAATGATGAAGGTCAGGCCGATCTATAGAAAATTCATTTTTGAATGACAAGCTCAGATTAAAAAGACAGATCGACGATTGAGATTAATGAATGTCATGCGATAGAGTTATGTTCAGTAATAACGCGAGTTAGAAAGTGGAGATTAAATTAAATAATAATTTAATCTTTAGTGGAGACTGTTTGAAACTCAGAAGAATAAAGTTTGCATGCGAAGGATAAAGATTGAAATAGAAGAAACGTTGTGTTTGAATGCACGAATGAATTATTTAATTAATAATAATTCACACACAGAAAAATAAGACTAACTATTTAAACCAAAAAGTTTATTCGTTAGCAACAATCAAATATTAAATCAGGAGATAACTAACTGATTTAATTAAATCTTGAATTAAGTAGTAAATAAATAATTAGATAACTAAGCAATTATCTAATCATAGAGGAATATGCTAGGAATAATTATTTTTATGAATTAAATGATTATTTAATTCAACATTAGAAATTTTGAGATTTAACTAAATAAATATTTATTTAATTGACTGGAGAAAAGATTATAGAATAATTAAATAATTTGAAATGAATATTTAATTATAGTCAGAAATGTGATGAGGGTAAATTAAATGATATTTTATTTAATTTAGAAAGGGGATTAATTAATTAGCGACGTAATTAAATAAATACCGTTTATTTAATTAATCAAGATTGAATAAAGGAGATCATGAATCAATTAAATAATTAAAGTTATTTAATTAGTAGAAGATAGGTGACTTTAGAAAACAATTAAATAATTATCATTATTTAATCATGACCATGAACATTAGAAATATGTCAAAAATGGTGTCTCATGCCTAGACCAATTTTTAGTGTCTACATTTTTCCCCTCTTTGATACAAAGTAATTTCAACTTTGTCTCAAAGAAAATCAGTTAAAACATGCCCCAGTTGTGCCTTGGTGTGAAATAGGTTAGGGAATTACCCCTTGGGAAAAATGACAAATTTTGAAAAAAAATTGAATTTTTTTTGAAAAAATTTGAAAATTGTCTAAATTAGGTAATTTGATAGTCAAAAATTCAATGGTGGTGAAAGAATTTGATTTTTAAGTGGTTTGGTATGCAAAATGGATGTTAAAAGTTGGAAAATAGTGCATCCAGTACAAAAGGTTGGAGAAAAACCCTCCAAAACCCTAGGTATAAATATGATTTGGGTGGAAAATGAAATCATTTGCACCCCTAGACTTTGAGAAAACCTTGATCTTTCCCCAGAGCTCGTAGTGAAGATGTATCCCATCCCATACATAGAGCATCATGGTTACTGCATTCAAAAATTCAGACACTCGGCTGACGCAGGACCCCCGATATGTACTCCTGAACCGCCTTTTGAAATTTTAATTGTTACGCATTTTTAGGCACTTAAAGTTTTATTTTCATATGCATCACTTTAAAATCAATGCATATGCATTTGTATGCAACACATGTGCTCTCGAAATGACAAATATGTGTAAACGCACCTAGGTCCATTTAGAACACTTAGGGTAATCAACGCATTTGAATTTGTGTGCACCGCATGTGTATGAATGCATCACATTTGTGAATTACAGTGTCACATGTAGGTTAGTGCATCACATGTGTTTTAGAGCACCGCATTTGCATGATAGGTATGCCAGTAATAATGCACCACATTTGTAAAAATATGAAACATATGTCTGATAGGTTGGCGTGTTTGGTTGTGTAACACATCTGTGTTAAAACAATGCATTTGCATGTTTAAATGGTGCACTTGATTTTGTGCAACGCATGTACAAAATAGAATGATGCATGTGAAAAATTGCACCACATTTGATATTAAAATGATACATTTCCCTGTCAATTTTTTTGAAATATTTGTGATGTAAAAATGAATGTTTTGTATTTTTGACACAAAGTATTTTGATTCATTTGTAGACTGTATTGGATCTGATATACACCTGGGAATCGAGGTCAGCCACTTATGAGCTATGAGACTAGTTGGTGAGTGTCAAGACACAGTTGATATGGAGTCTAGGGTTACATCATTGTTATGCCTTGCATAACCACCCCATCTTTTGTCTTTGTCAAAATGGGTCCCCCTTTGTGTTTTTGTACTTAGTTGTTTTTGGAACAAAATTTGGAGTATAGTTTTGCCAAATATTTTGTTTTTTCTTTGTTTTCTCTGTCGGAAGTGGAACCGGAGCTGAATTGGGTTTTGAAAGGTCTTTTGAGGTGTATTTTTGGTTCTGATCCCGACGGTCTTTTCTTTGCCTTTGTTTTTGCTCTTTAGCGGAAGCAGAGCAGGAGTGGGAATTGGGATGGTTCTATTCAAAATTTGCAAAATCAAATTCAATTCCGATTCCAACTCCGCTCCCTTTTTAATGTTTGTTTGTCTCGGTTTTTGTGTTTTGTTTTATTAGGTTGGTCTTTTACTTAACTTTTGTTTTTGTTTTTGTTTTTAGTTATCAGACGTGGAGTCGGAATGGGAATAAGGTTTGGAAAGTTTATGATTTTAAGATCCTCTTTCCATTTTGGTTCCGACCCCGCCAATTTTTGTCGTTGACTTTTTGACAGAAGTTGCACTATAGACCAGTGTTTGTTCTCTTACAGTTTTGACTCCGCCTTTACTGTGTTTTAATGCATTAATGGTGGTTGCCGATGTAGGTAGAAATTCACATTTTTTTCTTTATTAAGGGTTAAAGCTGATTATTATTGTTATTATTACAAGTCTGAGAGCGCAAAGAGCAATAGCAGAGTTCGTTTGAGCGAATTGATTCAGAAAGTCAGCGTGGCTTTGTTTGCGTTTGAGGTAGGTCTTTTATTTTTGTTGTTCGTTGTTTTATTTGTGGTTGTGTTCGTTGTGTTTTGCTTTGTATCTGTTCGTGTGTTCAATCATTGTGTTTTAAGCAATTTTATGATCAACGATGTGATTGAATGAGTAGGTTCTTGTTTTGGTTTGTTTTAGTTTTATTTTTATCTTTGTTGTTTTATTTTGTTGTGTCGTTTTCACGACTTAATCGTGATCGCGTCGGGTCGTTTTCGATTTGCAGTAGATTTAGATTAGATTAAAGGTTTTTATTATGGTGTAAGTTAGATTAAGAATTTACAGTGAGGTAGATTAGATATTTTTACAGTGAGTTGAGGTAGATTAGGTTTATTGTTTAATTTAGGGTTTCGCTATTTGGTATAATGACAGGGTTTTAAAACCTGTGCCCTAGTGTTATTAAGTTTGTTAGATTAGGGTTTCGTTGGTCTCTGTAATAAGTTTTAAATAAATGGCTCTAAAATATAATTGTTCCTCCATGGTCATATGAGGGTAGATTTTTTAAGCTCCTTTGCTATGTTATGGCGACCTAGGTTTAATCATGAAGTTATGATGAAAATGAATAAATTTGATGATGTCATGATTAGCATAGGCGGAGGTGGGATTGGAATGGGTATTGGCATAAGAGTTTGTTTTTACCAAAGATGTGAATTCCATTTCTATGTCGTTTTCGATTTCGAGTTCTAAAAAGGTTTTATTAAAGTATGTGATAATTAGCGGAGGCGGGATCAGAATTGATCTTAAACTTAAGAATTTTTGTTTGTAAAGGTTATCAGTTTCGTTTTCATCCCGTGTCCAGCTTCGCATATTGTGGAAAGTCTTTTGTCGAAGTAACGATAAACAAATCAGAGGCAGAGGCGGAATGGAAATAGAATATGAAATGAGAAGAATTTGAAGAAAAACCAAATCCCTTTTTTATTCCAATCCCGGTTCCGATAACTTCCCCGACTCCGACTCCGAGCTCATTTGTTACTAGCTGAAATTCCTATATTAGTTTTTGCTCCGAGTCCGCTAGTCTTGTAAAAATGATTATTTTGTGTTTCTTTCCGACTCCGACTCCGATACATATGTAACAGGTATGTTTTTAAAACAAGTTTTATAATGATTTATTGGAAGGGGTCTAATTAGAGGTTTGCTTGCAGGAGATTTGAGAGATGTCAGGAACGTCAGGAGAGGCTACTCGAAGGAATCAACCGGCTGGAACATCAAAGCCTACACCAAAGATCAAGAAGGTGAAACCAGAATAGTTACCTTATACATTAAGGTATGATCATAGGAATCCGGTGGTGAAGGCAAGCAAGGTGGAATCAAACTGGTCAGATATCACAGATACCAATCTGGGCCAGTATAGTTTCGAAGAATTACATGAAGAGACCTTTGCAGAAAGGGAAAAATTGACAGGGAGAACTCAAAGGATTGTTGACTCCGGTCTTGCACATATCACTATGTTTCCTTTGTCAGTTCAGTGTCCGGAGTTGATATATACAGTGGCCAGTACTTATAATCCAGCTACAAGATTATGCATGGATTCACAGAATAATGTAATTATAGATCTTACTCCGCAAATGTTCCAAAACATATTCAATGTTCCCGATCCCAATAATTTAGTGCAGTTAACTGAGGCTGAGGCATTGGAGAAATATAGTAAGCATAAAGACTCCAATAAGTCTCATTTAAATAAAAGATGGTTAAGTACTGAGAAGAAGTCTTTGAGCAAACTGGCAGATCAGCCAAAGAGGGCAGACTTCAAGAAGGAGATATCTGATTTAATATTGATGCTATCCAGAGTGTTTGGGAAGAGGGATGCCTTCCATTTCAAGGAATGGATGTTTCATTTTATTCAAGTGATTTTTCAGGGTGATTATCAATTTGATTGGTCCATGATTGTTTTTGATGCCATACATGATCATCTCACAAGGGTCAGATAGACCAAATCTTTCTTCATGACTTCATATGTGGTCTATGCTGCAGCAAGATTGGGGATTTTCCCAGGATTAAACAGGGTAGGTATAATGGGAGCTTTGGATGGACAAAAGAAGGTATGGGAACACTATGATCAATTATCCCTTCAGGTTGCTGAGACTCACTTCAGAAGAGTTAATGATGCATTTTTATATGTGGTTATCAATTAGTTGAATGGAGATGCAGGATACAGGTTAAGTCAGGAAGCTATGGCTTTCATTTCTGAATGGGGAAGTTGGTACATCCAATACCCCAAATTTACATACTTCAGATTGTTTGGGTTTGAAGGTCATCCTCATTTACTTCCAAGATGCTGCAGCAATAGAATAGTGCTTATGGAATTTGTATATCAAGCCATCGGAGTTAATGCTAGATTTGGGATGAAGCACAAGACAGGATGCCATAAGTTTCCTATGACACTGGGGGAATATAGTTGTCAACACTTGAAGGCGGCTAAGGTGGTTTGTAATGAGTTGATACAATTGAAATTGGGATTGTATATAGCTCGTAAGTATTTTGATCCAAAAAGAAGATGTATACTTTATTACCTTTTGTGTTTACTAGACACTTTAATTTGTTAGAGGATTTTTGGTGTGATAGGCAGGATGAATTTGACTTGAGGAGGAAGAATTATGAGAGATTACCAGTCTCACTTATGGTAGAGCTGGGCATTAAAGATAATATTCCTGACACTTTGGTGGATGATGGAGTGGTATTAGATCCCTCATATGAAGCTTTGAATATTGGCACCAAAAACTTAGATCCAATAGACTGGAGTGAAGAAGAAACGATTGACATTAAGAAATTGGGAAGAACAATCTTGGATAGAAGTGTGCAATGGTTGATGATGAGGACTCAAGCTCCTCAGGGACCAATCCTCAAGAAAGGTAAAGGGTATAAGAGGATTAAAAGAAAGGCACCTTCCAAGGAACCATTGGAATTCTTTCCTCCAGATGTTGAAGAAACATAGTTGGAGGTGGTTGATGAAGAAGAAGAGACACCCGAGGGAGATGTCCCAATTGAATCTATTGTTCCTATGCTCACATTGGGTGAGTCATCTACACAAGCCCCACTCACAAGAAAGAAAAGCAAAGAAGTTCAAGGAGTGCTTTATGCCATGGCTGAAGCTACTAAAGGAAAAGAAGTGGAGGAAGAGTTGGTAGAAATTGAGACAGATTCAGATGAAACTCTATCAGAGAAGGACTTGCAAGAAAACATGCCTCTAGATCCTACTATTGAGTAGATTCTTACACAGGAGGAGCAATGGAAACAGTTTGAAGATGCTACCAGAGAATCTGATGCAAGGGCTGCTACAGAGAAACAAAAGGAAATAGAGGCAAAGTTGCAATTTGATGCTCTACTTCAACAGCAGCAATCGAAGGAAAGAGAAGTTGAAACAAGGACATCAGCTAATACAATGGAGGAGCAAATGAGGCAACGAGAGCATGAGATCAAGGTTAAATCTGAAAATGACAAGCTGGAATTGATAAAGAAGATCCATGATCTCGAGGAGGAGAAAGCAAGAAACCAAAGGGAAAAGGAAGCCCTTGTTGCTAGATTGAAGCTTGCAAAGGAGACTCGACTGAAAGAAAAGGAGGCTGAAGCTCTAAGGAAAGAAAAGGAGGTTGAAGAGCTAGTAAAGAAACAACTAGCTGAGAAAGAAAGGGAAAAGGGAAAGAAACTCATAGCCTTGGAAGAGGAAAGATTGAGAAAAGAAGAAGACAGGAAGATGCGGGAACAAAGAGATAGAGAGGAGGCTGAGAAGTTGGTGCAGTTGCATGTACTACAGGAGCAACAAGAAAAGGCAAAGGTTGATTCTCAACCTAAGGTAGATATTCAGCCATCCTCTACAGTTGCTGCTTCCTCTTCCATGATGATGGCTCCTGGTGCTCCTACTTGGTTGAAATTAGATCTATAGAAAAGAGCTAGAACACCTCCTCAATCTCTTAATTGGGAGGACATGATGAAGGAGATCGAATAGGAAAGGCCTAAGAAGAGGGCTAAAGTTTTGCACTCTACCAGACTCATAGATAAAGGGGAGATAGTTGCTGAATGTGCCGTGCCTATGATTGAAAAGGAGGTAGGGGATATGCAGCTTACAGACTATCAATTGAGTATGGTTAACTTGGGAAGACCCACTAGAAATCAACAAATGAATTTGATTGATGTGGTGGCTTCAACGACAAAATCCAGAATGATCAAGGACAAACAAAAGAAAGATGAGCTTAAGGCTCAGTTAGATCAGTTACATTCATTTTTGAAGAGTGTCTCCTCTCAAAGGTCACAAAAGGTTGCAGCAATTGAGACTCCTGTTTTGCTAAGCAAAAAGGAGGTTGATGATTTGATGCAGGTTAGAGGTAAGGCAGAGATGGTTGACAAGTGGATAGACAAAGTGAACCGGGAGGTAGGTGAGGTTTTGGAAAAGGGGTTTGAAACCTATAAGGAGGAAAAAGGAGTAATAAAAGAGATGCATCAATATATTGAGGCCTCTAAGAAGTTAGAAGAAGAGTACAAAGAGTATAGTGAAAAGTTGGAGAAGATAAATACATTGCCTCTAACTACTCTTTTAGAAGAATCTATACTCAAAGATGATAATAAAGATTTTGTAGAAAAGACTTGTCATATCCTTAAGTTTCGGACTGGCTTCTTGAGCAAACATAAGGATGAAATTCAGGGAGCAGTTAATAATTTAACTGAGCAGTTGGAAGAGTTGGAAGTGGTTATGGCTATAATAGTAGATGTGAATGTAATGACTAAAGATGGCATGACGTTAAGTCAGGTTAGAGAGAAATGGAAGGAAAGATTCCAAGGACTCATGCAGGATGATGGAGAAGAATTGGTGATAGATCGACTTGTAGAGGTCAAGGAAGAGATAAAAGCTGCAGGAAGAGAGTTGGTCAAGGTAAAAAGCATGAAAGAATTTGTTGCAGTTGAGTTGGATCACATCAAATTTGAAGATAACTGGATTGATGGGCCAGATATGGATATGCTACAATAGGTCTTCACCAGTTATGATGAGTTCATAGCGGATCCAGCATTACATGCATAAAATCTTGCATGCATGATATTCTTCTTCCTTGCATGATGCATGATGATCTTCTTCCTTGCATGTTGCATGCATGTAGCACTAGTAGTCTCAAGGACGTGGGATCTTCTTTCCTCCTATTTTCTATCTTCTATTGTTAGATCAAACTAAATGTGTAATGTAAGAACTCAAGATCAAAATTGATCTGAGTTTCCAAGACAGTTGATTTTTCCTAAAAAGGTGGAAAGCCTAAGATAGAAGTAAAGTTCGAACTTTATCTTTTTTGTATTCTATAAATACCAGTGGGGTATTACATTGTAAGGGTCAGCTAATTGAGAATTGGATTGGCTTACCTAGTGTTAGGAGATAGAATTTTCAGAGAGCATTTTGCAGAGATACAATGTACCAGATCTTGTTTACAGTTAATAGAATTGTAGGATTACGAAATATGGAGTTTGGCATTGAATTGTGTGTTTGATAAGGTTAATGAGTTATAATCCACTTGAATGCTAGTGATTGTGCTGAAGCATGATAGTTTCTTATATGATGAAAGTCATTAGAAGAAACTAGGTTCAAAGATTATCTTGTTAAATTGTCATTGAATTAAGGTTATTAAAGTCTGTTGATCTATAGTTTTAATGATGAATGAATGTGTGTGGTTTTGAGATCTTGGAAATATTTGTGATAGGCGAATAGAGGAATTGAATTAAGCACCTAAGATGTATATGATGGTACATTTATACTGTGGGTTGTGTCATGTTATGGTTTTTGTGATCGGTTAAGAAAACATTCATTGTTAAAAGTATATGTCTGGATAGTAGATAAATTTAATTCATACTTACTGATTTACCCATTGGATCTATCTTATTCTTTTATTTTAAACCCCTTGATTTACAAAAACTATTTTGACAAAAAGAGTCATAGCTTGAATCCTTTGTTACTAGTCCAGGCCCCTTGAATATTACAGTTGCATGAACCAATTGAGTGACATCAAATAGTTGAGAACCAACTACCAGGACCTTGGGAGTTAGGCCACTACATGTAGTCTTTCTTTTTCAGGAGAAATAGAATAGAAATATTATGTTTTAATGTTGTTTGTGTCATTTTAACCATCAACAATCATGTTTGCACTATGCCCACTATTTGGGCTAACAGAGGCATGTTGACTGCTCTTTGTGAGTGATGGCATTCACAGACCTCCTCTTTTCACCTACCTACTAGAGAGGCTATAGTTACTTTAGATGATCTATGTAGAATTTTGAGATTTCCAATTAGGGGTGAGAGATTATTCTATGATACGCAGAGAGGCTATAGTGAGATCACCCAATTTTACGTATATGATAACATTAGACAACTCAATATTGAGCACTATGAGATTAGATGGCATGTTCTAGCAGAGAGATATGAGCGGATTGATTGTATGTTGTGTGCATTGATTGTCGGGATTGTTCTTCCTAACCGCTGAGGTCATGGTTTTCCTATTGGGTGGGGGGAGACGCTTGTTGGGATGTTAGAGAGATAGGTAGTATATGAATGGGCCCATGTTTATTATTCATGTTGTATTTTCATTTACATGACATAGCATATAGAGATGCATAGTCGATGAGTTGTGGTACTACCTTACTGATGATCTGGGTGTGGGAACACATTGTTGTGTTCTATCCCCCAGTGACATCAGATCTATATGCTAGATCCCCATATGTCTTCCATTATGTAGGGACCATTACCCAGAGCCATGTTGGTGACACAAGTTACTGGAGACATGCCATAGACACACATGTTCAGTTTATTTGGAGACCTTATATGGATTATGCTCGTGCTCAGTGGAGAGATGAGGATAGGCATTTACCATTTTGTAAATAGGCATAGTATCTGATTGGGAGGACTGTATCTAGTGTTCATATCATTGAGAGACACCTGCCAGATCGATTATTGAGACAGTTTGGGGAGGTTCAGGACGAGCCTTGGGGGCGAGCTGAGTTTGCTTGGTCTTCTAGAGAGGTGCCATTGTGGGGGTCTATGATTCTTGTGGTGACAATAGAGGTAGACATTTAGGCTTTACATCCTATACAATGGGGTTGGAGGGGTGGTATATTAGATCTAAGCACCATTGCAACATATGATGCTTGGTGGGAAAAGCACAAGACCATCCCTTATATAGATTCAGATCAGCTGACTCTAGTAGAGAGACAGGGTATAGGACCTATAGGTTGATGTGGTGGTAGGGTTGGGGATAGAAGTGGTAGAGGTGGAAAGGGTGGAGGTGGGAGAGGTGGTCGATGGGGTCGATGAGGGAGGAGAGGTAGGAGAGGATGTGAATTATCACCGGTCTGTGAGGAGGAGGGTGAGGGAGAGGATGTTCCTATGTTGGAATTTGGTGGAGGAGGGGAGGCAGAGATAGGGGTTGAGCATGCAACTTAGGAGGCCTTAAGGGAGGAGCATGTGGAGGAGGAGGCTAGTGTGGAGGAGATGGAGGTAGATTCCCTTGGTATGTTGGTAGGCTATCTGGATGAGGAAGAGGAGGAGGAGGAGATGGGCGAGTAGGAGAGAGAGCTTCAAGATAGGATAGTGGAGAATTGGTATGCAGAGGTGGGAGAGAGACCACAATAGGAGGAGGGTCCTAGTGATCAGAGATTAGTGGAGTTACAAGTTTGAGTAGAGGCCTTGGAGGAGAGGGTGAGGGCAGTGACTACAGAGTGAGATGTGATGCAAATGGAGAGAGATAATTCCTACCTAGACAGAGATTAGGTAGTGGCCCAGAGGTAGGAAACAGAGGGAAGGTTTATAGAGTTGAGGGCCCTATGTACTAGACTAGATGCAACATTTTCTTGAGATTTAGTCAAAGATGGTGATCGAGAGAGATATTACCAAGATTTATATGAGGCAGAGGTACCACCTGAGAGATGGGCTCCCAATTACTCATAGGAACACAATGGTAGTTTCTAGAGTAGGTCACATAGTCATTCATAGAGTACAGATGATGTGGTGGGACCACCCAGGACATGGCCGTATGACATGCCTCCTTCTGTACAGTGAGTATCTCGTCGTCAGTCACCCCCTCAGACTCCACATGGGAGTAGTGGGAGTACGTCTCAGTGACATGTTTATATTTGTTGACATTATATTTTGATCATAGAGTCTGCAAGCTCCATTTGGTTTGATACATACTAATATTGTACTATGACACTTATTTTTTTGAGTGATATATATATATATATCATTTTTGGCGATGATTATATGATTTGTAGTTGTTCTATATGATTATGCAGTGTTCTATATGATTATGTAGTGTTCTTATATGATTATGCATGTACATGTTATGGATTATGATGTATAATGATACAAGGATTCTCCTCGAATACAAATCAAGAGTAGTACATATACAATAACATCCAACTAATCCAATAGAACATAAGAGATGGCACAAAGAAACTAGATCATGCGAGCTCCCCAATTTGGAAGATCCCACCATCACAAACATGAAGTGGAAACCCAATGGTGTAAGGTGCACATTCCACCCGGCCAAGTGGTACCTGAAGGCCCACCCCCCATGCTAGGAGATAGTAAAAGGGACTCCTAGGTAAAGCCAACAACCTCAAGACATAGACAACAACAAGACTAAACTATAAAAGTACAATACTTAACATAAAGGTTGCATTGCTTCTAGAGTAAAAGAATCAAGTACATCAATTGAACAATAAATAATGTTATCATAGGAGGAGTGTCATCACAAAGTAGAATGGGTTACCCTGGCAGATATTCCTAGGCCCCGACCCCCATCTTGGGTTACCCTGGTAGCCTCTCACGATCCTCGGCCCCACATGCAAACCTATGCGGAGTCAAATATCTTTCAAAAGGACAAGATACTGACCTTGCCATTCCAGGCCTTCTCATGTCATCTCAAGTCTAAAAGTGCCCTTGAGCCAATGAGAAAGGCACAATTAACAAGTTTTTTAAAGCTACCCTTTCCCCTAATACTTTTATTTAATTTCCACTAAATTATCTAACTCTCACATGAGTTACCCTAGCACCACTTTGTGCGCTAGCCCCCATTGAGAGCCACTCCCCTATTGGCAACACAAAGATCTAATCCATAAACCAAGGGTTAAAAAAGTGCACCAAAAACATATATTAAATCCCAACCATAATACAAGAGGCAACACATCTCGTTCATAGTAACCAAGTATTTAAACTGAATCACAACCAAGTGCACTACCCAAGGAAAACAAAGGGGTGAACAAAATATCGCAACAACCCCCACATAATATTACAACATCTGGAAGGCTTACACAATCACATCTAATAGGTTTCCCAACTTTCATGAATAAAAGACATCATAATTAAATAAGCAATTTAGGCAAGTAATAAAACTATCATTATGATTTCCTTAATCTAATTTCTATTTCAAGAAAAACAATAATAAATTGCTCCAAATAATCTAGCTTAATACAATTTCATTTATATTCAATAAAGAAATTAAATCTAATTATTTAATTCAATTTCCCTATTACATCTATATAAAAATCAATTTCCCTTTCTAAATCATTTCATTTTAAAAATATCTAATTTAAAGCTTCTAACAACATTAATCACAATTAAATAAATAATCAATTAAAACATTATAAACATCATTAATTTCCCACAGATCATACCTTGCAAAATAATTAAACAAGCCAAACGGGGATAACCTGACAACGAAACATGACTAAAACAAGGACTAACGACACACTATAACTAGGGTTGTGGTTTGACAAGGAAATATTTTTACTACCTCCCATCAACTATTCCATTGGGAAATGGACACGCTCAAACCTATGAATCTAGGTGGAGTCGATGTCTTGTACCTACAATCTTGCAATCAAAACATATGTTGTACATGTACATAGATCATGAAAAATCACACCGTGAAGAGAAAATCACAGAGCGCTCACAAGCGAGTGATGCAATCCTGTTTCCTTCACCAATATAGTGTCACAACAAATATGATGAAACTAAAACATCAAATAACTATAGATGAACATATATTAGAATCAACTCAAATAATCAACTATGCTAACCAAAGATCATGTCATATTCAATAATCATCCATATAGTGTACCATCACATCTCAATATTAAAACCATCATTGCTATAATTTCAGCAAACAAATAACAACATCATAGTATCATAGTCTATCAAAATAAAAAGCATTGTCTAAAAACATAAGAAAATCGAAGGGGTGCTACACATGGGGGAATAAAAAGGAATTAAAAATTTCTTAAGGGTATGAGTTGCTTCTCCAAAATGAGAATGCATTTAAGGTTAGGAGGACAAGAGTTAGGTGCCATACATGGCAAGTAGATTAGGTTTTCTTAATTATATGATCAGATTATTCAAGTGAATAGGTTAGATGAGAGATTAGACTAGTGGAGGAGGATTAGGAGGCTACGTGGAAAATTTGGAGGATGTGACACCTCCTAATCATAGATTAGGAATGCACGCATCCCCAATGATGGGATTAACAAGTGGATTGGGATTAAGGATAGAATTATGGATGATGTGACTAGGAGAGAGAAAGGGATAGAATTAAATATTAATATAATTCATGTAGGATATGTGACTAAGTTAAATAAATGAGATATTTATTTAATTTAGAGAATAAGGGTTGAAGGGGATAAAGTATTCAATTAATTAATTAAATACCTTAAGGATTTAGAGGGCTTTAGTAAAACTAGTGATATTAATTAAATAATATTAATTTTATTTAATTAACATAGATAAGGAGGGGTGATAGATGAAATAGGGATAAACTTGACCAAATGTAAGTGTTCAAATTTAGGTGTCTACAATGTCATTATCATTGGAAGGTGATGGTTCAAATTTTGAAGATAGAATCGAAGTACTAAGATAATTGGAAATGATTGTTGGAAATTAAGAGGTTGTCATTGATTTCAACATGCTATCAACATGGTGACAAAGTATGAGAAGTTTATTTTGGTTTACCATAAGCTATTCTCTATTGGAAGTGTTCTTTTCTAAAGAACCAGTGTGTTGGTTTTTGAGTCCAGAATTTATCGCAACAAGTGATACAAATATGTGCTCTTAATATTATCATTATGACTCTTACAGATAGCTATATTCAAGATCCTAAGAAGTTTTGTGTTGGGAAAAATAAGTTATCATTGACAAATCTTATCTTTGTACATTGTAGTTGTTCCTCTATTCAGTGTGTTAGTGTGGGAGACTCTACATTTTCATATGAAGAATAATTTTTTGTTGCACTTCTAATAGTAGTTTTTGATGTCAATATAATGAGAAACCTAAGCAATATCAGATTCAGAAGGTGTTCGCTTTGATAAGTGTGCATTGGTTTGGAATTTTTGTGTTTAGGTCCTAGCTCTAGCCAACCTATTATATGATATGAACTAAGAAGGTTAAATGTAATTTTTGGATGTTTTCTATGGATCTACATTGAATTGATATGATGCACTACTTGGATAAAAAAAAATTAATCTTATAAGGTACCGACAAGAGTACTTTTCTTGGTTTTTTTCCATCTAATTAGGTCGATGTAATTGATGAATGAGATATACTTGTATATATATAAGATCTTTTGATGAAGAAAGATGTGTAGAGAAAAAATAGTTGGAGGATGTGAGAAGAAGAAAACAGATGTAAGCAAAGATGAATGTTTGAAGAAGGTTGAGAAATATGTAAGTGAGCCTAAATAATTTATCAATTGAGTATGGCAGAGAGAGTAGAATAGTTGAGCGACTACTATGAATGCAATGTTTCTTAACTAGAGCTTCATTTAGACTAAACCCTGCACACAGAAGGTTTATTCCATCCGTTCATCCTTTGGCAGTGATCCATAGCTTTTGTATCTTGGTGGTGAGCCATCTCTTTTTGTATTCAGGATGTGAGCCTTTCAAGGACAGTGAGTCCTGGTAGTGAGCCCTATAATATTCTATATCTAGATATATTATATTGTGAGCTAATCCTCATCGTGGTTTTTCCCATTTAGGGTTTTCCACGTAAAAACTCTGGTGTTCATGTGTGATGATGGCGTTTCTTAATTCCATGTATTTTGTTGATAATTTAGTCAGATTTATGATGATTCTTAGATGGATTATATTTAAATGGTTTTATAGAATACTGATTCACCCCACCCCCCCCTCTTATTATTTTGGATGTTCAACAATTGGTATCAGAGCTTGGCTCATTAGAAGAAGCCTAACAACTTGGGGAAGGTCCTAAAATTTGATTCCATGAAAGAAAGAAAAAATTCTTCTTCCTCTAAAAGTAATCTCTCCTAGACATTCAGAAGAAAAAGATGATCTGAAGGACAAGTTGATGAAAGAAAATGAGTATATTGAAAAGCTGCAAAGTAAATGTGAAGAAGCTTGCAATCTTCTAAATAAGGTAGATGAAACTATCTCTAGCCTGATACATCAATTGGATGAAAATAAAAGGGGGTTGAAGACCATTAGAAAATTTAAATTCAAAGGAAGATGGATGAATGCACAAATCTTGAACAAGAAACAACAACTCTGAAATAAGATCTAGAAAAGGAAAAAAGTATTGAAGATAAATTTGTTGCAAGTTCTACAATGTTGGACAAATTGATTGCAGGAAAAAGATGCTCAATGGACAAAAGAGGTCTTGGATATAAAGAAGGATAGTTTTCAAAGGAAATTTAGTCTCCTAATCTAAAGATTCAATGCAATGATGAACAATTCAAGAGCACCGGAAGGATTCCCATCACACAACCTAATGCTCAAAGGTATTTATATTTTAATGGAACTTGTTATTCTTGCAATAAATTTGGTCATAGGGAAAAATATTGTAAATGTAGGATGAATGATACTCTATCATTCTTTAGTCAGTGGTTTGAATGAAAGAAAATAGGATATGAAGTTATGAATTGTAGAAGGCAGAAGTTATACAAGGCATCCTATCCATTTAATGGGTATTGTTATTCTTGCAATGCATTTTCTCACAAGGATAATCAATGCAAATATAGCTTTGATAAAAGAATTATTTGATGGAAAAATGTTGTTTGTTACAATTACAGTAATCTAAAACATTTTTTGAAAATTGGAAATCTGGTAAAGATACATGGACTTGGAATTAAAATTGATCCGAAAGAAATAAGAAAATAAATTAAAATAATGTGGAGAAAGGAAGGAGATTTTAAGCAAGTTGAATCAAAATCATCAGTGTCATTTGTACCATCTTCTTGTATAGAAAAATCCATCAAAAATTAATCAAGGAATGTCTAAGGGGGTGAAATAATCAGAATATTAAATAAACCCCCTTGGTGATGTTAAATGTCACATCATGAAAGAGGTGCATTTAGTGAGGTAACAAACTCAATATTTCATGCAGAAGGAAGTTGCAAACACACATGTGTGAAGAATGAATTCAACAAAATTGGTAAGGATGAATGATTACATAGATTTTGAGATGATCTTGTGATCTAAAACATTAATTGCAAGAGTATTCAGAATGAGAGAAATAAATTCAAGAAAATTAATGAAAACTCATTCGATGAATAACATTTGTGGAAGGAAAGTTGTGTGCGAAATACTTTTGAAGAAACCCAAGCTACTACATGTGGTGGAAATTTAGAATTTGGGTTCAACAAGTAGGAAAAAGATAAGTTGGTGCACATTTCCTCTAAGATACTTGCTGAATTTTGTTAAAAGCAATGGATATTTCTCAAATTGTAGATAATTCAGTAAATCTAGA
Source organism: Sequoiadendron giganteum (assembly GCA_007115665.2). Classification (NCBI taxonomy): domain Eukaryota; kingdom Viridiplantae; phylum Streptophyta; class Pinopsida; order Cupressales; family Cupressaceae; genus Sequoiadendron; species Sequoiadendron giganteum. The sequence continues at coordinate 471,899,255 of CM021106.1, read as the reverse complement.
ACCAGAGATCAAAATACATGTCAAATCCTTTGAATTTTATTCTTTGGGTTCATTCTCAAAAATTCCTCTTGGTGTTATGTGAATTGAGGATGTTGGAAATTATATTCATCAGAAATTGGAAGAACCCTCCTCCAAAAATGCTAGATGGATATGGATTGAAGAATTGAATGGAAGTGAATTTACCCTAAAGTTAGAATACAATGTGCTTTCGGAAATGAAGTTGGACTTATGGAGCGACTTTCCAAACTTTAGCAATGAGGAAAGATGCATCAAAATGGCTCTTAGTAGATTCCATGATGAATATGTATGGCTCGATAAATCTAATGCATTAACCAAAGATGTGATTAGGAATGTAACTAGCTTACCATCCTCCGGAATGACTCTTGAATGTTATTATAATAGAGGAAAAGGTTTAATCAAGAATACTCATGCTAGAATCACTAATCTAGTAGTACAGTATGCTATTCTAGTCATTTCATTGTTTATTCTTGGTGACAATGATTTTTCTATAGTTGCTACTGATCTTGCATTGGATATGGTTGAAAATAGAAAGGAATATGACCTGTGTGAATTTCTCTGACAATAGTTATTAGAAAATTTGAGAGATATTAAGAAAACTAAAGGTACATTTAGATATGGTACACTGGTTGTATGCTTAATTTTGTACTTATGAAGGAGATTCCTAAAATTGGTGAAGCTCATTGGGATAATACCATACCAATATCTCATCAAATTGAGAAAATCATAAGGAATATTGGGGATTTGGATGCACAAGAATATGCTCTTGCTGCATACTTTGGAAAGTTTCAAAGGAAAATGAACATAAGAAGTAGAGTTCCCAATGAATTAGTTACAAAGTACAAGAATAACATAACATTTTTGGTAACCACTAATAGCTACATTATCAAGTAAGTTGAACCAAGGAACTCATGGATACCTGAGCTTGGATATGAGATTGAGAAGGAATATGTTGTTGGTTGTATTGAAATGCCCATTAACTGCCCCTAGGACCCCAACAAAACTCAATTTAGGACTTACTTTGAATTGGCCAAAGCTCTTGAGAAGTCAAAAGTAACCTTGAGTAAATCAATGCCTACCTCTGAAGAAAAGAGAAGATTCACAAAGGCTCTTGCATTAGATGCACAAGTTGGACCTGCTCTAGGGAGATCAAGACTCAAGAAAATATCAAGGTATAGAGGACAATTTCAGCTAGTTCCTAGTGCCAGTTCTAGTTCAACTCAACCTACTTTGGTAAGATCAAGTCCATTAAATGATAGATTTCATGAATTAAAGTGTAAATCAACAAGTGACATGGTCAATTGGGTTGAAAATAAATAAATTTTGGAAATTAAAGAGAAATATGAGTCTACTCATAGTATCGCACTTGATAGACTCATAGTTGTTCAAGAATGTGAGAATGAGGCTAAGAATTTATTCACATTTTATAGGTCTTGGTATGATGAAATTGAGAAATTCAAGGATAATGAGGGCTTGGTTGAAATCCAGATCAAATATACCTCTAAAACATTTGATCCTACTCTTGAATTAGATGGTCAGACATGGTGTGAATTGGTAGAACTTCATGAGGAATATCTGGTATCACATAAGAAGAAAGGTGAAAAGATTGAACTATATGGGGAGCTCAAAGATGTAATAAAGAGTAAATGCACTCCTATCTTCTATGCTCTCTCTATAGCTTACAAGACTTTGAAGTATAATTCTACTCCCAGATATGTGGTTGAAGGAAAATACATCTTGAGAAAATTAAATTATTTATGCAGTGTATTGGTAAAAGAAAAAAGTCTCTAGGATGAAGGGAGATTCTCATGGATGGGGATTCTTAACAAGCTTCATGAAACCACTTCCTCCGGTCATCATCTCTGCTTGGAATATACTCCTTAGGGGGAGTGTTTAGGTATGCAAAGGATCTATTGAAGATTTTTTCCCTTTGCCATTGATGTCGAAGGGGGAGAGAGAGACCCTAAAGAGAGTAAGAAGTATCATGTGAAAATAGGAAATTTTTGGCTAGATGAATTTAAAGTTTTGGAATAGGTACTTTGATGGTTTTCACATCCTATGTTTCCATCAATAAAAAAGGGAGATATTGTTGGAAATTAAGAGCTTGTTATTGATGTCAACATGATTTCAACATGGTGACAACATTATTAGAAGTTTATTTTGGTTTACCAAAAGCTATTCTCTACTAGAAGTATTCATTTCTAAAGAACTAGTGTGTTGGTTTTTGTGTCTGGAATTCATTGCAAGAAGTGATACAACTCTGTGCTCTTAATATAATTATTATGACTCTTACAAATAGGTATATCTGAGATCTTGAGAAATTTTGTGTTGGGAACAGGAATTTATTATTGACAGAGCTTATCTCTATATATTATAGTTGTCCCTTTGTTCAGTGTGTTAGTGTGGGAGACTCTGCATTTTGATATGAAGAATATTTTTGTGTTGTAGTTCTAATGGTAGTTTCTCTGATTTCAATATGATGAGAAACCTAAGGAATATCTGATTCAAAAGGTGTTTTCTTTGAGAAGTGTGCATTGGTTTGGAATTTTTGTGTTTAGGTCCTAGCTCTAGCTAGCCTATTACATGATATGCACTAAGAAGGTTAAATATACTTTGTGGGTTTTTTCTATAGATCTACACTGACTTGATATGATGCACTACTTGGATAAAAATATTTTAATCTTATAAGGTACCAAAAAGAGTAATTTTCTTGGTTTTGGTTTCATCTAATTAGGTTGACCTAATTGATGAATGAGATATACTTATATATATATGATATTTTGAAGAAGAAATATGTGTAGAGAAAAAATAGTGTGAGGATGTGTGAAGAAGAAAAGAGATGTAAGTGAAGATGAATGCGTGAAGAAGGTTGAGAAATATGTAAGTGGGCCTAAATAATTTATCTGTTGAGTATGGCAGAGACAGAGTAAAATTTTTGAGCGATTGCTATGAATGTAGTGTTTCTTATTTAGATATTCAATGGAATTGAACCCTACACACACAAGGTGTATTCCATTAGTCAATCCTTTGGTAGTGAGCTATAGATTTTGTATCTTGGAAGTGATCGATCTCTTTTTGTATTAAGGTTGTGAGCCTTTCAAGGATAGTGAGTCCTGGTAGTGAGCCCTGCAATATTCTATATCCAAATATATTATGTTGTGAGCTAATCCTCATCATGGTTTTTCCCATTTTGGGTTTTCCACATAAAAACTAAGGTGTTCATGTGTGATAATGGTGTGTCTTGATTCCATGTCTCTTCTTGATAATTTATTCAGATTTATGATGATTCTTAGATTGATGATATGTCAATGGTTTTATAGAATACTGATTCAACCCCCTCCAACCACCCCCCCCTCTCAATATTCTAGATGTTCAACAATGCTATGTTCAAATTCAGCTTGTAAATAATTTTTTGGATTTTCTTTAACTGCATATACCTTTTTATATTGTTTATAATTCATCACACGATGAAGAGTAGGCATGAATCCCTTGATAGGATGAATCCACGATCTACCAAGAAGAAGATTACATGAGGCAAGATCTAACATGACATGGATAAGGGTAGGAAAATTCACGTGTCCTACTACAATGGTTATTGTGATTGTACCCAATAATTTCCTACCAATATTATTGAAGCCATGAATATAAAGAGCATAAATATTACTGAGAGATTTATCTACACAAATTCTATGTAAAAGGTCAATGCTACAATATTAGGACCCAACCCATTATCAATGAGAGTGCATCTAACCTCATTTTTATTGATGATAAAAATATCATTAGAGCACAATGTTGATTTTGAATCTCAAGAGTAGGTAATTCCCTTTGATGGAAAATAATATCTAATTTTGTTACATTCATACCATCTAGCAAGGTTTCTACATCATTTGGTTTAATAGAAGGTGGTATAGTGATATTTTGCAAATCATCTTGGAGCATACATCGTAGGTTGGTGAAGTTTTCATTAAGTCCCAAAGAGATATATTAGATGGTGTATTATGATTTTTTTCAACAAGATTGTAGTCTTTTCCATTATGTTGAGTGAGATGAGGTGCGAGGGGGAAGATATGGTTGAGAAAATGGAACAAAGATTTTCATTTATCTGGTTTCTTCTTATTTCAAGTGTTATATGTGTGAGAAACTACATGATAATTTGGTTTTTGTGACACATTTTGGTGTACATGATTACATTGAGTGATTTTTTTGAAAAATTTAAGATATGACGATGAGGTTTAGACTAGCTTGAAGGAGGTTTAGGCTGACTTGAAGGAGATACAATAATTATAGAAATCATAGTTTGAGGTTGGGTAACATAAGGAGGATAAAATTATTAGTTGTGGGTTTACAATTTTAATTGAAATGACAATTTGTTGACAATCCTCTATCAATGGGGGATCTAATGTGAGTTATAATCCTCATCAATGTAAGAAATCTTACTATAATTTGAAGGAGTAATGGGTAAAATAGTATTATCAAAGGTTTCAATGATTGTACCCTTATGCACCAAAAATATCCTCACAAGTGGGAGAGATATTGGGAGTTGGACAAACATGAGTTTCATGATTACTTGAAGAATGAATATTAGGTAAAGTGATTTTAACAAATGTATCAATGATTTTATTCTTTTGTGCCAAAATATTCTAATGGGTAGAAAAATTCTTGGTTGTAAAAAGGTCGACATATATCTGTTTTGAGAAAATTGGTAGTGCACAACAAAATCTGGAAGTTTCAAGATAAATTACCAGAAACAAGTACTGGATATGAATAGAGATCACATAGTAGGGTTTCACATAGAAATTTTATGTCAAACTGACTAATTAGGTGCATGGGCACCCTATATTAAAAATCAAGTTTTATGTAATTTTTGAATATGCATAGGTGCACGTGATAAATTAAGGGTATGTTTGAACAATGCACTTATTCTGACCAACTAACTTGAATACAAACAATTTCAAAAATCTGTAATTCTAGAAATTGAAATTAAGATTTGAAAACAACCAAAAACAAAGTAAACAAAGATATATTTATGCCCAGAAATTCAAAAAATGACCTATATAAGGATAGATTCACCCAAGGGTGAATGGTTCCTTCCACAAGGGTTGAAAAAAATAAAAATTTGAGTTTCTAAGTTGATTTGTAAGGTTGTTGTCTTAGGTTGCAAATAGATACTTTCAATTACAAATTTCAAAAAAATTATGATGAAATCCAAGTGAAATTTTGATGAGAAAAAACAAGCAAAATGACAACTTTCTAGATGCAAATTTGTTTGAATTTTTTGATTTAAATGAATGAAAAGCACTAATATGCAAACTGTTATGTAAAATGACTGTAATATGTAAGATTTGTTTTGAATTTTTGAGATTTTAAAGGATGCAAAATGCACTTTTAAAACTCTAAATGAAATGTAAGTGAATGCAATTATGAAAACCCTAAATGAGATGCAATTCAAACTAATGCAAATACTAGATATAGGTTTTTGAAAGACTACCAAATTAGAAATATTATAGTGTAAGAATGTCAAGTTCACCAAAATTAAATGGAGAAAAATATAGGTAAATAGGATGATGGATAGGAGGAAGGATGACCTAATACACCTATTCTTCTTTTAGTTTCATTAGGAAAAAGGGGATCTCTCCCAAGGGTAGAATTGACTTTCAACCTTGAGGTGACTCAATTCTATGGGGATGGGGGATCTCATATTTTCTCCTTATGACAAATAATGAATTAAATGCACTTTTGGGAGATGAAAATAAAATGCCTAATAAAATCAATTATGTGATTTAAAACTTGAAATACAGAGTTAAAGGATAGCACAAACAAAAACAATAATTTTTTGGAAGATCTGAGAAGGGAAAACTGATGTGTACCTATCACCAAAAGTGGTTGTTGAGTATACTACTAGGATAGATTCACCCTAGAAAAAATGGGTCTCTATATAGGGATCCAAAATTTGATTTCACAATCCTTGGATCTCGGATCTTAGCTCCCAATTCCTCTAGATTCCATTATCAAAAAGTCAAAAATAAATTTTGTATGTGAGTTTCTGTGGCTTGACAAATTTGATGACAACTTTGACAACTTTTTAAAATTTCTCTTTTGATCCAATTTTAGTCCTTCACCCACAATTTTTTGCACACCAAGAGAGGGAATATTTTTTGTTTTTGGGTGAATAGGGGTTTTCCTTGGTCAAACCCTAGTTTGGTAATTAAAACTTGATAATGAAATAATGAAAAAATGAAAAAGAAATTGATGAATGAACAATGTTGTCACAACTCACCAAACCCTTTATGGCTACCCTTAGAGGACTGAAGTCTAACAAATCTCTCTAAGGATCTTGATCTTTCTTGAATTGGCTTGAATGATTTCTTGATTTTTTGCTTGAATTCTTTCTTACATGCTTGAAACCCACATCACAATGTTAGCTCCAAAACATAATATGAACACACATGAATCTTGACATGATGATATGATCTTGATTTCTAATATAGATGCTTGATAAATTTTCTCTTCAATGCTCTTGACAATAATATTTAGTCATGTGAAAGTTTCCTCTTGATTCTTAATGTTGAATTGATAAAATAACTATGTATCTATATATGTTTATCTAATTTCTAAAAAATTTGATTCCATAAGCCATCATTTTAAACTTGAATTTGAATCCTTAAAATGCCACCAAAAAAAATTTAAAAATTGGGTCTTGGAACTTAAAGAGGACCCATTCTCCCTTTGGAAAAGGGGTCTTGGGACCTAGATCTAGGACACACAATTTTCAAGTTGTTTAAAATAATGTTAGCATTTGTTTAATGTTGGTTTCCCTTTGAAAAAATGGGAATAATAAGGCTTAGGAATGTGCATAATTTAGGAAATTAGAATCTTAATTAAGTCCAATTAATTAAGGGGATGAAAACATAGTGTGAAAATGTAAAGGAGTGCATTTTCCTACACTAAAATAGTAAACCATTCAAGGAGACCCATCACAACCTAGAACCCCATCAAGGTCAAATCTCACATATTACAGTCTCCTAGATCAGCTTAATAAAACCCCCGGTTAGATCTCCATATTAGAAAATTTAAAATCTCTCCAGCCCATAAGGAAATCCTAGAGAAGATCATTTCATCATCATATTTACCCATTGATATCAATACTGAGCGATTCCAAGCTATGGTTGGACACATCGTGTCCACCCATCAACTCACATTTTCTAAAAAATAACCTCCCATCACAATCATCTCATAATTGCACATTACATCTTGAGGTCTATGTCCACAAGAACAAAGTAAAAAGAGTCTTGGTAGATGGAGGTGTAGGCCTAAAAATTTGTACCCTTCAACTGATAAATTTCTTGGTCTAAATTATAAAGATGTGATTGAAAAAGAGAGAGGTGTCACCATTCGAGACTATGATGACAATGAACGAAGTTCATAGGGAACAATCAAGATACCTATACAAGTAGGACTAGCCATTACAAAGACCACATGCCAAATAATAGATCTTGAATTACCTTATAAAATCCTTCTTGGTTAACCATGGATTCATGTCATACAAGTTGTAACATCAACATATCACCAATGTATCAAATCTCCATATGATAAGAAAGAGGTAACCATTCATGGTTAACTAAAGCTTTTTTACTATTGTAAAAGTATGGATAAGAATTAAAAGTTACTATAGGTACCCAAGAATGAGGAAGTTCTAGTACCCTCATCCTATTTTGAACCATCCACATTAGCATCCACATTTGAATCTAAGTCACGAACACTGCAAAATATACCTGATATCAAGGTGCTCATCAAGGAAAATGGTTGTGAGGATTACAACCTAAAGGACTCTTTGGATGTAGAACTCCCACTTTGTCTTAGATCTTATGGTAAACCTCAACACATTGAAAAGGTGACTAATACAATCAAATAAACATCAACCACCTTCACAAAGTGGGGAGATCTAAACAAGGAAGCCATAGCTGAAGACACCACATCATAATAGATATATCAAGATGAAAAAGAGGAACTTCCACTCCCCATGGATAAAAATAAAAAAAGGATCTAGCTAATGAAAATTATGGGATACACTAAAGATGGAAAAGTTGTTCTAAACCAATATGGCTTGCATGAACCTATTGTCCCTAAGAAAAATCCAAAGAATCTTGGTCTTGGATACACCCCGACCAAAGTTGTGACCCTTCTTGATAAGGGTACTTCAATTAAGGAAGTCCAATCTTCCTCTTGGTTAAATACATTAAATAATGAAACAATCGATGACTTCCCCTTTTAAATTGTAGACCTATTTGAAGATACCTATATTTTCATGATCAACACAACATCATTTGCATCCTCTAGCCAAAAAACTTAACTATGACTTATTTATCCTCAACTCATCAACTAGGACTTATAAGGACTACTAATTCTCAATTCATTTGAAAATGAGGCTATCTCTAAATTTATGGGGCTCTGAGACCATATACCATATGGATATTACAAGATACAATTTGAAATTGAACTAGATACACAAGAATACTATCATGATATGATTGAATCCCTCAGTTATAAAATTGAAAATTTGAGAATCAATATTCGATCTCCAAGTGAAAACCACACTATGAAACTTTTTAATCACAAATTAATAAAAATAAAGGATGCATCCAATGGTGAAAACCTCTCTAAGGCACCCAAAGATGAGGGATTCATCCTCCGTAGTATTGTGATGGATCGGGAAAAATAAATAGTACTTGTAGAGGCATCAAATCCAATCAATGTGGGAACAAATGAAGCACCACAGGTCACATTCTATGTCTTTTCACTAGATTATGAGGAATAGAACAACTTGGAAACTTTTTTAGAGAGAAAAAAAGTTAAATTTTCTTGGTTCTATGCAAAAATTCCAAGGCTAGACACATCATTGGTCATCCATCATCTCATAGTACATCCTCAAGAAAAGCCAATGAAGCAGAAATTAAGAATTTGTTTTTTGCAAATTGCATTGTTGGTCAAGGTGGAGTTACAAAATCTTCTTGATGTATAGTTCATATGGCCAATCAATTATCCTTAGTGGGTTTCCAACCTAGTACTAGTCTCCTGTTGAAATGAAAAAGACAACTAAGAGGGGGGCTGAATCAATTGTAGCAAATTAAACCTTCAAAACCCTCAATAGTAATCAGATCCACAAGAATTCATTAAACCCATATTTTGTTAGTTTGATTAAAAATGAAATGTAGATAATAGAAATTGAAATCACAACACCACACAAAAGAGAACACCAAATTTATGTGGAAAACCCCATTAGGGAAAAACCATGGTGAGGATTAACTCAAAATATAAGTGATAGCCAAACTAGTATAGAATGAATCACTAATAGAATAGGACACACTATCCAAAAGGCTCACAACTAGGGCTCACTACCACAAAAATAATATAAGAAGATAGAAGAAGAATGTTACATAGATAAAAAAATTCTCAATACAATAAGGAGTCCACCAAAATTTCTCGCACACTTTCGTAGTCTCACATGAAATATTTTGGATGCCTTCAGGAACCCTAATATGAATTTTGCACTGATTTTCTCAATTTCATATCACACACATCACTCACATCAATCTCTTATCTATCTTACTTCTTACTCTTTCATATTTTCACTTGCATCAACACCATATAGATTTATATCAAGCTCTACATCAAAAAGTTTCTTTAATGTCGGCCACTAACCATTATATATACAAATTTGAAATAGGTTGGCACATAAACATTCCCAAAGTGGAAAGGAATGAAAGGTGACCTACATAAATCCTTAATTAGGACCCAAATATATCCTAGCATGCTTCAAAATGACTCCAAAAGCCTTGCATGTAGTGTTAAACACAAGGTCAGGCAACACACGTGCAAAATACCATAATAATTAAGTACACACTTCTTTAAATTTTTTTGAAAAGCTAGAAGTTGTGAAAAACATAATTCACTTGAACTCAATCTAGAATAATCCATGAAATACTTAAGATTCAACAAACAATTAATCCAAGCTTGCATCAATAGATACTTCAACTCAAAATAATTGATAACCCTTATTTTCATATTGATAAATGAAACTCACACTGTACTACACCAAATCAAGTAAAAACTTGAATATAGAAAGATAAAAGAATTATAATCAACTTCCTGAATCTGCACAACCTGAAACCAAGCAATGGAGAAACACGAAGCAAATAGATTTTTCCCCAGGCCATAGAGAACATCATTGAACAACTACTGCACACATTGGTGAAAATATATCACATTGTGCAATGATTCAGAAACCCAAAATTTGAATAGAGAAACGACTGAAAACCTTGAATAACCTATAAAATCCATGCATACATAGCATCAACATAGAAAAAACATGGAGGACAATACCGGGGCACACTATGAACACTTGCACAACACAGTTTACTATGTTTATTAAATTTTCTCAAAATAACTTGGAAACCAAGTACTAGAGACATCATCTTAGCTCATTACTTCATTTCAACTCACCTTCAGACTTTGAAACAAAAATAATAGCTCCATGTACTCACAACACTTCCTCAAGGTCTCAACTACACATGCACAACCTATTTTCCCTTTTTTCACAATTTTCTCAATATCCTCGACATCTTCATCCCATATTGACATCAATGACAACACTAGTTTGTAACACCCTGCCATGTAACCCTAAAGGAAGTTACAACTCAATGTGGAAGCATACAATTTTTTTTCTTAAAAGTGCATTATTAACAAGGAATATGCACATCACTACCACAACAACCTCTAAGGTACGTGACAAAGATTACTTCTAAAAACCATAACACATACATTACTCTTATAAAGCATCTAATTAAATTACTAATCATACAATTAAATTCACATACATACAAATCTTTAAAGATACCAACACATAGAATATAATATAACAAGCTTTAGATTACATTACTTTACAAGTAAGATTACAATACTCATTCCCAGAATGAGGACGTTCATACCTAACTATTGCATCAATACAGGATTCCTCCTCGAATACAACTGAGGAGTGAATTAATTATAAATACCAACAGAAATAAAATACATGAAGGTAACAAAATGAAACCACTGGCATCCACGAGCTCTCCAACTATAAGACCTTGCCATCATGAATTGAAGATCAAAGGGGACCCAACAGTGTAGGGCACACGTTCCTCCCAACCAAGTGGTATCCGAAGGCCCACCCCCCGTGCTAGGAGATAGTAACAAGTATACATGGCCAACCTACTACCTCTAGTCATAGACTGACACAAAAATAAATGAAACCACCACTAGAACAAAACTAACTCAAGGATACAATGTTAATTGAGTTTAATGACTACATAGACCAGAGAACCATATATTGTTGACCTAGGAGATGTGCCACCACAAAGGTGCATGAGTTACTTGTTAGATCTTCCCAGATCTTGGTCCCCATCCAAAACCACACTCCTACTATCAACACATGAAACATAACCACTCCAAACTAAGGAGGAACAAATAACAATAACCCCTCCATACAAAGAGGCACTCATGACAAAACCACTCCAACTTGGAGGCACAAATCCCCATTTGTGGAAACTAAGTAACACACTAAAAATGACAACCACACTGCCCAAGGGAATTAATTCAGGTTGACAAAACATTACAACTACCCCCATCATCTAAAGACCTTTTTGAAAAACTTAGAAATTCCTGACTAACACTTAACCTATTCCCAAAATGAATCAAGAAGAAATAATTACTTAAGGGCAATCAAAACGTGAATTGAATCTAATATTTGGATATACTAAATCCATTTCCCTTCCATATTGATTTTATAGTAAAAATAACAATTGCCCTAATAAAATAATTAATTTAAATAATTCAATGCCTCTTCATAACAAAGCAAGGAAATACTAAATTTACAGTAAATAATTCATTGATTACTTTTAAAAACAATATAATTTCACCAAGGGCTTAACTCACCCAATTTCCCTATTTAAGTAAATATGCATGCAACCTTTTTAAAATTATAATTGAAGAAAATATACATTTAAAAAGTATATACATATAATATATTCATTAGATATATATATATATATATATATATATATAATAACTTTCCATTAACAATAATTATCTCTTCATTTAAAAACTAAATCAATAATATATATTTAACAAATATATATATCTATATATATATAATATATTATGTATACAAAACATATAAATATACATATATATATTTATAATTAAATATATTATATTTAATAAAACCCAAAATCCGAAATTGAAAATTGAATATTAAAATAACCCTCTATCATTTTAAGTCGGCAGAAGGAATAAGGAATTCGTAGGTTTTTAAATCAACAAACAACATATACATTTGGGGCGGACGAACTGCATTTACGTAGATCTTAACACCACAAATGCCAATTATTTGGGGGTGGTTGTGTTTAAGCATAGCCGAACCCCCATTTACATGGGCGTAACCATAAGAGAGGATGGGGAGGGGGCTGCAGAGGCCTCCCTCCACAACCGTCCCCTTATGGGGGTGGTGGTGGAGGCAACGCCTCCCATGCCTCCCCCAAATCATTACATAGAACCCTTAGTAAATAAAATTCGATGATTATTAAATAATTAAAAATTTGAGTATTTCTTACCATTTACAATGGACGTCGTATGGACGACTATTTCAAGCTTAAACAGTATTTAAGGATTCACAATAAACAAAATTATATATATATATTTAATATATACATGTATGTGGATTTATATATATTTAATATATATACTTTCACATATATGTATATATATGTATATATATACAAAAAGAATTTCACACACTAATTTTAATTGGGAAGATTTTCTCAAATACACCATCTACAGGTAAAATTGTACAAATTTCCTGAAGACCCCCAATTTCATAGAAGATTTATAAAATCATATTTCTATTGTTTAAAACAATTTCCCTATAGAGGTTTCTGCAATTTACACAGAGGCTTTAAAATATTCTCAATGTTACTCTTTGATTTCATTGTAAAAGAATTCCTATAGAGGCTCTAGATTTCTTCACGACAATCACAGAAGCCTTAAATTTTTCTTCTCTTAAACAAAATAAAGCTTTTTACTATAGATCCAACACAACAATATTTTCAACAATAATACAATTCCATTTAAAAATTTAAACCAAAACAATAACATAAGGATGGAACCTATTTCAATGAAGCTTCTAGAGTAATTGGAGTTTCTGATGTTGAGCCTCTTCCAAAGCTTCCAACAAAGCATTCACAACTTCTTCCAAGAAATCCAAATTCCCAAGTACAGTATTGAATCCAACACCACAACAATCTATCCCAAACAAATCTAAGAATGCAAATTTTTCACAATTACCTTACAATTCAAAATCCCTTTCAATTTTTTTACAGCAAGCAAAATCTTTCGTTCTTCTCCAAATTTTCAAAATATCAAAAAAATCTTAACCTTTGTCATGAAGAATCTTTCCACTTCCTCACCCAAAGCTAAGATTCCCTTTGGGAATTCATTTTTTTTTCCAACAACCCTCAATTAATTAACTATAACATGTTGGAAATTAACAAAATATCTTTTAACAATCACATTTATTTTCACAAAATAATTTAATAATTTCAAAACATAATTTAATTTCCAAATTAAATTAAATTCCATTAAACTTCTTTCTTAATAAATAATTTAATTAATTAATTTAATTACTTAATAAATAAATTTAACCACAAGGATTAAATTTAATTTACTAAATAAGTTAAATTAAATTAATTAATTTAAATAGTAATCTTCCATCATATTATCTAAAATTAATTAAATAAATACTAACATCACTTAATGCATAATTTAACATTTATTTCCATACAATAAACCTTACAGAATTAAATAGCAATAGACAAGGAAAACAAAGACACACCAAACATGGACCGACGACACATTATGGCTAGGGTGTAGACTTGACATAGGAACCCTAGCTACTATCTCCCAATCAACATATCATTGGGTTGACATGCTCAAACTTGTGAAGCCAAGTGGAGTCGATGTCCTGTACTTGCAAACCTGTATCCAAGGCATCAATAGCACATGTATATAAAATCATCATAAAATACACCACAAAGAGTAAATTGTGGAATCATAGGGTGCTCGCAAGAGAGTGATGCATCTCATCCCCTTCACCTATATAGTATCACCAAACTAACAATTCCATCATTAATAAATCTCACGAGCAATAATCATGTTATAATAAACCAACATTATTCTTAATTAAAGCATGTCAAGTATAACATCAAGGAAATTACATCTCATCACACACATAGTCCATGTCACGTTATAAGAAATGATAGAATAATAAAGCATCATAATCTAACATAAGAGAAAAACAAAGGGGTGTTACATAGTTCATAGACTTTCTATTGACATCAATGAAAACACCATAATTCTTGCAACAATATCCCCCTTCCTCATTGATGGAAACACAAGATGTGAAAATACACCAAAGAACATACAACAACTTTGAACACTCTCTCCTTTTTTTTAGGTTAGATAGCCTACACAACATTCCTGAAACCTATCCCCCTTAGAGGAGTCTCTCTCTCTCTAAAAAAACATTTCTCTACTTTTTCACATGATTCTCTCTCCCACTTTGAAATCAATGGAAAAGGATAAATTTTTTTGTATTGTTCTCCCTCTTTGAAACTTAACCAAAATAACTTTCTCTGAATACCCCCCTTAGGAGTACACTCAACTAAATTGGCAACAAAATGACAACACATGACACTACCTACTCCCCCTAAGAGGTAGCTACCAACATGAGTCAAAAAAAGAGATATATCCATAGATCGACTGGACTGATGCATCTCCATATGAATCTTGTTTAAGAAAGGAGGGGCAATAACCCCCAACTTCTCCTGAAGATACTCAAAATTATCCTTAGGAAGAGAGTAAATATATCAGCAATCTAAGCCTTTGTAGGAACATACTCAAGCTTCACTTCATTCTCCATAACTTTCTCTCTCAAAAAGTGATACCTGATAGATATATGCTTTGTCCTTAAATGCATCATTGGATTCTTTGAAATGTTAATTGCACTTGTATTATCAAAAAAGATAGATATAGGTTTATCATATACAACTATGATATCCTTAAATGTTTGTCTCATCCATAATATATATGTACAACATGATGATGTCACAATATACTCAACCTCTATAGTGGATAAAGAAAATAAACCTTGTTTCTTACTCAGCCATGACACCAATCTACATCCAAGAAATATTGTACCACCACTTGTAGATTTCCTGTCATCAACACAACCAGCTCAATCTGTATCTATATAAGCATTTAATTTGAAATGAGTATCCTAAGGATACCATATGCCATAATCCAATGTGCCTCTTACATATCTAAATATTCTCTTTACTTCTACAACATGTGTTTCTTTAGAATCTTCTTGAAATCTAGCCACAAGGAAAACTACATGCATGATATTTGATCTAGTAGAAATCAAATACAACAATCCACCAATCTTAGATATATACTCGCTCTGATCAGCCTTAGATGAATCATCATCTTTTCTCAATTTAAAATTAGTCACAATAAGAGTACTCACCAGTTTGGAGTCATCCATTCCAAACTTCTTCAACATCTCTTTGACATACTTAGACTGTGAAATAAAAATTCCTTTATCTATTTGATTGATTTATAGCTCAAGAAAAATTCATCTCCCCAAACATTGACATCTCAAACTCTTTCTATATTTCTTTTGCAAAATTCTTACACATAGCCTCATTTCAACCAAAGATAATATCATCCACATATACAACTACTATCAAGATTTTTTCTTCCTCAATTTTAAGGTAAAGATTACTATCTATGAAGACCTTAATGAATCCTTGCTATATCAAGTACCTCTTTAATCTTGCATACCAAACTATGGGAGCTTGCTTCAAACCATATAGTGCCTTCTTCAACTTACATACAATATTTTGTCAACCTAAAAATTGAAAACCTTTTGGTTGTTCCATTTAACCTCTTCTTCTAATTCTCCATTCATAAAAGTAGACTTCACATCCATCTAATAAACCTTAAAATATTTGTGTTGCAAATCCGAAAAACATTCTAATAGCTTCCATCCTAGCCATAGGAGAAAAATTCTCCTCAAAATATATACATTCTACTTGTGAGTAACTCTTACACACAATTCTTGCCTTGTTTCTTACTACTTCTCCATTCTCATTCAGTTTGTTCCTAAATACCCATTTAGTTCCAATTATAATTTTATTTGCCGATCTAGGGACCAATTCTCAAGTCTTATTTTTCTCTATCTGCATAAGTTATTCTCTCATTTCTTTCATACAATTATCATCCTTACATGCTTCACCCATTGATTTAGGTTTAACTTTAGAAAGTAAACACAAATTTACCTCAATTTCAACAACTTTGCTTCTTGTCAATACACCTTTCCTCTTATCTCCAATGATCTGATCTTCAGAATGATCTGATCTTCTTTAAAGCTTCTTCCTCTTCATTCTGCACCTCTTGTTCATCAACTTTTTCTTCTACTTCTTTATAATCAGGTTCATTTGACATATATCCATCTACTGCAATAGAATTTTGCAAGTTTTCATCAACTTTAACATTTGCACTTTCAACTATCTTTCTTAACCTTTTGTTGTAACATATGTAATCTTTTATTTTAATAGAATATGCAAGGAAGATACCTTCAGCAGACCTTGCATCAAACTTGCCTATGTTTTCTTCTTCTCTTTTGATGTAATGCTTGCTTCTAGACACTCTAAATTACTTCATATTGGAAATCCTTCCATACCATAGCTCATAAGGAGTCTTTGTGTTGCTAGATTTAGCTTAAAGTATGTTAAGTATGAAAAAAAAGAAATGAATACCTTCTCTCCAGTAGAATTCCAATAGATTTTCCTCTTTCATCATAGTCCTTGCAACTTCTTGAATAGTTCTATTTCCCCTTTCAACAACTCCATTCTGCTAAGGAGTTCTAGGGGAAGACAAATTCCTCCTTATTCCATGAACTTCACAAAACATATTAAACTCATTAGAGGTGAATTCACCACCTCTATCAGACCTGAAGCATTTTATTTTCAAATCTATTTAATTCTCAATCATAGATTTAAATGCCTTGAATTTATCTAATGTATTATATTTCTCTAAGAAAAGTAACCCATGTAATTTTAGAATAATCATCAATCAGAAGCATAAAGTACCTATCACCTTGTAGACTTCTCACCCTTGTAGGACAACAAAGATCTATATGCACTAATTCTAGTAGTCTGGTAGAAATTTTTTCTTTTCCCTTAAAGCTACTCATTTTTTTTCTAAATTGACAACTCTCACAAATAGCATTGACAGGTTTTATGATTGTTGGAAAAACAAGGATAGACAACTGAGATGGGGGGTGAATCAATTTTTACCAAAATAAAATTTATACAACATTAAACAATCATTATATCATAGATCTGATAATTAACAATGCAAGCATAAGAAAAACACATCAGAAACACATGAACACAAAGATTTTATATGTGGAAACCCTGTGAGGGAAAAAGACCACAGTGGATGTTAGTCCACAAGATTATACCCTATTAGAAGTATAATTAATAATAAAAAGAGAATGCACTTACATTCAGGCACACTACCGAGAGCACACTACTCAAAGGGAAGGCTCACTGCCTTACATACAATAATTAGATTAAATCCATCTAATGAATTTGAATTGAGAAAATAGCTTCTGCAACATCCTAATTATAGTTCCAGTTAGGCACACTAAAACCTCTTCAAACTCTTCAAAACTCTGCTCTAAACAATCTAACCTTTATTCGCACTTGTAAATCACTTTTACACTTGAGCACTCCCTTAAATGAGGAAAAAAATCTTATATATATCCGCTACATGGATTTGCATAGTCGTCCACAAATAAAGAATAAATTATAACTATCAACCTTGATATATGAATAAATTTCAATGCGTACCAACACAAGTTGGAAATAACATAGTGAGGACCCAAACACACATCTCCAAACATGCCAAACAATAAAATATTAATCCTCATGGATCTGCAACATGCTAACACCACAATGTCGGCCAAGAATATGAACACTCGGGCACATATCAAAAAAATCTCCAATCACGAACACTCCAATCACTGTGGACATACACCAATGATAGAGCACAATCTATACTCATCTATGAACATCATAGTAACATGAGAAACACATGAGATTACCATACTTTCATCCGCTTTGACTAAGAACACCATCTATAGAGACTGGATAATTGTAGGCACACAAATCATCATAACTTCCACAAAACTTCATGCGCACCACTGAAACTTTCATACAACATAATAGAAAGGTTCAAAACCAAACCCTTTGAAGTGCACCTTTGTATCTTCAACATACAAATCTTTCCAACATTTTGACCTTCTCAGCTCCACTGGCTGCCTATACTATATTTTTTTACAATTTTCTCAATCTCCTCGACATATACAACCTTAAGAAGATTAAATGCTAATAGTGTTGACATCAATGACAACAATATATCAACAACACAACCAAAACATCCAACAATCTCCCCCTTTGGCATTGATGGCAACACACGATGTGAAAAATAATACCATCAACCCAACTAACTCTTGTTCAAAAATCTCCCCCTAAGATTGTGCACTTTTTATTTCCTTCTTCTTTTCCAATTTTTCACATTGCTTCTCTCCCCCTTTGACATCAATGAAAAAGGTACATATGCTCTTATTTCAATATTGAAAACATCTAACTACTCCCCCTGAGTAGCAATCACCACAACATCAATCCGTAAAATGATATAGCAATGAATTCACGAACTGATGCAAATACCTACATCTTAGTTCTAATTAGGAGGGGAAATTACCCCTAACTTTCTTTTGATGTACTCAAAATTATCCTTAGGCAATGAATTTGTAAAGATATCTACAATTTTCTCTTTGGTAGGTATGTAATCCAATCTGACTTCTTTGTCACTTACTTTGTCTCTCAAGAAGTGATACTTGATAGATATATGCTTTGTCTTTGAATGCAATACTGGGTTCTTAGAAATGTTAATGGCACTTGAATTGTCACAGGATATAGTAATGGGTTCTTCATACTCAATTATGACATCTCTCAACATTTGCTTCACCCATAATACTTGGGTGCAACTATTTGCAGTAGCAATGTACTCTACCTTAGTAGTAGATAATGAAACTAAGTTTTTCTTTTTGCTTAACCAAGATACCAGCTTTGTACCTAAGAAGAATGCACCACCACTAGTAATCTTCCTATCATCTATATCTCCTTCCCAATCAACATTAGTAAAATAAATTAGAGTAATATCATGATTCTTACGATATCAAAGACCAAGATCAGTTGTCCCTTTCAAATATCTGAATATTCTTTTCACAACAATCACATGGGACTCTTTAGGATTAGCTTGAAATCTAGCAACCATGCACACAACATTCATTATATCTGGCCTTGTCTAAGTCAAGTAGAGAAATCCACCAATCATCGATCTATACCGTGTTTGATTTTCTTTAGGGGATTCACCATTCTATGTGAGTTTACATCCGGTCACCATAGGTGTACCAACAGGCTTTGCTTCTTCCATGCCAAACTTTTTCAATAACTCTTTTACATATTTGGACTGAGATATAAAGATCCCATATTCTAATTGAGTGATTTGCAATCCCAAAAATAATTTTAGCTCTCCTATCATTGACACTTCAAATTCACTTTTCATTTCATCAGCATACTTCATACACAAATCATCATCTCCTTCAAAGATAGTATCATTAACAAAGACTTCAATGATCAATTCTTTGTTCTCATCCAACTTGAAATACAAATTGTTGTCAGTAGTACCTTTACTGAATCGAAGCTTCAATAAATATTTGTCCAATCTAGCATACCAAGCTCTAGGAGCTTGCTTGAGTCCATACAAAGCTTTCTTCAATCGACATACCATGTACTTTTCATCAGTCAACTTGAATCCATCTAGTTGTTCAACATAAACTTATTCTTCCAGTTCACCATTCAAAAATGTTGACTTCACATCCATCTGATAAACTTTGTAGTTCTTGAAAGTAGCATAAGCAAGAAGTAGTCTGACAGCCTAAATTCTAGCAGTAGGAGAAAAAGTTTCTTCAAAATCAATACCTTCCATCTGTGAGTAACCTTTGCAAACCAATCTTGCTTTGTTTATAACCACATCACCTTGTTCATTCAACTTATTTTGAAACACCCATTTGGTTCCAATCACATTTTTGTTCTAAGGTATAGGAACAAGATCCCATGTATTATTCTTTTGTATCTACAACAGTTCTTCTTTCATGGCTTTCATCCAATGCTCATCCTTGCATGCTTCACTTATATTTCTAGGTTTAGCTTTAGAAATTAGACAATATTCTTCTAGAATTATTCTTCTAGTTTGCACACCTTTGGTTTTGTCTCCTATGATCTGACTATTAGAATGATTTCTTTTTACATACTTAGGAGTTTTGAAGTTTTCTCTTACCTCTTGTTCTTGTGATATTTCTTCTACACTTTCGCTTGTTTTTTCTTCTTAATTTTCTTGATTCACCAGAACAATCTGAAGTTAATTATGTGTCTGAACATCATTGTCAGTATAATGATGTTGATCATCTGAATCATAATCACCGACTCTGGATGATTTACCAATATCTTCATCAACCTTAACATTTGCACTTTCAACCATTTTCTTCAACCTTTTATTAAAGCACTGGTAAGATTTTCTTTTAGTAGAGTATCCTAGGAAGATTCCTTCATCACTTCTAGCATCAAACTTACCTATATCGTCATCTCTCTTGATGTAGCATTTGCTTCCAAAAATTATTGAAGTATTTGATAGTAGGCTTATAACCGAACCATAGCTCAAAAGGTGTCTTACCATAATTACTATTGACATTCACCCTGTTAATAGTATACATAGTAGTACTTACAACTTCTCTCCATTAGAAATGAGGAACATTTTCTTCCAGCATCATGGTTCTAGCAGTGTCTAGAACAGTTACGTTCTTTCTTTCAACAACTCCATTTTGTTGAGGGGTCCGGGAAGCAGATAGTTGTCTTTGAATTACATGCTCTTCATAGAAAGAATTGAATTCCTGTGAAGTAAATTCACGACCTCTAGCTAACCTTAGACATTTGATCTTTTGACCTATCTCATTCTCTACCATAGCTTTAAAACTTTTGAACTTTTCTAGTGCTTCATGTTTTTCTCTTAAGAAAGTGACCCATATCATTCTAGAAAAATCATCAATGAGTAACATAAAGTACCTTTCACCTTGTAGGCTTCTGATTCTGGAAGGACCACATAAATCAGTATGTATCAAATCCAGTAATCCATTAGAGCTATACTGTTTGCTCCAGAAGGAGTTTCTTGTTTGCTTTCCCATCTGACATTCCTTGCACATAGTGTTAGTAGGCTTCGCTAACTTAAGTGAATATGTGACTGCTTGAGTATAACTTATCATGACAATGTTATCAAAGTTCACATGACATAACCTCCTATGCAATAACTAGCTTACATCAGTTTGAGTGATCAAACAATTTTGAATAGTAGTACTTAAATGAAAGATATTACCTTTTGTCTTTGTTCCTAAAGCAATTATATTTCTTGAACTTTCTGTTATTTTGCACTTACCATTCTTGAACTACAAATTATATCCTTTGTCTACCATTTTTCCAACACTCAACAAGCTATTATTTAGGCCTTCTACATAAAGAACATCACCAGTATTGTGCTTACAACCAAAAGAAATAGTGCATCTACCATGAATCACACTAGAAGTGTTGTCACCAAACCTCACTACACCACCATCAAAGTTTTCCAAGCTTACAAATTTTATTATGTCACCAGTGTTAGAAACCAAGATCAGACATGCAAACCAAAAGGCCTTCCACAGAAGAGAAAAACAATAAAAAGCAAGAGCTTTGCATGAAGATGTGTAAATTGATATATTCAGAATTAAGATATTACAAGAGATGATTTGCTTTATAAAAGCAATGTATGCAACCCTAATGTTGACCTAAAAACAACTCAACTAAATAAAGCTTACTTATTAATTAAGTAGAGTAATTATTACCTAAGAAAAACCTAAGTAAACATAATAAAGTGTAATTAAATAATTAATTACACCAACACCCTCCCTTAAGTGCAACTTAGGGAGACTAAAAAAACATGCACCTAAAACTAAGATGAATGAAAGAAAGCATGAATGGGTCCCAAAAACAAGGACTGATCAGGTACCCATGTACAAATGCAATGAAAGAGTAAGAGAAAGAGGAGAAAACCCAGTGGGACAACCCCCCTCAATGAGATGACCTGCTGCAGAGAAGCATTGGAAGAACAATATGGAGTAACACTAGAACCTTAATCTAGCAAGCAAGGAAAGATACTTTTGTCTACAAGAAACCATATCGGAATCATAATAATGCAACAAAAGACCCGATGCCATGGAACACTTGAAAACTCCAAATGGGAACAACCCTGGAATCTATGAAGCAACAGTAGATAAAATGAATGATGACAAAATTTGGAAGCCATGAATCTCAATGTCGATGCCAAACTGAGACTAAAAATCTTCCATGGGAACAAGTACCATAAAGACTTAGGAACATTAACCACAAATTTAGTGGCCCTCAAACTGAGATGGATCCGAAATGAATCTGATATGTGCCAAGCTAAGACAAAAAAGTGGCCAAAAGAAACTAAGAAACCAGATTACAACCCATGTGATTTTTCATCAAAACAATATGAATATCAAAGTACATGTACACTCTAATCAGATTATTATGCGAGAAACCCCCCTGATGAAACTTTATATCAGTTCATTTATTACAATACCCAATGATTGCAAAAGGAGATAATTTATAAACATGCATAAACAAAAAATAAAAATAGACCTCAAATATGTGTAGAGGACTGAACCATCTTTCCAATGCCACAATAATGGCGAAAAAAGGATCACCGAGTCAAAAGATATGCCCTCCGAAGTGAAAAAACAACATATGAGTTCAAGGACCTGAAAATTAAAATTGGAGAATAATCAGGAAATGTTACCTACACTAAAAGAATGGGCTCAAAACTAGCTTTCCAATGATATCTTGTTTGTGAAAAACCGACTCTGTACGCAAATGTTATGCCCGATTTAGTGGAAGTGCTCCAGAATGGCCAATATGACCTGTAGGTAGCCCAAGGGGCTTAAAAAAAATAAGCCCCTGGTCTTGTGCATGACCAAGGACTAGTGGACTGGGGACTGGGGAGGAGCCCCTAGTCTCCCATATGTCCGCGGGCCACAAAGAGGAAGCCCTCAGGGGCTAGCAGAGAGCCCCGGTCCTCAATATGACCCGGGCAAAGCTGTAGAGGGGCCCACGGGGGTTGGCGTGGGCAGAGCAGTGGATGCCAGTGGTGGTGGTAGAGCATGGTGGCACCACCTAGTGGTGGTGGTGGGTTGGAGGTCATGCGGTGGCCACTAAGTGGCCACCTGGCAGCACATTCCTCAATTTTGGCAGCGCTTTTTTAAAAGTAGGTTTTTCAATTTTTTGTGAAAAAAATTGCCTCATAATGCATCCTGGGGAGGCTGTATGGCCTCCCTAGCATTTTTTTTTTTCCTTCTAGATTAAGTGCTCCAAAATCGACCAAACGGTAGGCATCCTTAGGGTTTTTGGCCACTATGAACGCGATGGTGACCTCCGTTCATGCTCAAAATGATTCAAAAAATCAGCTACCTCCAGAGTTTGCAAAAAATTACCGAGCTTGAAACCCTGACATATTTCTTCAATGATGACCAAAATTAGTAAAATGAAAGTCAATCCTGACTTTTTCCAGTGCTCTGAATCCAATGGTGAAGCTGGATTTGATCCAAGATGCTGCATAAATGAACTCAAGGCATGATACCCTCGAGGAACCCTGAACAAACTTTGCAATGATTTTCTCCAAAATCTGAGAAGGGGTTGCATGTCAAGGCTCTGATACCATGTTAGAAACCAAGATCAGACATGCAAACCAAAAGGCCTTCCATAGAAGAGAAAAAAAATAAAAAGAAAGAGCTTTGCATGAAGATGTGTAAATTGATATATTCATAATTAAGTTATTGCAAGAGATGATTTGCTTTATAAAAGAAATGTATGCAACCCTAATGTTGACCTAAAAATAGCTCAACTAAATAAAGCTTACTTATTAATTAAGTAAATTAATTATTACTTAAGAAAAACCTAAGTAAACTTAATAAAGTGTAATTAAATAATTAATTACACCAACTAGTCATATGATGTGAGCATCCGCTGTCAATTACCCACTCATCTTTCTCTTCAACTTTGGCTACAATAGCATACTCAACATTTACATTACTAGTAGATTTAGTGGACACCTAACCATTTTCTTTGATAGCAATAAATACCCATTCATCCTCATTTCCAGTTTCTTTATCAGATTCTTCATCAGATACACCTTCTTCATCATAATAGCATTTTCTTTGAAATCTAGTATTTTCAGGCTTATATTTTGAAACTATATCAGGACATCTAAAAGAAAAATGACCTATCTTACTGCAAGAAAATAATTTAATAGGTAACTTTCCTTTGTACTTACCATGACCTCTTTATTCTCTTTTCACAATCAATGCTTCTAGTTCTTCCAATTCCCTTTCTTCATCTTCATATATGAATGTTCTCTGGGAAGTCTCTCCCGAATCATATCTCTTTCTCCTAGATAAAATTGCCTTGAAATTGGATTCAGTCTTAGTAGCAGACTCACCGAATTCACTTAATTCAAATGCAACAATTTTTCCAATCAACATGTCTTTTATAATATTCATCACTATTCTGAGTTCATCAATAGCATGAGCTTTTGTCTTGTAGGAAGGGGGCACAAATCTAAGTATCTTAGCCACAATTTCATCATCATTCATAGTTCCAACGACACATCTAATGTCCATCACCAATTCATTTATCTTATGCGAGAAGGAAAATATGTTCTCATCTTCACTCATCTTCAAGCTCTCCCATTTTCCTTTTAGACTTTGTAGCTTAGCAATTTTCACTAGTGCATCTCCTTCATACAATGTTTCCAACTTTTTCCAAATCTGACATGCAATCTTCAAACCCATCACATTTGTCATTTATGAATCTGTCAAAGCACTCACCAGTGTTTCTACTGACCTAGTATTAATTTCTACTTGCTTGATATCATCTTCAGAGGAGGGACCATTCTAGGGAATATTATATGCAATTTGTGCCATCTGCTAGAAAGGTTCACCAATGCACCTCAAATGACATTTCATCCTTACTTTCCATAGAGAGTAGTTTTGTACCATTGAATCTAGGACTATCCTTTTTAAATGATGTCATCTCGGATCACCTCAAGTTGTTAGGCTTCTTTCAAAGGAACAAGCTCTAATACCAATTGTTGGAAAAAAAAGGATCGACAACTAAGAGGGGGGGGTGAATCAATTGTTACCAAAATCAAACTTATACAATATTAACCAATCCTTATATCATAGATCTGATAATTAATAATGAAAGCATAAGAAAAACACACCAGAAACACATGAACACAAATATTTTATACGTGGAAACCTTGTGAGGGGAAAAACCATGGTGGATGTTAGTCCACAAGATTATACCCTATTATAAGTATAATGAATAATAAAAAGAGAATGCACTTGCATTCAGGCACACTGCATAGAGCACACTACTCAAAGGGAAGGCTCACTACATTACATACAGTAAACAAATTAAATCCATCTGATGAATTTGAACTGTGAAAATAGCTTCTGCAAAAGCCTGATTACAGTTCTAGTTAGGCACACTAAAATCTCTTCAAACTCTTCCACACCCTGCTTTGAATGATCTAACCTTTATTCACACTTGTACATCACTTGTACACTTGAGCACTCCCTTAAATGAGGAAAAGAATCTTGTATATATATCTGCTACACAAATTTGCATCCACTATTCAATCGGCCACAAATAAGGAATAAATTATAACTATCGGCCTTGATACATGAATAAATTTCAATGCGTACCAACTCAAGTCAGCCATAACATAGTGAGGACCCAAACAAACATCTCCAAACATGCCAAACAATAAAATATTAATCCTCGTGGATCCTCAACATGCTAACACCACAATTTTGCCCAATAATTTGAACACTCAAGCACATATCAAAAAAATCTCCAATCATGAACACTCCAATCACTGCGGACGTACACCAA
The DNA here is from genome assembly GCA_007115665.2 of Sequoiadendron giganteum. Classification (NCBI taxonomy): domain Eukaryota; kingdom Viridiplantae; phylum Streptophyta; class Pinopsida; order Cupressales; family Cupressaceae; genus Sequoiadendron; species Sequoiadendron giganteum. The sequence goes on along the minus strand of CM021106.1, from coordinate 471,872,952 downwards.
GGATAGATCATGATCTAGACTCATCCATGAACATCATAGGAACATGAGCAACACATGAGATTACCATAATTTCATCTGCTTTGACCAAGAACACCATTTATAGAGACTAAATAACTGTAGGCACACAAATCATCATAACTTCCATAAAACTTCATGTGCACCACTAAAACTTTCAGAAATCATACTAGAAAGGTTCAACACCAAACCCTTTGAAGCCCACCTTCAGATCTTCAACACACAGAGCTTTCCAACATTCTAACCTTCTCAGCTCCACTAGCTACCTGTACTATATTTTTTACAATTTTCTCAATCTCCTTGACATATACAGGCTTAAGAAGATTAAAATGCTAATAGTGTTGACATCAATGACAACAATATATCAACAACACAACCAAAACATCCAATAGATTCTAGGTAAATCTCTCACTGCATGAACTGAGATGATTCTTTCCAAATTATTAAAATTCATGTGAGACATCCTCTGATGCCATGACCAACTATCATTAATCTAAGACATAAAGCAATGACCATCAATACCCTTAAGTTGATAGATATTCCCATTTGTTCTCTTACTAATAGAAATCACAGTTCTGGACCCTTTTCGGATCTCACATGCTTCATCCTTAAACAAAAGATCATACCATTTCCTACACATTTATCTAACACTCAAGAGTTTATGTCTTAAGCCCTTAACATAGTAAACATTTTTAGTATTATGCTTTCCATCAAAACTGATTGAACCTATTCCACAAATCTTAGCTCCTAAATCATTTTCAAATTTAACTAATCCTCCATCATAGTTTTCAAGTTTAACAAACTTACTTTTGTCTCTGGTCATATGATTAGAGAAACAACTGTTAACAACCAAGCAATTCTTATCCTCTTTGACATGAAAAGTAGATACCAAAGTACCTTCAACCTTATCCTTAATCTCTCGAATACTTTCCTTCATACAAGTTTCAAGGTTAGCAGAACCAAACTCTTCTTTTATAGCCAAAAATAGACATTCACTATCATCAAAATCTCCATAATCAGATTCATTATTAGAAATACTAGCATCTTCTTTCACATAGTAAGCTTTCTTAATCATCTTTCCTTTTTTTTCCTTGTTCTTATTGCTTAGAGCTCTTTTTGGACATCTAGAAGCATAATGACCTATCTCACCATAGCTAAAAAAATTGAAAGGTAATTTACCTTTGTACTTACTGGTTCCCTTTGTCATCTTCCTCACAAAGTTAGCTTCCAAATCATCAAGATATTATTCACTTGAATCTTCAAACTTATTTGATTTACCATCTTTGAAAGTAGTCTCTACTTTTGTATATTTCTTCAATTTTCTCATTTTGAATGCAATCAAAGTACTAATCAATGGATCTCTGGAATAATTATTAAAATAAATCGTTTTCTCAATAGTAGATACCTTTTCACTATAACAATATGGAAAATATTTAATAACTTTCTTCACCACTTTAGATTCTTTAACTGTTGCACCAAGGCCTCTCATAGCACTTACCGGCTCATCAACTCTCTGTATGTAGCCTTTAATTGTTTCATCTTTAGACATATGAATCATTTCAAATTGTGCCTTCAAGTTTTGTAACTTGTCTTGTTTTACCTTTGGATCTCCTTCATAAATTCTTTATAACTTATCCCAAACTTCTTTAGCAGTCTTCAAACTCATAACTTTAACTAATTTAGTATTTGAAAGACTATTCACTATAGTAAATATTGCCTTACCATTGATCTCATGTACCTTGATTTTTTCACTTGTACTTGGACCATTTATAGGTGGATTTTATGTATTCTAATAAGCCTTATCAATCTCATATTCTTGAGCAGAAAAATATCCTTCCATGGGTGATCCCACAATACTGGTTTACAATTTTTGGGTAAACTAGATGGTGAACTGAGTTTTTTAAACTAAATCTTCACTTTTGCGCTCCTATAGCAGCTAAACCATGAGGAATTTGAAGATTATGCAAACTAGTGATTTGTGAAGTTTTTTCTATAAATTCTAAATATATTTTTTTCAAAATTTTTGGAATCAGATTGCAATTTTTTTTTTTCATCTCCTTCGAAAACTAGTTTTTATCAGTAAACAACATTTTTAAGGAGTGATGCTCACGATATACAACATAAAATTTTTTGTATGAAGGATAAAATTATATTTTTTTTGAATTTAGATTTTTAACTACGATATCTAACCAGTTCATTTGGTTTCATAGTTTTTTATTAAATGTTTTTTCCTTAATCAAGTTTTGAAGTCAAACCAATTACAATCCAGACATAGGCGGACTGTATACAACATAACTTTATCTGTATGTATCAAAATTCAATTTTTAATTTTTCAATGGATCAAGGACATCAATACCCAACTTGAACATATTTTTCAAAATTTTATTTTGATAATCTACTATTTTTCCACATGTGCAGAACAAAGAGCTTGATTTTCAGTGAAAAACCTGCATTCACAAGAAATAAAAAATAAATATAATAATCAAATTTAATTTAATTAAAATTATAAATTTTGGAAAATTATAATAAGGAATACATACTTACAAAAAGTAAATTTTAAATGAACTCATTTGATCCCCCAAAAGGTAAATCAAAAGTGGCTTTTTATCAGCATTTTGATAGGTGTAAATGAGACTCTGTTATAGGTATGGTTTAAAACTAGCAGGGTTCTATCCAAGGGGGCTTGGTCTAAGGTGGTTTGATCAAATCCTCTTCAATTGGAATCCTTTAAATGGAACATTTCAAGGCTTAAATCATTATATTTTTTAAAAATATGTGATTTCAGCAAAAATCAGGATCTCCCAGAAAGTGTAAACCACTATTGTGGTAGTACCCCCATCTTTCTCTTCTAGAATGCATAATTTGAGCCATTGAATATATAATATTTCAAATAAATCTTGTTCACCACATAAAATCTATCTCAAGTGGTTAATCTCTTCTTCAGGTAGCCTTTCTTTGATGCCAATTGTTGAAATGATCAAGACAAATGAGAGGGGGTGAATCATTTGTAGCAAATTAAACCTTCAAAACCCTCAATAGTAATCATATCCACAAGCATTCATTAAACCTTTATTCTATTAGTTTGATTAAAAATGAAATAAAGATAAAAAAAAATGAAATCACAACACCATACACAAAAAGAACATCAAATTTATGTGGAAAACCAAATGAGGGAAATACCATAGTGAGGATTAGCTCACAATATAAATAATAGCAAAATCAGTACAAAAGGGTTCACTGCCAGAATAGGAGACACTGCCTAAAAGGCTCAGAGTTAGGGATCACTACCATAAAAATAATATAAGAAGATAGAAGAAGAATGTTACATAGAGAAAACACTTCTCAATGCAACAAGGATTCCACCACAATTTCTCACACACTTTAACAATCTCACATGAAATATTTTGAATTCCTTCAATTAACTGCCTTAAAGAACCGTGACATGAAGTTCACACTTCTCTGCTCAATTTTGTATTACACACACCACTCACATCTATCTACTTCTCACTCTTTCATATTTTCTTTTGCATCAACACCATACATATTTATGTCAAGCTCTACCTCAGAAACTTTCTCCAATGTCGGCCACTAGCCGTTAAATATAAATTTGAAATAGGTCGGCATCTAAACATTCCCATGGTGGAAAGGAAGAAAAGGTGACCTACATAAATCCTTAAATATGACATAAATATATCCCAACACACTTCAACATGCTTCCACAATCCTCACATGTAGTGTTAAACAAAAGGTCGGCCAACACCCATGCAAAACACCATAATCATTAAAAACATGCTTCCTTAAACCAATCTGCAAAGCCGAAAATTTTGGACAATATAATTCACTTGAACACAATCCAGAATAATCCACAAAATACTTTAGATTCATCAAACTCTTCATGCAAGCTCACATCAATATATACTTCAACTCAGAACAACAAATAACCCTTATTTGCATACTAATAAATGAAACTCACATTGTACTACACCAAATCAACTAAAAGTTGAATACAAAAAGATAAAAGTATTATAATCAACTTCTGAAATCTACACAACTTGAAACCAAATAGTGGAGAAATGTGGATCAAATAAATTTCTCCAGGCCACAAAAATAGCACTGAACAATTGGTTCACACACTGGTGAAAATATCTTGCACTATGCATCAATTTAGAAACCCAAATTCTGAAGTAGAAACCTTTAAAAACCTTGAGTAACCTATAAAATCTACACATGCATAGCATCAACATAGAAAGAATGTGGAGCACAATACCAAAGCACATTATGAACACTTACACAACACTATTTACTTTGTTTATTAAATTTTATCAAAAGCACTTGGACACCAAGTACCAAAAACATCTCAGCTCATTAGTTCATTCAAACTCACCTTCAAACTCTCCAAAAAAAATAATAGCTCCATGTACTCACAATACTTCCTCAAGGTTTCAAATACACATGCACAACATGTTTTCCTCTTTTTCATAAATTTCTCAATATCCTCAACATCTTCATCCCATAGTTGACATAAATAATGACACCAGTCAGTAGACTTTCTGTTGACACCAATGATAACACCATCATTCTTGCAACATCTCCAAAACCATTGAGGGAATTATGATGTGTGTAGACTTTAGATATTTGAATAAGACATGTCCCAAGGATGACTTCTTGCTTCCCATCATAAATATCATCGTGGATCTGATAGCTGGCCATGAAATGATTTCTCAAATAGATGGATTCTTGGGTTATAACTAGATAATGATAGCCAAGGATGATTAACATAAGATAGTTTTCACATGCCCGTGGGGAACCTACTACTAGAATGTAATGTTGTTTGCTCTCAAGAATGTTGGAGTAACCTATCAAATAGAGATGACCTTAATATTTCATGATATGATCCATAATACCTTAGAAGTGTTGGCATATGGCTTGTAAGTGTTGTCATTGATGGCAACCTAAGTCATGCATCCGATCTATAGTACAGTTTTGGTTTACACCGGCTGAATAGGGTGAAGAACATGACATCTAGTTATAGGCATATAAGTTGATCTGAATACTTCACCGAACTATTATTTTGGGTTGTGGATCTCTAAGGGAGATTTTTTTGATGTTTTTAGATGATTATTCATGAAGTATACTAATACACATTCACTGGTATGCGATCTAGGAGATCCAGTGCACTTATCTATTGATTTTATGTGCTTGAAGGCCGACCTGGAGAATATAGTAATAGCAGATGTATAAGGAGTAATTAATCAATTTTTTTTGTGCTCTATTATATTTGTTTAGGTCCTCTCTTTGTATTAACCAAATTTGGAGGATGCGCATAAAGATTCAGTGGTGGATCTGGCCATCATTTGAAAAGAACTTAATGCTTTATGAAGCCGACATATGAATGATCAAATCCTTGATAGTGGATATATATATGAGATCGATTTTATCATTTTTTGTGTATCATATGTGGAGAAGTGTGTGAAGGAAGCAAATATATAGAATGTGAATATGGTGCAAAATTTAGAAAATTAATAGTGTGAATTTGTCTATGTGTGATGCAAAGAGTAGAAAAGAGTAGAGCAGAGCAGAGCAAAGTTCAGAGTCAGAAAGCAGATCCAAAATCAAATCTATGAGCTTCACCAGAACTGTAACTTGGCATGAATAGATGCTACTATCTCAGTTCATCCTTTAGATGGTTTTAATCTGAATTTTTTAAGGTAGTGAGCCTTCCCTTTGAGAAGTGAGCTCTAGGCAGTGTGCCTGAATGCAAGTGCATTCCCTTTTGTAAAAAAATATTTGAGTACTCAAATTGTGGATTAACCTCCACCAAGGTTTTTCCCCTAACAAGTTTTCCACGCAAAAATATTTGTGTCATGGTGTTATGAATGTTTGCTTTGAATTCTTGCATCTTTCTTTTAATGTAATGACATAATGGTTTAAGTTTCAGAATAACAAAAGTTAAGATTTTTTGAACATTGATTCACCCCCCCCCCCTCTCAGTGTTCCCTTGAGTCCAACAACTGGTATCCGAGTTTTTGGTTCCTTGAAAGAAGTTTAGTAGCTTAAGGTGGACCTTGGAATCTAATGGAATCTGGTAGTCTTTAGCAGCAACTTTTGGTGGCACTTGATGACCTTGATTAGTCTAAAGAAGAAGTACGAGAATTGAAAGAAAATATTAGGGATGCTAAAAAATTCATTCAGTCATTGAATGATCAAATTGTTAAATCTAGGGAGAAAAGGAAGGATCTCTATGACCAGATCAAGCAAAAAGAGAGTGAAAACATGGATGATGCTCACCTAAATCGGATATTGAAGGAAATAATAGAAGAATGTGAAAAGCTTGCTAGGGAAAATGCTACCCTAAAGAATGAGATGGAATCTATGGTGATGAAGCTGACTAAAGAGATTGAAGAAATGAAGAAGAACGAAGAGAATCTAGATCAGTCCTTAAAAGATATATATGAAGAACACAAGAATAAATGAAGAATTCACTCAGCTGGAAAGTGAATTGCATCAATCCAGAAACAATGAAGAAGAACTTGGTAAGCAAATTGTTATCCTCAAAAATGAACTTACTATTGCAAATGAAATGAACTTACTGAAGATTCTGCAGAAACAAAAAGGTGGATAGAAAAGGTCCAGTTTATAGAAGCAGAAACATATAGGAAGATGACAAAGGAAAAGGAAAAATAACTATAGATGAGATAAGAGATGATATTAAGAATACATGAGTATGGAAGAATGATTCTGATGCTGGAAATGGTTCTACACGGGATCCTGCTTCCGATAATTAATTTCAGGCCACTGGCCTAGGGGGAGTTTTTCAAGAAAATATTTCCCCCCTATCTATAAATGGTACTAGAACATGAAGAATGGTCAAAAAGGTGTATTTATGATGTGTAGAGGTTTTGGAGAAATTTCACAAGAAAATTCAGAGAATTCATAGGTCCACAAGAGAATTTTTCTCTTGGTGTCTGAGAAAATAGAGCAATCGGAAAACTTAGGGAAAATGCATTTATTGCACGTGTGCGAACTATAAAAGTCAAGTTGGAATTGTCATTTGTTACTTTGCATTGAAGAAGAGAAGATGGAGATCACTCTTTAGAAGAATTTTGAAGTAGAGAAGTTGATTTGCCATCAAAACTCGAAATCTATCAGGTATTTCAGTTGTCTTCAAAATTTTCATACAATTTGGTGTGCGGTTGTTAAATCTAAGTGCAAAAGGAAAATGGAACAAATCAAGAAGTCAATAATTATGGATAAATTAGGTCTATGAGGAATTTGTTATTACCCAATGAATTGAAGCAATTGAGTGAAGCCAAACATAGAAATTTGGATATTTGTAATGAGTTTCCATACTTTAAGGACGTGGAATTTGTCGAATTCATCTTGAGAAGATTACATGATGATACTTTAACTTTGGACAAACCCTACATCATTTCAAAGGAGGTAATTGAGAATTTGACTGGATTATGCAAAATTGGAGATATACCAAGGAAGAAATCCATCTAGAACAAGGAAGTTGAAACCCTAATTGGAATAATCAAAGATCAGGAGGGTGCTGATAATTGTGATAATCAAGAATCTTGTTATGAAATACATTGTGTATGGAATTTCATATAAAGTCATTTTAAAAAGCCAAGAAGGAGCGACCTCGGCTAGCACTGTCTATATTTCTCACAAGATGATAATCAAAGGTCAGGACTTTGACTTGTGTGGGTTGATAAAGGATTAGCTAATGGAGAATGTGCAACTGACAAAAGAAATAGGCTACCCTTTCAGGTTCGGTACTTTGATCATATGCTTAGTAATGTATATTTTCAATTATTTTCCAAAGATCGACAATGTGGTATGGAAATAAAATGAACCGGTATGTAGAAAAATATTCTCATATTCTAGGAGCTTGGCTGATTGGGATCTAGAATTTGAAAATTTCATTAAGAATGTGCTTAGAAAGTGTGGTTCAATCAATATTTCCCTTCTGGTAAGAACAACTGAAGTTGGTTCCTCTTCCAGTGGCATGGGTAAAAGGCATAAAAGAGAAAAAGAAGTTGTTGAATACAACCCTTTGGAATGCAAAGTTCCCAAAATTGAGGGAAAAGGTAAAGAAAAGGAGATTGTGGATATTCCAAATGAAGAGTCTGATGAAGAAACTGAGAAAAATGAATTAGAACCAGAAAAATCTAGTGAGGAAGAAGATGATTTGTCAAAGGAAATATTACAATAGCTTATTCAGGAAGAAGGTGGAATGCAAAAATATCACTAGGTTATGGTCTGTTAGACCATCATATGATCAAGATATGATCCTGAGTTTACTAAATGCTCATGTTGAGCATTGCAAGATAAAATTGGAAATTTTGTAGAACATTCTACCCGAGGAGATGATTGAATGCAATAAAGAAGCAATGATCTCTAGGGATAAAGGAAAAGAAGAAGGTGAAGTCATTTCTCATTTGAAGGAGCAGTTTAGAATATCACTTACCAAACTGAAGAAGAAAATGAATTAGTTGAGGCAGTGCATAAATTAAGCTAACAACATCTATAGCTATTGCATCTTTTGGCCCCATGTAGTTAGTAATTACAAAGAGAAATTGGAACAAATTGAAATAGAGCTGAATGGAATTGGAAAAAGCTTTAACATATTGCAGGATCAGGATGGCACCATTCGAAAGATAATTCGAGAGTTACAGTCTGAACACACCAAAATCCAACTCACCAAGAACACACTTGTTGATAATTTTTGGAAGGTGAAGGATCAAACTAAATGCAGATTGGAGCAGATGGTGGAAATTGTAAGGAAATGTGAGAAACTAGAAGAAGCAATTACAATTCCAAAATCTTTAACTGAAATTGTCAATAAAACATCCAAAAACAATAGTTTTATCATTATCATTGGGATCACAGTAGATGCTTGGAAGAAATTCCTTTCATAAATGAAAAAAAATCATAAGATAATTTTCTAAAATGGCAGTCAATAGTTTTCAAATTTTTGAATTTTTGGTCTAAGGGGGAGAATTGTCAGTATATATATTCTGAGGTTTCAAAGATTTTGAGCACATGTTTTGTATTTTTGGAATATGGTTTCTATACTTTATCATTGATGTCAAAGGGGGAGATAATGAAGTGAAAAATGCTTTATAAATCTTAGGAGGAGAGAGTGCAACAAAGCTTGGCATCATACTTATAATGATTCTAAGACTTAGTCATTTTTCACTAAGTGTTACCATCCATGCCAAAGGGGGGGAGTTTTGGAATATTTCTTGTAAGTGTTGTCATTGATGGTAACCTATTTCATGCATCCAATCTACAATATAGTTTATGTTTACACTGGTTGAACAGGGTGAAGAATAGGACATCTGCTTATAGGCATATAAGTTGATCTAAATACTTCACCGAACTATTATTTTGTGTTGTGGATCTCTGAGGGAGGTTTTTTGATGTTTTTATATGTTTATTTGTGAAGTATTCTGATACACATTCATTGGTACGTGATCTAGGAGATCCTATGCACTTATCTATTGATTTTATGTGCTTGAAGGCCAACCTGGCGAATATAGTAATCGTGGATGTATAAGGAGTAATTAATCAAATATTTTCGTTCTCTATTATATTTTTTTAGGTCCTCTCTTTGTCTTAACCAGCTTTGGAGGATGCACATAAATATTTAGTGGTGGATTTCGCCATCATTTGAAAAGAAATTAATGCTTTATGAAGCTAACATATGAATGATCAAATCATTGATAGCAAATATATATATGAGATTTGTTTTATCATTTTGTGTGTAGCATATGTGGAGAAGTATGTGAAGGAACCGAATATATGAAACATGAATATGGTGTGAAATTCAGCAAATTAATAGTGAGAATTTGTCTATGTATGATGCGAAGAGCAGAAAAGAGCAGAGCAGAGCAGAGCAAAGTGCAGAGTCAGAAAATAGATCTAGAATCAAATATATGAGCTTCACTGGAACTCTAACTTGGCATGAATATATTCTAATATCTCAATTCATCCTTTAGATGGTTTTAATCTGAATTTTGTAAGGTAGTGAGCCTTCCCTTTGAGTAGTGAGCTCTAGGCAGTGTGCCTGAATGCAAGTGCATTCCCTTTTGTAAAAATTTATTTGAGTACTCAAATTGTGGATTAACCTCCACCATGGTTTTTCCCCTAATAGGGTTTCCATGCAAAAATATTTGTGTCATGGTGTTATGAATTCTTTCATCTTTCTTTTAATGTAATGATAGAATGGTTTAAGTTTCAGAATAACAAAAGTTAAGATTTGTTGAACACTAATTCACCCCCCTCTTAGTGTTCCCTTGATTCCAACAAGAAGATTATGTGTATGGAATCTTGGCTAAACCAACAGCAAGGAAGGAACATCTAGAAGTGCTATAATTTTTTTTGGATAGAATTTAGATGTATCAAGGTTGAACCCTAAGAAGTGTGTCATTGGAGTCACTATAGGTAAACTTTTGGGATACATTGTGTCATGAAGGGGAATCAAAGTGGACCTATCCAAAGTCAAAGAAATCATGTAAATGCAACCACCATATTCCTTCAAGAAACTTCATGGCCTACAAGGGAAGCTCCAACCAATCAAAAGGTTTATTGCACAATTGGCAAATAAGTGTCATCCATTCACCCATCTCCTTCACAAGGGTGTGGCCTACAAATGGGATCATAATTATAAGAAATAATTCCAACAAATAAAGGATTATATAGCATCACCACCTATCTTAATGCCACTAATAGAAGAGAAGTTGTTGATATTATATATTTCAGCCACCTCTGCAGCTCTAGTAGCTCTCTTAGCTCAACATGATGAAATGGGAATGTCGAGGCCATATAATATATCATTAGAAAAATGGTAGGATATGAACCTAATTATAAATGCATTGAAAAATATTGTCTAGCAGTGTTCACTTCCAAAAATTTGAGACACTACATGCTTTTTCATAAGATCAAACTCATATCCAAGGTTGATCCACTCAAATACTTGTTATCAAAAACCACTCTCACCAGTCACATGGTAAAGTGGGTAATGATCCTTACTGAATCTGATATAGATTATGTTGGTTGCAAATCTATCAAATGGTAAGTTATTATAGGTCAGCTAGCATAATCCCCAATCTACACAAAAAACCCATTGGTATCAAAGTTTCCTAATGAATTAGTGTTTACCCTTGGTAATATAAATCAATGGAAATTGTATTTCGATGGTTTCTACACACAACATGGGTCTAGATTAGGCATTTTATTCATCACCCCTCAGGGTGATTACATCCCAAAGACATACAAGCTAGTTTTTCCATGCAAAAATAACATAGTTGAGTATGAGGCCCTTATCATATGGTTCAAAATTGTAATCCAATGGCAGATTTAGGAACTCAGAGTCTAGGGAGATTCTCAGCTAATTGTGAATCAGTTCAATGATGATTACAAAAGTAAGGATAACAATTTGATTCCCTATAAGAATATGGTTTATATCCTAAAGGATTATTTCATTGATATCATGTTTGAGAAAAATACCTAGAATCAACTACCGAGTTGCGGATGCCATGGCCACCATTGAATCTTTGATAGATGCCACAAAATATCCTAAAATGTGAGTTTCTCATTGATCATCTTCTCATGTCGGCTTTTCATGTACCTGAATTAGAACTTGTGTGTGAAATTTTTGGTCTCAGATCCATGTGGTATCATGATATTTTCACTTACCTCCATAATGGTATCCTCCCATTCAACCTTACTCTGAACTTGCAAAAGACCTTTATCCGAAGAGCATCCTAAATCATCCATTTAGGTAATACCCTTTAATAGAGAAGTATCAAAAGAACATTATAACAATGTCTTAACCAAGAGGAAGCTTTGAATACATTAAAAGAAGTGCACAAAGGCATTTTTGGGTCACACTCAAGTGGCATAACCTTGGCCAAGAATTTGTTGAGAATAAGATACTATTGGCCAACAATGGAGCAAGAATCCAATAATTTTATGAAAAAATGCTTGTAGTGTTAACAACATGCGGACCTCATCCATGCACTAGCTCAAGAGCTCAAGCTCATCACCACACCTTGGCCTTTTCATAATGAGGACTAGACCTCATAGGTTAAATCACCCCCACCTCTTCCAATGGTCATAATTTTATAGTCAGAAACACATAATACTTTACCAAGTGGATTGAAGCCATACCTATTGTTAGAAGTTGGAAGTTTGTCATTGATGATGCAGTTTAGAAACATGAGCATGAAGTGTATATACATTGTATGATCTAGTGTTGTCATTAATTTCAACATTGTTGTGATCATCCTAGCCGAGTTTGGAAGTATTTTTTGTGACATATGTACAATGAAAGTTAGTCTGAAAAGTATGGATTATCAGGAAATTGGCTAAGCATTAACTTTGATTTTTTTGTGGTTTCGTCCATTAGTTTCTGGGTCCACACTTCACCGCATACTGGTATAATATTCTACAATTATAACTACAATTTTGAGTTCATCAAATGTAGTTATATTCAAGATTTCATGACATTCTATGAAGTTTTCCGAACGCTATGAATGGAAATGTGTAGCTTTGTATATTGTAGTTACTTTTTGTATAGTGCATAAGTGTGGGAGATTCCAAATTTCTTCATAAATAATTATTCTATTTTCTAATACTGAATATAAGCTAATAGATGTCATTTGAATGGGAATTTGAAGGGAGATCGAGTTTTAAGGTTGCATGATTGGTGAATTACATGTACACTTGAAGATCTTGTGTTTAGGTATATTTTGGGCCAACCTAACACGTTTATTTTTTGTGAAGAATAAGCAACTCTATCTTATGTGGGATCTATAATAGGTCCATGTTGACCTATCTTGAGATAAATTAAATTTTGAATTTAGGCGCTAAGTGTGGATAAAATGCTTTGAGGATGACAAGATCAATTTTTTGTGTTACTTCCAATTAAACCGGCCTAATTGAAGTTACACCCAATTTGGATATATATATATATATATATATGATATTAACATTGAAAGAGTGAGAGAGACTTGATGTGTGAATTTGGTAAGGATGTAGTAGAGAAGATTGTATGTGAATTTTGAAGAAATATACGATATTTCACCTACATGTGTGTGATGCAGTATTGAGCAAAATGTGAACAAAGTAGAGTTTTAATTAAGATAAGTGTGAAGATCATTTTGTAGTTCATTGGAACTCTAATATAGCATATGATAGACATTATTAGATCAATTCAAATAGGAAGTGCTACCAACCCTTCTTTTTTATTTCTCAATAGGCTGTGAGACTTTTTGGGACAGTGTGTCCTAACTTGGCAATGAGCCTTTCTGTAATATCTTATATCAAGATATATTATATTGTGAGCTAACCCTCACCATGATTTTTCCTTTTTTGGGTTTTCCACATAAAAATTTTGGTGTTCATCTATCATATGATTCTATGGTTATTTAGATGGGTTATGTTTAATTGGTTTAAATGAATATCGATTCACCCCCCCTCTCAGTATTTTGGGTGTTCAAAAATTGGTATCAGAGCCTGGATCCTCGGAAGGAGCTTGACCACTTTGGGAAGATATTGGAGTTTGAACACATGGCTGATAGAAATTATTCTATTCCTTCAAAATAGATTATTTCTATTGAATATATAGAAGATTGCATGCTAGAAAAAGATGGAGAACTCAAAGTCTCTCTGGAAGATCTTAACAAACTTGAAAATTAGAAAGGAGATTTGAAGGAAAATCTAAAAGAGGGAAATTAATGCATCAAAAAAATGAGAGAGCAGATCAAGAAGTTTAGAGAAAGGCATAAGGAAGTGATGCAGTCAAGGTAGGAGGATCCAATTAAGGACTCTCCAGCCTTGCAACCTAACTTAATAACTCCATGATCACAATAGATATGCAACATAATTTAACAGCTAATCCATAGAAAGATAAAAGACATTCATGAAAACCGGACACAAAATTTATCCTGAGAAAACCCTAAGAGGGAAAAACCAAGCCTTCAAAGCTTGTTAATCATTATATTATAATAACCAAAACACATTACATATGCCTCTCGGGCTTTAGAGATTCTAGGCCGCAGATCGGGGATTACAAATAACTCAAATAATGACAAACTTCACAATAATCTTCCATTAACTCCATTTCCTACTCCACACTCCCTCTACTTAGAGAATCTTCTAGATTAGAATACTTATTCGTCATGCTTCATACTTCACACTATCTAACACCTTATTGATCCATCCCCTTTCCATCTATCATAATAAATCATATCTTCTATTTATATCATCTGCACATCATTTAACCCTTAACAAGTCGGCCCAATTACAACAAATAATAATATAACATGCAGACCCAAATAGGTCAGCCACAGACAATAAACAATTTGCAATGCAAACCAACCAATGTCAGCCACAAAAAAACAAGTACCAAATCAACATCCTCAAACACGTACACCTTCAAAATTTAACACTCGAAGATCCACAACACATTACAACACCCTGTCAACCAAGAACATGGGAACTATGAACTCAAAAAATAAATTCACCAATCATGAGCACCACGATCGATGTGGACCACCAAAACATGTTTTGGAAACATCCACGATCATCACGAATCATCTGATAAATGTCTGCAACAACTCAAGACATTAGAATCACATCCTCCTCCTTCAGGAACATCAACTAGAACAACTAAACAATAGTCCAAACAAAGACACTCATAACTCAATCAAATCTTCATGTGAACCTCTAAAACATCTGGTGGATAAAATAGACATACTCAATAGAAAACCCTTTAATCCATGACTACTCATCCTCAACATACGGATCTATTCAACATACAAAATTTCATTGCATCACTCGAAACCCTACCACTTCACTGTCAACTGCCTCAATTTCTAAATACCTCTGGATGTCCCTGCATCAGACTCTCGAGGTTATTTGAAAAGTGAGCCTCTTCACTTTGGTCTATATTGTGTCAAATCCAATGTTATCTCTTGCATTGGTTTGGTGATCTACTTGTAGGCCTTGCACTGCCTCGATGGTCAGTGGTCTGAGTAATCCACCCTGCAAGTTGCCTCAAGGTCAATGTCTGCTTCAATCAATTATCTTTGAATAGGTTAGGCAGTCTACTTGCAGGCCTTGCACTGCCTCACTAGTTGGCGATATGAGCAAGCCTACCCTGCAATTTTCCTCAGGTTCTTCATCTTGTCATGGTTAAGGTTCGGCAATCTTCTAATTCTTCATTCACATTTACTTCACTCCAGCACATAAAATTTGTCCTTAAGATCAATGCTTCACCTTCTTCTAGTTCCACTATGAAATCTGATTCTTCCAAAGGTTCCCCTTCCTCTGCATAAACTAATTCAGGCTCTTCTTCATCTACACAAAATATCTCTACATCTTTTACTACTCCTCTTTCATCAGGTTCTCGATGACACTTAATGCTTGATTCTTTCTTTCTCGAAACTTGAAAATAGGTTCCTTCTCTAAAAAATATTCTTTCACTCCTCTGGTATCCTTCATTGTGATTAGTATTATGAATCCTATCACTTCTCCCTCTATAGTTTGAATAAGTGTCCTTGTTTTGATTTGCATAAGGTCTTCTTTCTTTGTATCCTGATCCCTCTTTTCCTCCAACATATGAGTTCTTCCATATGTACAATATTCTAAGCATACATGTAACATGTTTCCACTTTGCTCGATCAATCCATCCATAATTCATCTGCTTACAATCTTTCATAGGCCTTCTCCTTCTCATTTTATTCCAACACATCTTCTTAGAATGATTCCTTAATCCACATAACTTACAAGGATATATATCCCAACACAATTATTTTTCATGTCCATGCCTATTACAATGTTAACAATACATACCTTTTCTTCCCTGGTCTGATTTCCTTGAACTAGTAGCAACATCCTTACCTTTGGCATATCAAAGGCCTTCACTCTTTTCTCTCATTACTAGTTCAATAGGTCTTGTCATTCCTTGTTGTTGCTTTCCTAATCCTTTTCCTTCATATCCTATTATCTACATTATTTTGAAACCAATACCATCTCCAACAATTATAGGCTTAGTTACATTGTTATCTTCAACTTCCCATTCTACAACATCGCACAAATCATTAGTATCACAAGAAACATCACAAAGTTCAGGGTTAGATCTTAGATTCTCATTCTCCTTCTAGTATGCTAAGGGATTGATCCAACTGATTAACATGTTCCTTCAAGCCAGATATTTCCTTCTTCTGCAAACTATTCTCCTTGTTCAACTCTTTCAAACTTTACTCTAGATCTATGATACCAATTGATGCAGTCAAGGTAGGAGGATCCAATTAAGGTCTATCCAGCCTTGCAGCCAAACTTACCAAGTCCATGATCACAACAGATATGCAACATAATTTAACAACTAATCCATAGAAAGATAAGACATTCATGAACACCAGACACAAGATTTATTCTGGAAAAACCCAGCTTTCAAAGCTCATTACTCATTATATTATAATCACCAAAACATATTAAATATGCCTCTCGAGCTTTAAATTTTCTAGGATACAGTCCAAGGATTACAAATAACTCAGATAATGACAAACTTCATAATAATCTACCATCGACTCAATTTCCTGCTCCACACTCCCTCTGCTCAAAGAATCTTCTGGATCAAAATACTTCTTCACAATGCTTCATAATTTTCACTATAGAACACCTTATTGATCCATCCCCTTTCAATCTATCATAACAAATCCTCTCTCTTCTATTTATATCATTTGTGCATCATTTAACCCTTAACAAGTTAGCTCAATTAGAACGGATAATAATATAATGTGCAGACCCAAATAGGTCGGCCAAAAACAATAAACAATTTGCAATGTGAACCAACCAATGTCGGCCACAAAAAAGCAAGTACCCAAATAAACATCCTTGAACAAGCACAACTTTAGAATTTAATCCTCAAAGATACACAACACGCTACAACACCCTATCGGCCAAGAACATGGGAACTATGAGCTCACAAAATAAATTCACCAATTGCGAGCACCATGATCGATGTGGACCACCAACACATGTTCTAGAAACATCCACAATCATCATGAATCACCTCAAAAATGTACACAACAACTCAAGCCACTAGAATCACATCCTCCTCCTTTAGGAAAATCAACTAGAACAACTGAACAACTGTCCAAACAAAGATACCCATAACTCGATCAAATATTCATGTGCACCTCTAAAAATTTTGGTGGATAGACTAGACATACTCAACAACAAACCCTTTAATCCATGACTTATCATCCTCAATGTGTGGATCTAGCCAACATACGAAACTTCAGTACATCAATCAAAACCCTACCAATTCACTGTCAACTTCCTCAATTTGTGAATACCTTTGGATGCCCCTGCATCAGGAAGTCAACAAACAACTGAAGCAAGTGAATGAAAACATCATTGGATTAAGAGTACAAGTAGAAGAAAAGAAAAGAATTGAGGAATTCTTGAATACAATGGTAAAAGGTAAGACTAATGAGTGTACTAAGCTTGAAAAAGAATTGGTAAATTTGAGATCAAATCTGAAAAAAGAAAGAATTCGTCAAGACAAATTCAAAAAAAAATCTACAATTCTTGATGAATTAATTGTTGGATAGAAACCATTTAAAGGTAAAGTAGGTTTGGGACTTGAAGGAGGAGAAAGATCCAAAGAAGATCAAACTTCTAATACAAAGAATATTTGTGAACCTGAGAGAGTTGAAGGCAAGAGGAACTATGGCAAGTTCTGGAATCAAAGAAGCAATGCTAGAAGACTCCCTATTAGACAACCAAATTCTCAAAGTTACCCATATTTTAATGGTATTTATTTTTCATACAATAAATTTGGACACAAATTTGTGGAATCTGGAAGAAAAATAAATCTGAATGTTTCATCTTTTACTAGACAATGCTTTAGATGAAAAAACTTTGGACATAGAGCACGTAATTGTAGAAGTCAGATGGTGAATAGATACAACAATGGTAAAATGATTCAATCATTTAATGGATACTACTACACATACTATGTATTTGGACACAAAGATAATTAGTGTAGATTTAGAACAAATGGAAGGAATAATGATCAGGGAAATATCATATACAACAACTACCAAAAGCCTAGACATATTGCTTAATTTTTCAGAAATAAGAACATAAGGAAGAATGACTTGATGAAGAAAGATGAACTAGTTAAGGAAATGGAAAAGATATGGAGAAATATAGAAGAGACTAAGGATAAGGGAGAAACTATACCAATCTCTAGTGTAGACTTTTCCTCTGATAACTAAGCCTAGAGCTATGGCTGAGGGGGGGCTTTACTAAAAAACATATAACCCCTTGCCAATATGTTGTGTCATGGTCTGACATGAAGATGCAATATGAAGATGAATGATATGAGTCTATTGGTGAAATATGCAGAATAAAATATTCTAATGCAACAATTTACGAAGCTTTTCAATGTTGACTATGCATACAAGGTTTCAAAGTTCACCAGATTTTTGTCTAAAGCATTTATTATTGAAATGAGTCAAATCAATGAGTTAAAAGCATTTTTAGGAAGACAAATTCATTTAAATATACACATTTGAAGGGAAAGAAATCTGAAAAAGAATAATTTGAAGGGTTCAATGTGTCTCCTAGTGGCTAAACATCAAAACCCTAAATTTGTCGAGTTGTTTAAAAGGTATTTTGCATATTCTAGTCTTCTAGAATATTTCTTTAAAAGAAATTTAAATGCAATGGAAGGACCAAAGGTTGAATATGTCTCACATAGACTACAACCTAAACTTAAAAGGCATAATATCAATTTTATTATAATATCCCTCAAGAGCATTCTCTTGCACTCCCTCTATAGTTTTACCAACCGAGGACATTAAAGCATATATTCATGGGAAAATAGAGGAAATTTCCTCTAGAAGATTATTTATTCTATGGGAAAATGAATTAGAATGAAATGGTGACACCATAAAACCATAATACAAAGCCCTAAGTGAGAAGAAACTGGATGTGTGATAGAAGTTTCCATCATTTGAGGACAAAGAGAAGTACACTAGAATGGTGTTAAGCATAATCCATGATGAATCCATATGGATTGATGACCCATACTCGATAACCAAGGAAGCTATGAGAGAAATTATTGGTTTGTGGTCCTTTAGATCTATTCTAGATTGGAAATCTATCAAAATCAAGGATATAATGGAGAAGACAGGTGCTACCCTTAATGGAAAAGAACTCACTTTGGACTCAATTAGAAACTTGATAGTCTAGTATGCTGCAATGCTTATAGGTCACAAAATATATCATCTAAATAGAGACAATGTAGCCTCTTCCATTGTTGTTCACATTGCACAAGATATGATTGAAAATGGTGTTAACTATGACCTTTGTGAATAATTCAACAATATTTGTTGAAAAACCTAAAGGAGATCAAGAAGAATAAGAAGTATACATTCAAGTATGGTACATTAGTGATTTGTCTACTTTTCTACTTCATGAAGGAAGTACCATTAATTGGAAAGGTAAATTGCAACTATGTAGAACCTGTTGCACATCATATAGAAAACTATATGGAAAATCTTGGAGGTTCAGATACTCAAGATAATTCTCTTGCAACATTCTTTGGAATATTTCAAATGAGAATGAATGAAAGAATGAGAATTCCTAAGAGTGTGTTGGGAATTTACTTAAGAGAAATTAACTTTCTTGTCTCCATTGATTTTTTAATGGAAGCAATTGAGCCCAGAACTGTTTGGATCCTTGAACTAGACTATGAAGTAACTAAAGAAAAATTTGTTCACTATGTAAGAGTTCTTACAAAAATCCCCAAAAACCTCAACATATCAGGGTTAGAGGATAGGACTAGAGTTGAAGCCTCTAGAATCTCTAGGAGGATAGGTAAGAAGAGAAAGAGCACTATTAATCCTTTGATAATAGAAAAATTTAAATAAGAAGCTACAAAAAAAGAGGACATAAATGTGGTAGAAGAAATAATTTACATAGATGATGCTCAATATGAGCATGAAACTAGAGTCAAGACTATCAATGCACAAGATATGAATGAAGCCATAAAATCCTTACAAGAGATAACCCCTGAAAAAAAGCATTGTTGGATCATTATCTGCTATAGAAAATTTTAGATGCTTGGTTGATTTGTTCAAGGTATATGCCTCTAGACTAAAAGGAAAAACTTCAAGTGAATCAGAGGCAAGGCCTGTAGAGAAGAAACTAGAGGATATCACAAGGAAATGTGCAAGTGCACATCACAAAATTACAAAATGTTTGAAGGATGCTCATTCCTATGAGGAAGAGGCACATAAAATACTTCCATATTGCTTGAAATGGCCAAATAGAACATGAAGAATAAAGGACACCATGAGCTCAATTGAAGCTCAAATAGGATTTGTTGCATATTCTTATGATCTATGAAAAGATATAGACAATCAAACCTGGACTAGCATTATGCAACTACGTGATAGTTTATTTGCTTTGCACAATAAAAAAGAAGAAATAATCAGACAAGATATGATGCTAAGGGACTTAGTAAAGATAAAAGCATACTCCTATCTCAAGTGCCCTTGTTAGTACTAAAAAACTCTTAGAGATAAATCTCAACTCCGGTACTGTGGAAGAAGAAGAAGAGACTCTAATGGAGCTTGAATTATAGTGTGAGACACTAGTAGAATAAAAAAGGATTTGGGAAGAAGGAAGATCTACTTGGAAAGAAATTTTGAAGAAGCTCAAAGGGTCAACATCTTTAGGTTGATAATTCTTTCTTCTATGCATCTTTTTCTAAAGTTTTTAGAATCTCTTATTGCATAAAAGTTCATTTTTTATTACATTTCTAAGGGAGAGTCAACATATATATCTAAGGGGGAGTATATTAAGTCTTTGCACACCTTTTTCCATTAATGTCAAAGGGGGAGAGATAGTGGGAGAGATATGTGTAAGGGGGAGACAAGTTTTTGAAATAATCTTTCGGAAATGTTTTTGTTATGCATATTGCCATCAATGAAAAAGGGGGAGATTGTTGGATGTTTGAAGTCTATCATTGATGATGTAGTTTGGCAACATGAGCATGAAATGTATATACATCATCTAATCTAGTGTTGTCATTGATGTCAACATTGTTATGATCATCCTATCCAAGTTTGGAAGTATTTTTGGGGACATATGTATAGTGCAAGCTGGTTCAAAAAGTATGGCTTATCAGTAAATTGGTTGTATTTTCTTTGACAGTTTTGTGGTTTAGTGCGTTAGTTTTCGGGTCCGCATTTCACTGTGTATTGGTATAATATTCTACAATTGTAAGTACAATTTTGAGCTCATCAGATGCAGTTATATTCAATATTTTGTGACATTCTATGAGTTTTTTTGAAATATTTGAATGATAGTGTGCAACTCTTTATATTGTAGTTACTTTTTATATAGTGCATAAGTGTGGGAGATTCTACATTTTTTCATGAATAATTATTTTATTTTGTGATAATGAAGATAAGTTAATAGATGTTGGTTGAATGGGAATTCAAAAGGAGATCGATCTTTAAGGTCACACAATTGAAGAATTACATGTATACTTGAAGATCTTGTGTTTAGGTCTATTTTTGGGTTGACCTAATGATGGCGCCTTCAAATTTTGCAAGTTTGAAGTGCCTATGCCCTTTTAGTTTGACAATAGAAGGTATGCATTCTACTAAATTTTCCTCGGAGGCCCTCTTTGCTAATTAAAATTTTGAAAATAAAAGGGCATCTTGCAAATATTCTTTGTAGAATATTTTTTGGTGCATATGGTTGTACACCTACTCAGATTTGTGCACCTTGGATGAGTTTTGACATATTTTTCAATCTTTTTCTTACTGCAATCGGGCTAAAATTGGTGTTCCAAAAAGTTACGAATTTCACAACTCTAAAAGCAACCCATTTCTTTTTTCGGTCTAAAACATCTCTAGCTCCTTTTTTAATAAAAAATGGAGACGATTTGATATATTATTTTAATGCTTCTTTTTTTTGTGACGAACATGTTTGATGGACCAACTTACAAAGGAGGTACCTAAATTTTGATGGTTGGAAAAAATATGATTTAAAACCCATGTTTTAAATAATATATTATGTCCACTCATAAAAAATAACAATTCCAGGGGTCCCCATTTGTGTAGAGTGAGTTTTCCCTATTTGGGTGACTCGCACAATTAAATTGCACCTATTTCCTAATGTTTCAAAAGCCAATATTTAAAATACTCTCAATATTTTAAATATTATTAAAAAGAATTGTGCACATGAAAAGGAATATTTTAGGAAAAATAAAATATTTAATATATTACAAACTTTATACTTTGCAAATATTAAAAGGTAGTCTTACTTCCCTACCAGCGTACTGGAAGAAATGTTGATGGTAACAGAAGCCAATGGGGGAGTGGGGAGAGGTGTGGGCAGCTTTTGGGAGGTGGGTAAATATTAAAGGAGACTATATAAATGTTGCAAAAGTTGTATAAATTTTTTTAAAAGTGTTTTTCATGGCTTTGTCATTGTTGCTCAGCCAGTGGGGAAGTGAGGAAAGGAAAAGGGGAGACTATGGGTGGAGATAAAAGTGTTTAAAATAATTTTATTAAACGTTGCAATGTGTTTCATTGCTATGAGAAGGAAAATTTTATTGTGGATGGAGTTGAAAATATATGTAATCACATTTTTTTCTTTTGCGAAAATTTTTCATAGTGTCTAGAGGTTCAATACGGTTGTTACTTCATCCATAAGCTTTACCAATGTATTTCTTATGCCTTGGGAGCATTTTTATAGCATTTCAAGCTTCTTTGGAGTGTCAATGAGCAAATAAATGGTCCAAATTGAATACTCACGACCTGCATTTCTTTCTTTTTTTGTTGCAATTTTCATACATTATGTGGAGTTTTCAAATGGTTTGCAAGGAATTTGTTGTGCTAGAAGATTGAAGAAGACAAACATACACCCAGGAAATGGGGCAAAGTATTCAACTTGTAACATAGAAAATGGGAAAATATGGTGGCTACAAGACAAAAATTTGACAAAATGTCAAATTAAAAAGCAAAAGAAATTGTGATTTTTTTCAGGGTATGCTTAGTCAAAATGCAAGTTAAATGAAAATTTCATTTGCTAGTGTAAATGGGTTTTGACCTAGATGTGATTTTTCTAATTCACAAGTAAGAATGCAACTGTAAATGAATTTTTACATATAGGTAAGGGAGATGCACAAGAATGAAGGCAAGCTAAGTGATAAAAAAATATTCTAGTTGCAAAGAGGAGGGGAAATAAAGAAGGATAAGCATCTTCTAAGTGCAAATAAAGTTGTAGATCAAGGGTGCAGAGGTGTGCCATGTGTCACCATGGATTTATTTCTAGGGCTTCTTTATTGTTTTCTCCTTTTCCCTTAAAATGTAATCTCTATATTATTCTTGAAGGTTCTGATTTATGGGAAGGCTCTTAGCTTTAGGTTTTGGCCATGAAAGAGGTTATGTAGTTGTACTAGAATTATTGAATGCTGAGAGTAAAGATCCACATACTATAAATCCATATATTGTAATGATTTTGTAACTTGAATGCATACTATTATGTAATTGTCCCCATGTCTGGGATATGACATCTTTTGAATTGAAATAAAAAAGTTATTGAGGTTCTTCAAACACAATTTTTGTTTGAGTTATTTGTTTGTTTACTTTCCATTCAAGGAGTGATGTACATTCTTGCAAGTAGGTAATGAGGGTATTGTATTCTCAAGTGGATTGCTAAGTAGAATTTTATGAAAGGCTTAAGTAGACCTTTCTATCATAATGTGATAGAAGTTTTTTGGTCATCAATATTATGTTATAGTATTATGATATGATGTATGACATGTGACTCTATAGCCCAAGGAAGGCAATGGTCTTGCATAGTTGTATTTCACCATTCTCAAAAACAATCTTTGAATTCAAACAATCTTTTAATGATTTAGTTTTATATTTATTTTGTATCTCAACTTCATGTCTATAGTAGAATGAGAATAAGGGGTGTACCATTATTGGATACATCCATACACATCCTTGTTTTATTGTATGAAGTTTATCTACTTTACACTATTTCGCACCATAGGTTGAATATATGCATCTAATGTCACATAGGATCACCCTCCTAGGTTTTGTAGAGCCTGAAGTGCAAGAGAGAAAAGTGTAAAATCCATCTCCCATTCATTGGCCACTAATCTTGAAGTTCTTAACCATAAGGATTGGCTATCCTTTAGAGGATTTTCAAGCTTCTGTTGGAAAATACACCAACACCGAACACATTTGATTTTTTGTAAAGAATAAACAAGTAACTCTATCTTATGTGGGATCTATAATAGGTCCATTCCAACCTATCTTGATGTAAATTGAATTTTGAATTTAAGCGCTAAGTATGGATAAAATTCTTTGAGGACAACATGCTCAATTTTGTGTGATACTTACAATTAGGTCGACCTAATTGAAGTTACACCCAATGTGGATATATATATGAGATTAACACTGAAAGAGTGAGAGATCTATGATGTATGAATGTGGTAGATAAAGTAGAAACAATTGTATGTGAATGTTGAAGAAATATATGATGGTTCATCTACATGTGTGTGATGTAGTATTGAGTAGATTGTGAATAGAGTAGAGTATTGATTTAGAAAAGTGTGAAGATCATTTTTTACTTCATTTGAACTATAATTTGGCATATGATAGATGCTATTATATCAGTTCAAATAGGTAGTGTTTCCAACCCTTCTTTATTCTTTCTCAGTGAGTTGTGAGCCTTTTTCTGGTCAGTGTGTCCTCACATGGTAATGATCCTTTCCATAATATTTTATATCTAGATATAAGATATTGTGAGCTAACCCTCACCATGGTTTTTCCACATAAAAATTATAGTGTTCATGTGTCATATGATTATGTGGTTGTATTCATGCTTTCTTACATCATTGCAATTATTTTTATCATTTTAATAAGATGGGTTATGTTTAATCGGTTTAAAGGAATACCGATTCACCCCCCTCTCAGTATTCTGGGTGTTCAACACTTATGACCTACATAATTGGAAAATAAAATATCCAAGTTTATCTTAAACTACCTTATCTACTGCTACGATGTTCTACAAGCCATTATCACAGACAATGGAACACCTTTTAAAACCAATATTTTCATGAGCTACACCATCAAATTAATATCCAACATAATTTTCCACCCCTATTACCCCAAAGAAATGGTCAAGTTGAGGCTTCTAAAAAAACCGCCATTAAGATCCTAAAGAAGATAGTCAATGAAGCTCACTAGGATTGGCACCTATAATTAAATCTCGCCCTATGGGCTTACCAAACGAGCATTCACACAACTATAGGTTCTACACCTTATTCCTTGGTCTATGGAACCAAAGTCATCCTATCTATTAAGGTTAAGCTCCCATCACTAAGGGTTTTCTTGCAACATCTCATCATAGATGAAGAATACAAAGTGTCCAAGATGAATGTGTTGGCAACACAAGCACAGACAACTAAAAGGGGGGTGAATAAGTTGTCACAAAATTCAAACTTATTAACTTTTTTAACCCTTATTCTTAGATCTGATTAATAATCATGAAAGAATAAATTAACAAAACATCAGAAATACACATGACACCAATATTTTTGCATGGAAACCCTGTTAGGGGAAAACCACGGTGGAGGTTAATCCACAAGTTTATACTTTGCTAAAAGTATAAGAAGAAAAAATGGGGAATGCACATGCATTTAGGAACACTGCCTAGAGCTCACTACTCAATTAAAAAAGGCTTACTGCCCAAGGGAAGACTTGCTATCTTACATAAATATTTAGATTAAATCCATCTAAAGATCTTGAACTGAGAATGTAGCATGTGCTAATGCCTAATTACAGTTCTAGTTAAGCACATGGACACTTCTTCACTCTTCTTCAAACTCTGATCTACCTTTGAATGAATATTTATTCACACATAGCACTCACACACTTCGCATCATGTCAGCTTCAACAAACTAATAAGATGAATACAAATTGTCAGCCCAAAAACATAAATATCATTAATGTGAATCTACCAAGGTTGGCCACAACATAGTAGAGACCCAAAACAATGTCCTCAAACACCAAACACCTTCAAATATTTTTCCTCAAAGATCTACAACACGCTATAATCACCCTGTCGACCATGAACATGAAAAACATGAGCATGCAAGAGAAAATAATTGACCTTGAGCACAACGATCAATGCAGACATGCAACACAGATAGAGAATGATCTAGAAACATCCAAAAAAACCATAGTTGCATACACAACAACTCAAATTACTAGAATCACATTATCTTCTTCTAGGAATACCAGCTTTAGTAACAAGATAACTGTCGAAACACAAAAACTCATAACTTGCTCAAATATTCATGCACACCTCTAAAAATTTTGGTGGATAAACTAGATAGGCTTGAAAAAAAACCCTTTAATTCTCAACTTCTCACCATCAACATATTGAACTTTCCATCATACTAATCTTCACTACTTCATAGACAACTTGCAAATTATTTTATTACAATTTTCTCAATATCCTTAGCATATACAATCTTAAAGAAATTAATGCTAATACTAGTGTTGACATCAATGACAACCACATATCAACAAAAAAACCGTAACATCCAATAAAATGAACTAGAACTTGTTGCAAGAATTAAGGCATTGTCATTGATGTCAACTGGTCAATTAGTTATCAACTACTTGTTTTTATTAATGTAATGGATACAAGTTATTGGTTTTATATGTCAAGGATATTGAGAAAATTGTATTGTAGAAGGTTGCAGGTGTTCAGTGGCTGCTCCAAGTTTTTCTTAGGATTTTCTCATATATTTGTGTGGTTCAGATATGTTGATCATGATTGTTGGAAGCTGATATATCTAGATTTTTGGTTTCTGATTCATTATACAGTTCGAGTTATGTTCACCAGTTGTGAAATGTGGTTTTCTATGTATCTAGCTAAGGTCCAAGAGAATTTTTGTTGGTCCAGATTTCTCTTTGGTAAATTGTTATGACTTGCAATTCTAGAGTTAATTTTTTATAATTGTGTTTAAGATAATTTTAGTATCTGGAAGGATCATTCTTAGTTGTTCTATGTTTTACACTAGTTTGGTTGACCTTGTGTTGAACATTATCTTCAAAATTTGATGAAGCATGTTGGAACTATTTGGGTCCTCATCAAGCATGTGTTTGGGTCACACTCATTTTGATTCCACCCTAGGATGTTTTAGCACTAACCTAATTTGAGTTTATTGATGGATGACTTACTTTTGATATGTTTCAAAGTTGAATATGGTATAAATACATGATGAGTTAGTGGTGAAGAAGTGTGAAGAGAGATAAGTGAAAAGAAATAAAGTAGATATATGTGAAATATATTTGGATTAGTGTGTGTGTGTGTGATGTGAGCATGGAAAATTAGTGTGAAGTCTAAATGTTAAGTTTCTAGATGTAGTGAGCTGAAGGTGTACTCTATCATTCATGCATGTTTGCAAGTGGTTGAGAAAATTGTGGTGGAAATATTTGTTGCATTAATATTGTCTTCTCTCTGTAATGTATCTCTTCTATCTTCTTTTCATCTATGTGGTAGTGATCCCTCTTGGTGGTTAGCCCTATTGGATAGTGAATCCTAATCTGGATAGTGAGACCTTGTATAGCAATGAGCCTTGTTCAGTAAGTGACTCTTTGTAATTGGTTTTGATATTATCTATAGTGTGAGTTAATCCTCACCATGGTTTTTCCCTCATTGAGTTTTCCACGTAAATTTAGTGTTGTGTTTATGTGATGGTTTTTAGTTTTTGTACTTGCACTTAATGTTTTATCATTTTAAGCAGTGTTAAGGATTTGTTCTAGTGGATGATTTAAAGGTTTAAAATTATTACAACTCATTTAACCCCCCTCTTAGTTTTATTATTCAATAATTGGTATCAGAGCTTGGTTCCTTGGATAAGAGCTTAACCGCTTAAGGAATTTCTAGGATGGATTGCAAAGTTACTCATGATTATCCAAGGTTTGATGGAATTGATTATGATATCTAGAAAATATTAATGGAAGAATATCCAGAGTATTATGGATATGATGTGGAGAAAGCTTACAAGAATCCTTACACTCCTGCTAATGGTTTGAGTACGGCTAATGAAATCAAGGCACATGAAGCGAACAATAAGGTGAAGTACATTTTGAAGAATAGTGTTATCCATTTCGAGTTGATTAAAGTTCAAAATCTGAAGACTACTAAGGAAGTATGGGATGCTTTGGAAAAGGTGCATGAAGGTGATGAAAGGGTAAAAAAGAAAATTTTCAAGGTTTAGAGACATAGTTTGGGCTCCTACATATGTCAAAATATGAGAATGTTAAAACTTATGTATAGAGATTGGATGAAGTAGTAGCTAGAATGAGAGGACTTGGTGCTACTATAGATTAAACAAGGATTGTAAATAAGAGTCTTAGAACTCTCCTTGATGCTTATAGTGAAAAGGTGCATGATATTGAAGAATATATAGATTACAATACTTACTCTAAAGATTAGTTGTTGGGAACTCTGACATCTTATGAGATGAGAAAGAAAAATTTGAGAAATGGATCTAGATCAGAGACTGCTTTTAAAGCTACAAAAGTTGAAGATCCAGATGAAGAAAATTTTGATGAAGTAGAAGCTAAAATTTTGAAAAATATGGGGAAATGCTCCAGCAAGTATGAAGGTAAGTTTCCCTTTAAATGCTTTAGTTGTGGAGAAATACGTCATTATGTTGCAAAGTGTCCAAAAAGTGCTAAGAGAAATAAACAAAGATATGAGATAGAAAGGAAAGGTAAGAAGATCAATAGAGCATATTACATGAATGATGATACTAGTATATCTAATGAGGAATTTGATTATGGAGATCCTGATGATAATGAATGTATGTTCTTGGCAATTAAAGATGAACCTACTTTTGCTAACTTTGAAAAATAGGTGAAGGAATGCCCTCCAAAGAAAGAGAAAAATGAAGGTACTATAATCTCTGCTCTATATGTAAAATAGGAAAATAACTATTGGTTTGTTAGAAGTGGTTGTTCACATCACATGACTAGTGATAAGAGTAAGTTTGTTAAAATTGAAAAATATGATGGAGGCTTAGTTATGTTTGGAGATGATATTGGTGCTAAAATTTGTGGGATAGGTTTAGTAAGTTTTGATAGCAAGCATAATACTGATGATGTATACTATGTTAAGGGTTTAAGGCATAATCTCTTGAGTTTTAAAAAAATGTGTAGTAAAGGATATAATATTGTATTTAAGGATGAGAGATGTAATATCAGGAAGGGATCTAGAATCATGATTGCTGTGGGAAAGAAATATAAAGGAAATATTTATCGACTTAAGGGTGATGATGGATGATGTTTTATGAATCATATCAATGATAGTTGGCTATGGTATCGAAGAATATGCCACATGAATTTTGATAACTTCTCGAGGATTAGTGCAGTTCAGGCTGTGAGAGATTTACCAAGGATTATAAAGCAGGTTAATGCTATTTATAGGAATTTTTCAGTTTGAAAAACAAGAAAGAAGTCATTATAGATCAAAGGAACAATCTACTACTAGACTACAACATTTAATTCATACAGATATATGTGGTCCTACAAGAGTGAGAAGTATAAAATTTGAAAGGTACTTTATGCTTTCATTGATGATTATTCTAGATGTACATGGGTTACATTTCTTAGAGAGAAGTTTGATGCATTAGATAGATTCAAGATATTCAAAGCTATGGTTGAAAATGAAGTGAGTTTGAGGATAAAATGCTTAAGGTATGATAGAGGTGGATAATTCACCTCCCATGAGTTTAATATTTTTTGTGAAGTGCATGGAATAAAAAGACAGTTATCTACTCCGAGAACTCCTTAGCAAAATAGAGTTGTTGAAAGAAAGAACAAATCAATTCAAGAGGTTGGTAGATCAATGATTACTGGGGCTAGTTTATTGGAATTTTATTGGAGAGAAGTTATTCAAACTATTATTTGTGTATTTAATTGATTTCAATCCAGAGAAAATAGTACAAAGACCCCCTATGAGCTATGGTGTGGAAGAATTCCTAATGTTAAGTATTTCAAGATCTATCAGATGGATGTCATATCTACATTTTTGAATGGTGAGCTAGAAGAGGAAGTCTACATGGAGAAATTGGAAGGATCTAAGCTGTCAAATTAATCAGATATGGTGTGTAGATTGAAGAAAGTTTTATATGGATTGAATCAAGCTCCTAGATCTTGGTATGCGAGGCTAAATAGGTATTTGATTCAATAAGGTTTCAAAAAAGGTATGAAAAATAGTAATTTGTATTTTAAAATTGAAAATGACAAAATCTTGATTGTGGTTGTATATTTTGATGACATTATTTTTGGAGGAAATGGAACTATGTGTAAGATGTTTGTAGAAGAAATGCAAAAAGAGTTTGAGATGTTTATGTTTGGAGGGATGAATTTATTTCTTGGGCTGAAAACTAATCAAACATGGAAAGGAATATTTATTTCACTGTCTAAGTATGTGAAAGAGATGTTGAAGAAGTTTGGGATGGATTGTTCCAAACCAGTATGCACTCCTATGGTGATTGGTTGAAAAATAGGTAAAGATGATGATTCACCTAAGCTAATCAGAGAAAATATATATCTATGATTCATGGATTATTATAGTTAATTGCTACTATATCGGATATTATGCACGATGTCTATCTTGTGGCTATATTTCAAGAAGATCCTAAGGAAACACATGTTGCTACTATTAAAAGATTATTCTGATATTTGAATGGCACTCTAGATTATGGCTTATGGTATCCTAGAGATACTGACTTTACACTAAGTGCTTATACAGATACAAATTGGGTTGAATGTGTAGATGACTTAAAGAGTACAAGTGGTGGTGCATTATTTATTGGCTATAGATTGGTGGCATGGTTGAGTAAAAATAAAGATTTATTTTCCTTGTCTATTGTTGAAGCCAAGTATATTGCTACTGCATCTTGTTGTACACAAGTTCTATGGATGAAATAGACATTGAAAGATATCACAGTTATGTATGATGATCCTATTTCTATCTTTTATGATAACACAAGTGTAATTAAAATTTGAAAGAATCCAAGGATTCACTCAAGTACAAAGCATATATCTATCAAGTATCATTTATTGAGAGAGAAGGTTGTGGAGAATGAAGTAAATCTTGAATATATTCCGACCAAGGATCAGATTGCTGATATATTTATGAAGGTTCTTCTTAAAGATACTTTTGAGTATCTCTAGGAGAATTTAGGGGTCATTGCCCCTCATTTATTGAAATAGATGTATATGGAGATGCATCTGTCTGGTGGGTTGGATCTATGGATCTATCTTTCTTCTAGACTGATATTTTGGTGGCTACCTCTTAGGGGGAGAAGGTAGTTTCATGTGTTGTCATTGTATGAGTATTTTGTTTTTAATGTCAAAGGGGAAATAAATGTAAAATATATTTTTCCTTTTCCATTCATGTTAAAGGGGGAGAGGAAGAATTTGAGAAAGAGAGGAAGAGTGTGAAAAAAAATATCTACTAAGGGGGAGAAACATAAATAATTTTTTTGAGAAGTGTATTCAAAGCTAGTATCTTGTCTTTGATTACTTTTCACATCATGTGTTACCTCAATGATAAAGGGGGAGATTTTTGCAAGAATGAAGGTGTTGTCATTGATGTAAATTGGTCAATTGGTTATCAACTGGTTGTTTTTATCATTAATGTCATGGATATAGGTTATTGGATGTATATGTCGAGAATATTGAGAACATTATATTGTAGAAGGTTGTAGGTGTTCAGTGGTTGTTCCAAGTTTTTCTCCAAGATTTTCTCCTATATTTGTGTGGTTCAGATATGCTGATCATGGTTTTTGGAAGCTCCTATATCCAGATTTTTGGCTTCTAATTCATTGTACAGTGTGAGTTGTATTCACTAGTTGTGAACTATGGTTTTATATGTATTTGGTTGAGGTCTGGGAGAATTGTTGTTGCTCTAGATTTCTCTTTGGTAAAGTCTTATGACCTTTTTTTCTAGAGTTAAGTTGTTATGATCATGTTGAAGATAATTTTAGTATCTAGAAGGATCATGTTTAATTATTCTATGTGTTTTACACTAGTTTAGTTAACCTTATGTTGAACACTATCTTTTTGTTGGCTTTTAGTTGTTTTGTGGTTTGTCCTTGATGTCAAAATGTTTTGTGATCTGTATCCTTGATGCCAACATTGATTATGTAGTGCTTTGGAATTCACAGTTTATTTGCAGTCACATGTTACAGTTACAAGTATATGGCATTATACAGGTTAATGACACTTTATGACAGAGTTTTTTTTTCAGTATGAGTAGATCAATCAAGATAGATAAGGCATCAGTATGAGCATATAAAGGTAGACAAGGTATATGTCTTATATCATTACAACAATGCACTAGTTGACTTATCATTGTTTGGTGTATAATATGGAATACTTTGATACAAGGCTCTTTGTATTTGATCACATTATCTCTAAGGCCTCGATGGTTCAGGTTCAGGTATATTCAATAGATATATTATTTCAGTTTGATCTTGGTTTCATTAATTGTTATCAGGATGATCTTGGCATACGATGTCTTTATCCAGTTTCATATTGCCATGTATCACTTTGGGTTAGCCCTTCACATTTTGCATATGATATTAAATTATCTTTGTACTAAATATTAATTCAGCAACAATGTCCAAAGTGATTTTGTATCAGGCCTTACTACATTGGTAAATGACTTTGAATAAAGTCATTTTTTTTTTGGATCGGCCACTATATTTCACCATTTTTCATAACTCTATGTCGGAATCTAGAAGTGATTAAAGATCTGAATGGGATATTTTTACAAGGCATATCGGGTTTCCTTAAATCTTTATTAAGTGGTGATATTTTTTTCCTATTAGTCACTTAGTTTTTGACTTTGCGTAAAGTCGGTTTAAAATAATTCTTTGGCAGTGAAACATACATGTTATGGGATGATGACTTGGATAGTCAAAAGGTTTTCATAGCTCACATGGACAATGTAAATTGATAGTATCATCATGTTGTCAGTTCTCATGGATTTCAAAATAATTATGTGTTTCATTGTGTCACGAATTTTAAATAATGATTAACATCATTTATAGATTTCAAATAATTATGTAAAACTTAAAAGTTCTTGAAAGACTTAGAGAACAAAAGGTTAAGAGGAAATTTCAAAGCGATAAGCATAAGGTTTGAAACCCAAATTTCTTCTACCATGGGCTTTGAGATTAGTATGCTTGTATGAGGTGTGACTGTAAAAGTTAGAAAGAGAAGCGACAAATCTTGTTGATGGAAGATTTTAGTTGGACAGTTTTGGAACGGTTTTTTTTTTTGTTTTTTTTTGTTTTCGTTCCTCTCTAAATAGGTATTACAGTTAACACATTTTTTTATGGGCATTGATAATGATTTTTGTTAAGGTATTAACAATGAAGGTTCAGTGGTTAGTTTGATTTGAAACCCTTGGTTGTTTATTTGCAAACAAATAAAGGGTTAAAAAGCAATCGGTTGAAGAAAACAATTATTGTAATCTTGAATTTCTGTTGAAGATTCATGAGATCATTTGGATATAAAAATAGAGATGGAACATGAGTTTTTGTGTTGGTATTTTGAGAGACTTGTGCACACATTATGCAATTGAAATTATTGTAAACATAATGCAGAAATATTAACTAGTATATTTGGTAATTTAAAGATTCAAATAATGAATCTTTAGGATATTTGGTTTATTGGTTTGAAAGAAGTATGTGGGTTGAATTGTAACAGAGAAACCCTTTGATATTTATCAATCTAATTTGAAGAAGGGGTTGGTGCTCCTTGGAATGGGTGCTCCTAAATTTTAAAGGAGTTGGTGCTCTTGGTTTTATTGAAGTTGGTGCTTTAGTCTTTTTGGTGTTGAGTTGGTGCTCCACCATTGTTACAGAGTTGGTACTCTTTGAATGAATAAAACGAATATTTTATGAGTGGTTTTTTATACCCCATGAGGGTTTTTCCACTCAAGAAAATTTTGTGTTTTATGTGATGAACTTTGTGCATTCGGTTTTCAGTGTTTATGTGTTTTAATGTTGGCAGTCAATGTGCATAAATGTTAAAGTCTTTTATTTCATTGAATTCTCTGATACATGTTTAATGTTTCATTTTGAAAGGGTTCAAAGTATAAAGTTCAATATTTCATTAATGTATGTTGTTCAATCTTTTATAAAATAATGTTCAATCTTTCTATTATGGTTTGAAAATGGTTTGTAAAATCACTCATAACAATCATTCTATTTGTGCGAACTATTAAGTCCCCGAATATTCCAAGACATAATCCTCATCTCTGACCTATTTTTGAGGACACCTGTAATGTCCTCTGCTTCCCCAGGGAAATCTCATTTGTCATTTCACATGTTCTGGTGGATCTCTGTGACGGTCTCCCAGGCTTGGAATCTCCTCCTACATCTGCCTTCTTCTTCCTACCCTTCTTAGGCATGGTCCATATCCCTCCCTCTTCAAATTTCTCCAACTTTAAACATTCCAATTTTTCAGTAGATTCTTCAACCAAACCGGAACACTCTTCCTCCCAAATTTCACCCTCTTCAATAGAATCCCCACAGGTCCCCAGAGTAAAAGATAGCGGATCAACAGCCGAAGAACCAAGGCCAAAGCCCTCCTCAAAATCCCCCAAAGACAAAGCAATGATAGTCGAGCAACTAGGATCCTGAGGCAATGAGACCTCTCGAGTGAAGGTTCCCAAAATCGAAGAGCCACTAGGGTTCAAGACAGGGTGAGGAACACCAGGTGAAAGTGAACGTGAAGAAAGCATAAGAGACTGAACCAAAACTGGGGGGACAATCTCTGAACCACCCGAAGGCCTCGAGGCATCCTCTGTTGGAATCTTGGGATTAAACAGAATCTTGGGGTCAAACACATCCATAACCTCCCTACTGACTGATGATTTACAATTAGTGATAAGGTGCCCAGCTCTGGCACACCTTAACAATAAACCACTGTGTTTTCATAACAAATAGGTTGGACCCAGTTTCCCAACTTGGAGCAAAGCTTGATAGAGTTAGGAAGAACTTTATCTATGCATAATCGAGCAAAGACTAACCTTGATTAAGATTTAGTGACTGCATCTGAAGGAACAAACTGACCCAATGAATCACCAATAGCCTTGAATATGGCTTCATCCCAAAATGCAAGAGGTAAGCCCAACAGCCGCACCCAAATAGGAGCCGACATGTTAAGGTCTATAGCAGGATCAAACCTAGGCTTCTAGCTACACAAAGCAAGGTTGTGCACCAAGTCCTCAGCAATAACAAATTGAAAAAGGAAGAGACCAGCAGCCATCGCAGAGACCTCCACACTACCCTTAAGAATTATATAATGGAGCATAAGATTGATATTTGTCTCCTGCAAGAAACTAAGATGCTAAAGATTAATTTTGAAAAGGTTGTTGGCATTATTTGGCCTAATGCTTCTTTTATTCACAATGATGCTGAGGGAGCTTCGGGAGGGTTGGATGTGCTTTGGAATCCTTCCAGTTTACAGGGTTAGGAATTATTTCATTGTAAAAATAGCATTGGGGTTTCACTCTTTGTAAATGGAGAAGTTTGGTCTATAATTAATATTTATGCTCCCAACCAGAGGAACTCGAGGAATTTCCTTTGGAGAAATATGATGTCTCAAATTAATATGAATAAGGGAGGTCGGTGGCTTGTTTCTGAAGATTTCAACTCTCCCTTACTACCATCTGAGAAAAGTGGGGGTCTCTTGGATTATATTGATCTTCGGGGACATCATTTTACCTGGTCTAATAGAAGGGTTGGTGTTGATCTGATTCAGGTTAGGCTTGACCATTTCCTCTATTCTCCCCATTGGACCAATACCTTAGGAGCCAACCTAGTCGCTCTTCCTAGGATAGTTTCTGACCATAAACCTCTCCTGCTAACCACTAATATTTGTCCTTCTAGCGGGCCCTATCCCTTTCGTTTTGAAATAATGTGGAACTCTCATCCCGATTTCAAGAAGAAAATTGCTGAATGGTGGAATATTCCTATCCAAGG
Organism: Sequoiadendron giganteum; assembly: GCA_007115665.2. NCBI lineage: Eukaryota > Viridiplantae > Streptophyta > Pinopsida > Cupressales > Cupressaceae > Sequoiadendron > Sequoiadendron giganteum. The sequence goes on along the minus strand of CM021106.1, from coordinate 471,836,789 downwards.
GTCTCCTATGTTCAGGCTATGTCATAAACTCAAACATATTAAACTGATGGTTAAAGCTTGGAATAGGAATGTGTTTGGAGATGTTTTTCAAAGGAAAAAATAGCTTTAGGGGAGTTTAAGGATCTTGCAGAAGAATATGGATGAGGGAGATGCTAGTCAATAGATTAATAATCAAGAAAAGGATGTCAAAATGGAATGGGAAAAAGTTCTAAACAATGAAGAGGTATTCTGGAAGCAAAAATTGAGGATCCAATGGCAGAAATTTGTGGATGATACTTTTCTTTTTGGGAAGGCCTCTATTGTGGAAGCTAGGAAATGGAAAGCTTGTCTTAATAGCTATACCTCCTACTCTAGACAATGCATCAACTACAACAAGAGTAAGATTTACTTCTTTAATTTCTCTCCTATTTTGGAAAACAGGGTGACTGTGATTCTCAGATGTGTCAGTGATTCTCTCCCGTCGGTGTATCTGGGGCTTCCACTTACAGTCAAGGAGGTTCAACTGGAGTTTTGTAACTCTATTCTGGAGAGGATTCAAAGGAAGTTGGCTGGGTGGAAGGGATCCTTACTTAGTCATGCTGGAAAATTACAACTCCTTACTACGGCCATACAAGGTATCCCCACTTACTTTCTGGCTATCTTTAGGATGCCCAAGTATATAGTGGAAAAGTTAGAAAGAATTCAAAGGATTTTTCTTTGGGCCGGTGGTGAGGAGAAAAAGAAGATTGCTCTGGTTAAATGGGAAAAGGTTAGTTGGGCTAAAATTTATGGGGGGCTTGGAATAAGAAAGATTGCTCCCTCTAACAGGGCATTGATAGCCAAGGTTTGGTGGGATCAATTAAGGAACTCCAAGGACTAGTGCAAAATCCTGAATGTTAAGTACCTTCAAAACAGGTCTTTGATTGATTGTCTTTCGGAACCCCACCCTCTTGGTTCCGTTATCTGGAGGAGTATTTGCAGCATTCAAAGCTTGCTAAAAAAAGGGATAAAATGGAAAATGGGGAATGGGATCAAAATTAAATTCTGGGAAGATGCTTGCCTCTTAGATTTCCCTTTGGCTTGTTCTGATTTTCAGGGGGTGATGATTGTTGCTCAGAGATTCTTTGGGATTTATATCAGTGACTATGTGTCTGGCCCTTCTGGTGCTAGGATTTGGAGAGAGCTATCCCTATGCTACCCCCACTCGCTGGATCTTAGTTGTCTTTCTAGATCTATTCAGGTGTTACTCTCCAGTTTTAGATTTCTTTCCTATGACAGAGAGGATGAATTCCTTTGGGCTTTAGATAAACAAGGGGACCTCTCAGTTAGATCCGCTTACAGACTGCTAACTAGTGATAGTTATGTGGAGGAACACTGGAGGAGGGTTTGGAATCGACACATGATCCCTAAAATAATTTTTTTCTGGTGGACAGCCTGCCATAATAGGATTCTGACCTAGGACAATTTGAGAATCCAGGGATTGTGCTTTCCCAATAGATGTTTTCTCTACAAAGAGGGGGAAGAAACTATCAATCACCTCTTGCTGCATTGCCCGTATGCTACTGAAGTTTGGGGGATGGCTATTGAGAAACTTGAGATTCAGTGGGTTATGAGCAAGGACCTCATTTCGTTTATTTTGGGCTGGAATGGGCCTTTTTTACATCCTCTGGTTAGTGAAATTTGGAGGCAGACCCCCCTATCATAGGTTGGTGTTTATGGAAGGAGAGGAATAACCGGGTCTTCAAGAATATTGAGCGGAGCCCCAAGGAGGTGTTTGGGATTGGTGTTCGGCTCATAGAGGAGAATATCTTCCTCTTTGATGGAAAACTATCAGAGTTTGGGCCAAGGGACTTTGAAATAAAAATGGCTAAGGAATGGCACTAGGATTTAAATGCTAATGCTTTTGACAATGGGAAACTTTTAGCTAGGAGAAATACCAAATGGGAGCCTCCGAATTTTGGATGTTTTAAAATTAATTTTTATGGAGCTGCTAGAGGGAACCCAGGAAGGGCAAGTATAGGTGGGATTATAAGAGATTCTTTGGGAAATATGGTGGCAGGGTTTGCTGGTGGCATCAGGATTCAGTCGGCTCTTGTTGCTAAGGCTCGTGCATTGTTCATGGGACTCAAAATTGAGGTTTCTCTAGGGATTGTTAATCTCCATATTGAGGGAGATTCCAAGGTGGTGACGGATGCTATGAAAAAGGATAGATTCATTGGTTGGAACACCAAGGACATCTTGATGGATGTTAGCTTCCTTATGTCCAAATTAAGAGATAAAAAAGTGACTCATATTTACAGAGAAGGCAATAGTGTGGTGGATGCATTGGCAAATCTTGGCTCGAGCTGGGTCTTGACTAGATGTTGGAGGAAAAAGGAAAGACTGTCATCAAACATTCAAGCTTTGATAGAGCGAGAAAGGGCTTCCATGGTTAATAATGACTTGTAACTTTTGGATGACGAGGACTGACTGGGGGGCCCACTGGTTAATTTGGGTGTGTTGGTAGATAAATGCCAATATTGGTATGGAGGATAGGTGGAGTGCTATGAGTAAATATGAGTGAGTGTGGAGTAGGGGAATGAGCACCCACGTGTTGATTCTTTGGGATTGGAGAATGGGTATATCTTATAAAATAATGATGAGATGGTAGGGAGGAAACTTAATTGATGTGATCAAGCTTAGATTTGGTGACGTGATGTGGGTTATTTCGAAGGCCATGATTTCTTCTTAGGTGTATGAGAGTATTGTGAGTATCACATTTTTGGGAATGGGGTTACTTGATTTATCTCCTAATTACATTTGGAGACATGAGTGTGTTAATAATGATTGGACCATCTATGATGAGTACTGGTTGTGTTCTAGTGGCTTCACGCTGGCTAATTTAACTGGTTGTTACTTCGGCTTTTTATGGCGGGTTACTAATTTTAGCTTGTTGGTTTACCTGCATGGGATGTCATGCCTTTCCTACTTATCCGCCAACTTTTGCCTCCTCCACTATTATCAAAAAATCATTAATTGTTATGTCTTTTCTCACTGTTGCATATTTCCCCTCCGCATGTGTAATTGGTTTGAGAGGATTAATAGCCGTAAGCCCTACATTAAACATCCTTTTGTGATATTTGTTCGTAACGTTTGTCTCTGGTGTTTTTTGCATTTTTGTGGTTTTCCTGAGCAGGCCGATAGAATGGGTGGAGATCATGTGCGAACGGAGCTGAATAGTTGTGATGAATTTTGAAACAACCCTTTGGTCTGGCACATTTGCGTGGAGGGAGGAATTGCCCTGCTTATGGAACAACTGGTCAGCCATGATCCTATTCTTTCAGGTCAATTTGCTATTTCGTGGAAGGAAAAAAGGGTTTCTGTTGGGGGGATTTCATTTGAAGTTAGCGAGGATGTCATTGTGCGGGCTATGGGCTTGAGGTGCGAGGGGAAAAAATATCCTAAACACACCAAAAATACAGACCACAAAAGCCTTAAGGCATTCTTTAGAGGTGAGGAGACTCTAGTCAGGAATCAGGAGGGGTTTGAAAGAGTTGAGCTCCCTAAGCCGTGGGACATGGTTTGCATGGCTCTGATGAAATATGTGACACTAGAAGGTAGGTACAAAACTTGTTTCTTCTATAATTTCCCTCTGCTTAACCATCTTAGACATAAAATGCTACTTAGCTTTTCATTTTTCCTTCTTATGGACCTAGAAAGCTCAGTGGACAAATGTAATGCGGCAGCTTGTCGTAATCCCTTTGATCTCCTACCTCTCCCACTCCATCAAGGGCTTATCCTTTGCCTATACCACTTCCATCTGGCTCTATGCCTACCTAAAGCCATCACTATCCATGTTGAAAACATTGAACCCATCTCTTCGATTCATATCTCCTTGGCTGAGTCCAAGAGCCCTCCTCAGATTGACAATGTGGGGAGGGTCAAAACCAATTTGGCCACCAAAAAGCTTAAGGGTGGGTTAGGCATGGCTCATGCCAGTGCGGTGGAAGGGCTCTATGAGCTAAAGGCCACCCAGGTTGGCATGACTGATAATGTCACTAAGCTAAAGAAAGGTAAGGAGAAATGCATGCAGGCTATGACTGTTAAGGATGGCAAGGGCAAGAATGCGGTTGGGAAAGATTCTAGGGGGGATATGGTTGTGAGGATCATGGAGCTAACTAGTGGGGAAAGTGTTAGGAGGAGATCAGGAAGGCTGGCCAAGAATAGAAAAAATAGATTAATTATTGAGGACTCAGAGGTGGAGGAGTCTGACAGCAAGGGTTATAAGGAGGAAGAGTCTGATGATGAGATTGATGGCATGGGGGAGAGGCCCCTGCCTACTCCGATGGACAATAAGATTCCTGGCCATGGATCTGATTCACACACTCCGTTGGTGAATGAGCCTAGTGGGATTCAAGAGACTAGGGATATTGGGGAAGATTCTAACATGGTGGCAAAGAGATTGAACACCCTGGACAAAAGATTTAGGGGCTTGACCCGCTTCACAATGAAACTGAGCCACTTTGTTACTAGTGCATTGTCAAATGTCATAAAAAAGGAATTGGAGGGGAATAACAACTAGGAAAATAAGAAGTGGGTGGGCAATGAGGTGGTTGACCTCCTGATCAAGAACTGGGATGAGGCCAGTTAGTTGCTCTTATTGCTAGTCTGTCGGTTGTTTTTCAGTTGTTGGTGTGATATTGCTGGGCTGTCTCTGGTTTTTTTTTCTATTAATGATTTTTATTTAAGTTTGGTCCCTTTTTGTCCCTAGTGGCTCGTTGTGAGGGGTACAGCGCCCCGTAAATGTTGTTTAACTTTTCAAAAACAATCATTTTGTTTAAAATTTCAGTGATGTTAAAAGTTTTACTTAGTTTTTTTCAAAGTCATCTTTTATATCTGCATTTCAAGTTACAAAAGTTAAATTTATACATTACTCTAATTCAAGCCCCCCTCTCAGAGTAATTCTACTTCCAACAATTGGTATCAGAGCATAGGGTCCTACATTAGGTTTCATACCTAGGATTGATTCTAGTCTTGGAATTCAATATGTCACATGTGTAAGAAGGTTCATCTATTACAAGAGCTCCTCTATTTGATGGCACTAATTATGTTTCCTAGAAAATTAGAATAGAAACATATTTGATTTCTATTGATATAGATTTTTGGAATATTGCGCAAAACAAATATGATGTACCTACATAAATACCCACTGATTTTGATGAGAAAAGAAAATATGAAACAAATGCTAGAGCTAAACATTCTCTTCTGTGTGGTTTGCCAAAAGAAGTGTTTTTTAAAGTTATTAAATCAGCTTTTGAAATTTGGCAAAAGCTTGAGAATGTGTATCAAGGTAATGAAAAATTCAAACAATCCAAGGTACTCACTCTTAAAAAATAGTTTCAAGAATTAAAAATGAAAGATGATGAAAATATTGCAGATTATTTTCTTAGGATAGACGAAATTCTAAATGCAAGAAGAGGTTTAGGTGAAATAGTTGAAGAATTTGATGTAGTTAGAAAAGTGATCAGAACTTTGCAACCTAAATTTGAGTCTAAGGTTTCTACTCTTAAAGAGAAGAAACATTTTAATGACCTTACATTAGAGAATCTACAAGGTATTCTAACTGCATATGAAATGAGAATCGGTAATATTGGTTCTACATCAAAAGAAACTATCTTCAAGGCTGAAAAGAAAGAACTATCAGATGATAGTGAATCTAATTTATCAAATTCAAAAGAAGCTCTTCTTGTCAAAAAAATAAAAAAGAAATATGAGGTTAAGCGAACCTTTAATTTTTTTACTTGTGGTAAGTCTGGACACTTTGCTGCTAAATTTCCTTACGGTGATCAAGCCAATGAGGATGAAAAGTCAGAAAAATAGTATAAGAAAAAGGCTTTTAATCCTAAAAAGAAGTTTAACTTCAAAAATAAAAAGAGTCTCTTTACCAAAGAAGACTCAAATGTTGAGACAGATGACTCACTTAGTGATGAAGATGAAACTTTATTCATGTCTGAAGTCAAATCACAAAAGACTTCAAATAAAGAATCAGATAATCAATCTCTTTTAGAAGATGATAAAATAGATCTAAAAGGTGAAACTGTATTTATGGCCACAATGAATGAAATGGAACTACAAGAAAATAGACTTGCATATAATTCTACTTCTAATAAAGAATTGAATGGTTTTGAGAATGAAATGAAAATTTCTCTAAGTGAAATTCAAAATTTGAAGAAGGACTTGGTATATCAGAAAATTCAGATTGAGCAACATACTAAGAATCTAGTAAGTAAGATTCTAATCGCTGAAAAGGAAATTACTGATTTAAGACTTCAAGTTGAAATTCTTAAGACTACAAGGATGCAATTAGAATTCAAGGAAGAAAAGTGTTGTATCTTATAAATTAAAATCAACAATATTAGAAAGGAATTTGATGATTTTACAGATTTTTTGAATAAACAAAGGTCTTTTGAAGATAAGTCAGGTCTTGGCTATATGAATGATTCAAGTGATTTTATAGATGTAAATGTAAAAGCTAAATATGGAAGTCTAAGTGTGAATAAAGTATAAAGCCATAAAACACTTCTTAATGAAACATTGCATCAAAGATTAAGCTAATTAATGAATTGAAAGCATCTCATTGTCTCCTATCTTCAAAGATTTATTAAGTTATGTGCTCTCAAATTTAAATAACACTATTAACTATTAAAATGAAAATCTAAAGAATGGAATGATGCTGATGCAAATGATGTGAAGCTAATATGATAATGCTAAAATGATAAAAAAAACTAAGATGACATGAATTGACATGAAAACTGATAAATGCAACTACAGGAGGCAGCCATGATTGTGAAAGCTTGAATGTTGGATGCTAGATGCTTGGATGTTGGATGCTGGATGAATTCTTGCAGAGTAAACTTGATAACCTGGGATCCTTTTCTTGGTTGAATGAGGATTTATTTATAGATTTCTTGGCTATAGAAATGCATGGGGATGGCAAAGAGAGGCTTGGATTCAATCTAGAGGATTGAATGGTGAAAGATGGAGGAGATTGAGAGATAAATTTGCAATTTGTCTCCAATTCTTCTCGTGAAGTTTCAATCAATTAATTTTGACATGATTTTGACATAAATTAGACATAGGATATCTAATTTGATTTTGAGGAAATATAGAGGAATATTCCTTATGCCTTTATTCAAATATTTTTGATTTATTTAAATTAGCAAAAGAGGGATAAACAATTTAATAGAACAAACTATAGTATTTGTTTATTAAATTAAACAAAAGAATATGGCAATTAATCAATAAAGTGTATGACCTTTATTTAATTAATTTAAGATTGATGTGATAGAATAAAATAGGGAAATGATAATTAAATCAAACAAAATATTTAATTTTGTTTATTTAATTAAGATGAGATAATAGACGAAATTAGAAGAATTTAAATGTGAATGTGAACGTGAACTATACAAATAAATATTTCTATTTATTCAACAGTAGAGGAATTTAGAATAATTAATCAAATATTTTGTATTTAATTAATTAGATTCTCCAAACCATTTCTAAGTGTATACATTTTGCCCCTCTTTGAAGTGATGTGTTTATACATTGCTTCGAAGAAAATTTTGTTGTTACTGCCAATATCGATGATCAAAATTCAGTATGCCCCAGACATGCCCCAGATATTGATTTTCAAATAATTGCCGATAATATGCCCCCTCAAGAGATAAATTAATGATTTAATGTTTTTTTAGAAATTTTTGAAATTTTCATGTTGATCTGATGATGATTTGATGAAAAAAATAATTTATCTCCCGACATTGATGAAGAAAATATAGCTTGTGGTTGAATTTCAATTAATTCCATGAATAAAATTAATTAAAATAGAATAAAACCCATCAAAATCCCTTTTCAAAAATCTATATAAAGTCCAAAAGGTCATTTTTAAAGTCATTTGCACCTTTTGACTTTCAAATTCTAGTGAGAGAGACATTTTAGCCAGTTGGAGCAACATGCCAATCCTTTACCACACTCATCATTTTGAGCACGTGCGACATCACCACCGGTCGGCCGCCTATGGACCTCCGATATGTACCCATAATCCACCTCGTTTTTCATGCATTTTTGTTTTTTATGTATTTAATATGTTTTGGCATTTTTTGTCTAGTTTAGCACATCCAAGTCATGCTATAGTGCTTTGCACTCCGGTGTAGCACATTTGTTGTCTATTTTAGCACTTTGAGATTTAGCACTTGTGTTATTTTCTCTAGTGCTTTCGTAGGATAGTGTAGCACTTTCATGATTTAGCGCTTAGGTAGTTAAGTTTAGCGCTTCGATGTCAGATCCTAGCACCTAGAATGTTCTAGCGTGTTGATGTGTTTAATTAGCGCATCGATGGTCTGTTATAGTGCTTCTGGTAAAGTAGCACTTTGATGGACTATTTTAGCACATTGATGTGTTGAAATAGCACTTCTGATAAAGTAGCGTGTTGGGTGCCTATTTTAGCACATCTGAATGATAAAGTGGCGCTTTGGATTTTTAGCGCTTTGGATGCTTGTTTTAGCACATCTATGTTAGATTTCCAAATTTTGACATAGTTAACTTTGATTTTTTCCAATTTCGATCATGTCCATTATTCAGTTTGGTATGATTTGATTATCCAAATTCCCTGATAACTAATTTTTGATGATTTAATAAGACTTACTCTCATGATAGGCAAGAAATAATCTTATTTGTGATGATCTTCATGATAGGCAAGGAATGATTCATATCTGATAAACCTCATGATAGGTGAGATTAGATAATGTTGATGAACCTCATGATAGGTGAGGTTTGCTAATGTTTGTTCATGAATTTTGATCAAAAATTCATACCAAAGTTTGATTGGATCTGATAGTAGATTGACTTTTGATTCTTGACATAGTTCACTAATTTTAAACTTTTTATGATGATAGGAGGATCTTGGTACTCTCCAAATGCGAGAGTGGTTTCCTTGGACCACCGATTTGATTCCTCATCTGACTCCAGATGAGATTCAGATCATAGGTCAATGTGGCCTTACTAGTTTACTTGACATGCCCTAGATTAGGATTAATCGGGGTCTCCTTAATGCTTTGGCCGAGCGGTGGCACAATGACCATAACACTTTCCATTTACCCACTGGTGAGATGACGGTCACACCCGAGGATGTGTGGCGGATTCTACAGATTCCATTTATGGGAGAGATTGTATTCTATGATTCACATGAGGCTGGTGGGAGAGATGCTCTCCGCAGAGTGTTTCAAGATCAACATATTGCAAGTCCGAGTGTCCGATGGAGGATGATTGCTGATGCATATGCTACACTACTAGTAGTGCTTGTTGGATTCATTGGAGGTTTCCTTTGTCTTGATCACAGGTCAAAGGGATTCTTTGTGGGTTGGGGCTGGATTTTGTAGAGTATGGTCATACATGGCATGAGATATGCATGGGGGATGTGTATGCTAGCACATCTCTACCATGATTTGCATTCAGTGGTATATTTGGGGGTGTGCAATTTATCAACAAGGATGACCCTATTACAGGTGTGGGCATGGGAGAATTTTTCCATTGCTCGACCATTTCCAGTTCTCGATAGACCTGCTGGTAGACCGTATGTTTTTAGGTACAAAGGTAGACTTACCCAGGCTTGGATGGGTAAGTTAGAGCATTGGAGATGAGTATTGGATGATACAGAGAGTGTTGTTTAGCAGTCGTATTTGGAATACAAGTAGTGGGATGAGGATGATGCAGTGCTTGGGTATCTTAATGATTCTATGTACCTGATTGGTAGGACCCCATTTGTTTTGGAGAGATTTTTGTTATGGTGGGTGTATAGGCAGTATGGCATTGTTCAGTGTATGCCTCAGGGGGTAGCTCATTATGCCTGAAGATGGAGTGATGTAGTTGATTGGGGACCATGTCTATCATATGAGACCATTGTAGAGGGGTATAGGGCTCTGCAAACATCTTCTTGGGATATACGCAAGGATATTGCCGAGGCACTTGTGACAGAGGAGTATGCAACTTTTTTGGCATTAACTCCACATCCTCGTATTACCATTCTTGATGAGCCAGCATCATTACCCATGGAGGATGATGTTGCAGAGGGTTCTGAGAAGAGTAGTGATGATAGTGATGGTGGTGGTGGAGGTGGCAGAGGGGCAGGTCCATTCAGTGTTGGACCATCATCGAGTAGGCCTCGCAAGAGGTGAGTAGTGGCAGTACCGTCAGTTGATCATCAGACTCAGATTGCCAATCTGCAGACATAGGTACAGACTTTGCAGGGGCAGTTGGTATAGGCACAGGGTTTGCTAGTATAGACATAGACATAGATGCCAATTTAGGCACAGGCTCATGCCCAGGCATTAGCATAGGTATAGGGATAGTTGGCCACTGTTCAGATTCAGGTTGCTAACTTGACAGCTGTGCGAGACAGTGCCAGACAGATTGTTGAGAGGGCACAGGAGATTACCAAGACATTACAGAGAGTATTTGATGGTACCTTTGTGACATATTATATGAGAGAGGTTTTGTGGGCTGGTCAAGAGGCTAAGTTCTACAGAGGTAGATATCATGATGCAGTGCTTGCTGATCGCAGAGTCAGCTATGACCCATCGGGATCTGGTCAAACTCGTACCTGAACAATCAATGAGGGTGTGACACAGCCTCCTCAAGGAGATCCCATAGATCCTAGTCCTTCCGAGGGTGGTGGTGGTACTAGTCTTGTTGGGCCTGCACATTCTAGCAGTAGCAGATCATAGATGGTATTTTGTGATTTCGAGACATTCTTTTTGAGATATGATGTATCTTTTCTTATTTCCAGACTTCATTGTATACTTGACATTGATGATATATATGAGATGTGGTTGATTCGATCTTATGATGGGTGTATTTAATTTATGTGATGATGTGTCATGTGATGAATTATTTTATTTCATGTGATGATTCTATGATGAATGCATGTGCAGAATATATGATGTATGGATGTATGATGTAATGTATGAAGTTCTAAATGATGAATTCATTTTATTTTAAATGTGATAAAATGTCTGGATAATAATGTGATGAATGTTATGCTAAAATGAACATGATGTATTTATTTATGATTTGATGTGAAAAATATGGTACAATTAAATGCATAATTTATTTGATGTAAAATGCATGAATGTTGAAATGATGAAAACTTAATGATGACTTCTACATGTTTTTGATGATTTTTTATTTATGTCAAGTATACTCAGTCATATTTGTAGAAAAGATAATCATTAATTGGATCCCTTTATGCAACAAATACTCTGCAAATAATGAATTTATGATGAATTTAGTCTAATTTTAACATGCAACTATATGCAAACCATTGTCATTTTAATAGTACTTTGTGTTTGGTATCATCATAGAGCTTTTATTGGATGTTGAAAGTGAGTACAAGCGTTAATGGTATGTGTTAGATCAATGATGACCTAAGTACTTCTTTCATGATTTTTTATATTGCAAGCAAACACAAGGATCTAGGTATAATTGAACCGAGATGACTCGAGCATTCATTGCATAAACAGGTAGAGATTAATCATTTTAGTGTGTGAATTCTGAATGTCATCGATGATACATTTGCATAGCATATCCCCCGACAATTCACACATTTACATGATTAAATTACAAATAGCAGATAATAAAAATATCGTTCTTCTTCCTTGTTTCTCTAGTGCAATACATCATCGAGTTACTCCAAAGAAATGATAATATTTAATAAAAAACACAATGTTTCCACCTTTTACTTATAGTGTTTCAATCATTATGCAGATTTGGATCATCCATCTTGATTTTGTGATGTCTTTGTGTTTTTCGAGATTTTGACCAAAGACCTAACCTACTAACTTACCCTAGGGGTCTCGGGGACTGATCAAAGATTAGCCTTGCCTATGTTACATACGCAGAGACCACGTAGTTTGACTGACACAGACTCATGATTTTGGTTTTTGCTTTTCTAGACTGACTTTTTGACTTGTTTTTGGATTTTCTAATATGATACGGATGTTTGATGCTTTTTCGATGGTGATTGATGTTGCACTTTGATCTTGTTTTTGTTTTTCTTGTCATACTGTTGTTTTCCCATTTGGTGAGACCGATGTTTTTCATTGCCCCCAGTGATATCCAGATGTTGCCCCCAAGTTAGAGTGAGACATGACCATGTGACATGATTTGATAATGGATGCAATGATGGCAAGACTAATGATATGATATGAAATGGTACTAACTGCTAGATTAATGATCCTGATATGTATCAAAATAGATGGGAAAGCTGATTTAGAATCACATATGATGCCTATTTCCAGGTTTTCACCATTTGTTTAATTACACTCTTTTTTTTGTATTTTTTTATTTTTTTTCATTTTTTCGCTTTTCGTATTTTAATATTTTTTTTGTATTTTTTGTTGCCAAGACACCTGTCTGCCATGTTTTTTCCAAGGAAACCATTTTCAAAAGTTTGACCCATGCACTAGGAATCTAGGTGTAGAACTTTATGAGATGGATACTATTGATAGGTTCATCAAATAGATCCCCTTCTGACATTGACAGTTGATAAGCCCCCTAATCCGTACATTGATATGATGACAAAAGGACCTAGCCAATTAGGCTCAAATTTCTCTTTCTTTTCCCTATCTTGTTGATTTCTTGGGTTTTCTTTTAGAACCAAATCGCCAACTTGAAAAATCCTAGGTTTTACCCTATGATTGTAACTCCTTGATATTCACTGTTGATATGCTGTGAGATGATTAACAGCTTGTTGATGATGCTCATCCAACAATTCTAGTTCTTGCAGTCTAGATACCCTATAGTCTTCATCTGAAATGATTCCTTTGAGTGATACACAAAGTGATGGAATCTCAATTTCAATAGGTAGTATGGCCTCTGATCCATATACCAAGGCGTATGGTGTTGCTCCTATTGGTGTTTTGATACTAGTTCTATAGGCCCATAGTACAGGATTGAGTTGAACATGCCAATCACATCCAACATCGTTTACTGTTTTGTTAAGGATTTTTAGAATTATTTTGTTAGAGGCCTCTGCTTGGCCATTTCCTTGTGGATAGTACAGTGTTGAGAAACGATGCTGGGTATGGAAATTTTCACACAATTCTTGAACATCTTAATTTTTGAAAGGCCATCCATTATCAATGATAATAGATTGAGGAATGCCATACTGACATATTATGTAATTCAAGATGAAAGATGAGATCTGCTTCCCTATGATTGTTGTAAGAGGCACTACTTCTATCCATTTTGTGAAATATTTTGTAGCTGTTATAATGATATTGTGTCCATTGGATGAAGAGGGATTAATTTTTCCTACCAAATCTAGGCCCCATTGACAAAAGGGCCATGTGGATGTGAAGGGATGCAGTTCTTGTGTTGGTGCATGAATCAGATTACTGTGAATCTAACACTTTTGACATTTCTTTACAAACCGATAAGATTCTTTCTCCATGGATGGCCAATAATATCCTAATCAGAGGAGTTTCTTCGCTAGAGTTATTCCACTCAAATGAGTGCCACAAATACCCTCATGAACTTCGTGTAGAGTTGTCTCAGATTCTTCATGTTCTAAACATCAGAGTAAGGTACCATCAAGACCTCGATGATTAGGATGTCAGAAATTAAAGTATGTCAGGCAGATTGGTGGATAAAATTATGTTTTTGGTTCCTGGAAAGATTTGGAGGGAGGGTGTTATCTTTTAGGTATGCATAGGTTTTTTCATAGATGGAGGTTTCAATGGTCCCTAGATGGCATATGGTATTGGATTCTGAATTATTTTCAGAAGGACATGGTACTTGCTCCACCATAAACTCATAACAACCTTGTTTCTCCGACAATTGTAATAGTGAAGAAATTGTGGCCATGGCATCCGCAAATTTGTTCTCCGCCCTTGGAATTTGATCAAATTTGATGTTGACAAAAAATTGCTTTAGATCATCTATTTGTTGCTTGTAAGGCATCAAATTTTCATCCTTGGTCTGATACGCATCATTTACTTGATAAATAACTAGTTGAGAGTCTCCATATACTTATAGGCTTGTGATTCTCCATTCAATTGCTATCTTGACTCCAACGATCAATGCTTCATAATCTGCCACATTATTTGTACACTGAAACATTAGTCTATATGATTTTGGAATGGTGTGTCCCTAGGGAGTGATGATCAAAATCTTTGCTCCAGATCCTCATTGTGTGTATGATCCATCCAAATATAATATCCATTGTTGTGGCATTACTATCAGAATGTCCACATCTGGAAACTCCATGGTCATGGGTTGGTCATTAGGTAAAGGAGACTCAGCCAATTATTCAGTGATTGCTTGACCCTTGCTAGCTTTTCTATCCACATATTGAATATCAAACTCACTTAATAGCATGACCCACTTGGCTAGTCTACCTATTAAGACAACTTTACTGAGAAAATATTTTAAGGGGTCGATCTTTGCTATTAACCTGATTGTATGGGTCAGCATATAATGTCTTAGCTATTGAGTAGCAAACACCACCGCTAAGCATGATTTCTCTATGAAAATGTAATTTATTTCATAGCCATTTAATGTCCTGCTGATATAGTAGATGGTGTGTTCCTTTCCTTCATAATCCTCTTGTGCTAATAATGCTCCCAAAGATATATCTGGTGTTGCAATGTATAATATCAGAGGCCTTCCTTCGGTTGGTGGCATGAGAATAGGTCATGACATTAGATACTATTTTATTTGATCGAACGTTGTCTCACACCCCTCATCCCATTTGAAAATTATATTTTTATGTAACAGATGATTAAAAGGATGACTCTTGTCCCACAACTGGGAGATAAATCTCCTGATCGATTGGAGCCTTCCCTGTAGTGATCTGAGTTGACTAATATTTCTGGGAGGTGACATTTCCATTATTTCCTTGACTTTCACTGGATCCACTTCAATGCCCTTTTCTGAGACAATGTACCCCAACAATTTTGCTGATGTGACCCCAAAGACACATTTCTTGGGGTTTAGCCTAACATTGAATTTCTTTAGACGTATGAAGATTTTTCTCAGGATATGTAGATGTCCTTCCCTTGTACAAGATTTTTCTAGAATATCATCCATGTAATCCTCCATGAAGGTGTGCATCATATCATGAAAGATTGTTGTCATTGCTCTTTGATAGGTGGATCCTACATTTTTTCAGACCAAATGGCATGACATTCCAGTAGAAGGTTCCCCATGGACATGTAAATGCCATATTTTCCTGATCTTCTAGAGCTATTTTAATTTGATTATATCCTGAAAAACCATCCATGATTGAAAACATGGCATGCTCTACTGTCAAGTCCACAATGATGTCTATATTTGGTAATGGAAAATCATCCTTTCGGCATGCTTTATTTAGGTCTTTGAAATCCATACATATCTTGATGCTATTGTCTGGCTTTGAAATAGGTACAATGTTTGATATCCACTCGGCATAGTCGATAGACCTTATAAATCCATCATCTAGCAATTTCTTTAACTTAATCTTTACCAGTAATGTGATATGAGGATGGATTTTTCTCATTTTTTGCTTCATAGGCTTGATTGCTGTAGGTAAAGAAAAATGATGCATGAGAAGATTTGGATCCAAGCCTAGCATATTAGAATATGACCAAGCAAAGTTGATGCTTCTTTCCTTAAATAACTTGATGAATTCTGCCAAATGTAGGATTTTTTCTTTTTCTTCAATGTTGATGTTAACAAACTGTGTTGGTTCTACCAGAACTAATGACTGCTCATGATAATGTTCTGGAAGAGTGTCAAATCTTCCATCTTTCGGGTCCTCAGAGAGGTTTTTACTGTTAGATACATTCTTTATTTTATCTTTTTCTAGATCTAATGATGCCATGGAATGGTCTTCACCATTATATCTATTATCCCTATTTTTACTTTTGCAACTGGAAGATTTGACACCCTCCTATCGATTTGCATTCTTATGAGTATTATAGATAGAACTCTTACCAAGTTCATCATGAAATAGGAAATTCACGATGGCATCATCATCTCCAAATATTGGTATAGTCAGAGGTTCGACAGGTTCCCAGTCAATAAGTTTATGATGGATTAATGGCATGAGGTCATCGGATTCATTTAGGTTGATGGATGTAAGGGTTTGGACAGCCATTTCATCATAGTTGTTAATTGGAATATTGAGGTCAATGATGGTACCTTCTTCAAGACCATCTAGTTCACTTGATGTTTGTTTGTCCCCACTTGAGTCATCGATATTTAGTGATCCTGATACGAATGGTCTAGACCCAAAGCTTTGTCCCTCCTCACATGTAGGGGCATATTGTTGTATTACATCAATTTGAATATCGATGTAAGATGCATCAGAACATAGATCCCACTCATATTCATTTGAATCTATTTCAGAGCTATCTCTAAGCTGAAGGATTCTTTCTACAACCTTCCTTGTCATCTCCTATTTTTCTTCTTTAGAGTATCCCAGTCCCATCTTCTCTTTTGATTGGAGAGTGAGGGGCTGAATAGGCTCAATTATTCCTTCCTTTCTTAAATCAATAGGTCCTTGGCCCTCATAACCCATTTTTTCTAGGATAGCTTTCCCCTTGCCATATTTGTCTGTATTGATATTGATGTTCTTGATACTGCTATTTGATGTCGATGGTTCATCTTTGTATAACCAATCAAAGATTGCTTTGCTATCTGATTTGTCCTCTATGGTACCGGTTCTTACAAACCTTTCTTCTAGAACTACGATAGTTAGTGATGTTTGATGTTTGATCATTGATGGTTGGCCATATGTCTTTGGAGATGGCATTAAATTTGAAAGATTAAGTGATTTCTCCATAGAATATTGCCCCATTCCATTGTTTGTCAACTGGACCTGCTCTTGAGATTTCTATGATAAAGAAGTTTGGGGATTTGAAATGTCTGTCACTTGAGTGTCAACAAGATTTGTATCTTTTCCTTCATCCTTCTGCTCTACCCATTTGGTGATGATATTTGGATGTTTTTCTTCATTAGATGACTTTGAACTGGATGCTTCTCTATTGTGAGGCACAAAGGTATCTTGAGAGTTTCTAAGTGTGTCACAATGCTGAGGATGATTATAATCAGTAGATACAGTCACCTCCTATCCATTTACAGGGAATTTTAAGCATTGGTGATATGTGGAAGGTACTGCCTGCATTTAATGGATCTAGGGACGTCCTAAGAGTATGTTGTAAGTCAACTCTTTTTCCAGTACTTGACATGCTATGTGTTTCATCATTGGTCCCACTTGAATGGGTAACACAATCAGTCCCTTTGAAGATCTTTCTTCCTCATCATATGCTTTTATGGTCATTTTCCTTCGGGCATCAATAACATCATCGAAATACCCTAGTGCATGGATTAAATTTAGAGTGTCAATGTTCAAACCAACTCCTCCATCTATTAAGACTCTTTTGACATGATGATTGTGGATCAAGACCTCGATATGGAGTGCAGTGTTATGGGGATGGTTGAGTGAGACATCATCCTGTTCAGAAAATGATAGACAATGTGGGGTATTCAAATGCCCCACCATAGCTTGGAATTGGAAAACATCTAGATTTTTTGGTACCATAGTGGCAACTAGTGCTTGTTCTAGAACCTCCTTATGTGATGGAGATAGTTTGAGAAGTTCTAGTATTGATATCTGTGCTGGAATATTTTGAAGTTGATCAACAATGTTGTAATGAGATGGAGGTGGATATGCATTCTTAGATGCAACTCCCTTTAACACTACCTTGGATTGCCCCCTTGTCATTACATTTGCTGGTTGATAGTCTTGTCGTTCTCTAATTTTTATAACATTTATTTGATTATCAAGAACTTGTATGCTTGGGAGAAAATCCAAAGGGGTAGTGTCGTTGGCTTCGTGTTCATCCATGTTTTGACCATTGGTATGATCACTCTCTACTTTGGTAAGACAAATGATTGTTTTATCGTAGATATGATTGATATTTTTACCTTTGTTGTTCATAGAAAATGATGCTCCTTTGTCATAGTTTGGTAAAGAGTCCTTGAAGGCTGAATGATCATTATTGTTTTGGGGTCCCTCTATATACACCTTGTTATTTTCAATTAGATCTTGAACTACATGTTTTAACTCCATATAATCATTAGTTTTGTGGCCTTTATTGTTGTGGAAGTTGCAGTAATCTAAGTCATTCCACCATGGTGGTTTGACCTTTGGATCCCAGAATCTTGCTTCCCGTGCGGTGATGAGACCACTGGTGACTAGTTCCTTCATCATTGATTCCAATGTTTGGCCTAAAGGTGTGAACCTATGTTGGTTTGATGGTTTTTGGTATGATTGTGATTTTGTGATTTCGTTGTTCTGAATGACATTTGACTTGATGATTTGATCGTTGTTTTGATTTGTTTTCGAATTAGATGTAGTCAAGTTAAAAACCGGTTTGACATTTTGGGAATCATTTGTTGTTTCATTGGTAGTCGTGTTTCAGTTCTTTTACCAAAATTTTGGTTTTTCACTGCTGGGATACTGATTTGAGGAGTTTGCATTATTTTTTTTGTCATTGAAATGTTTAATAACCCCTCTTTTGACTAGTGCTTCTTCAATATTAAGGCCATTTTCTATCACCTTTTCAAATGTAGGAGGACATTGCAATTCAAGTCTATAACTCATCTCCTCCATCAATTTGTCAATGAACAACTCCATTTTCTCTTCTTCAGCAATGGATCAAGGATATCTAGCGAATAATCATCACCATATTTGTAGAAAGGACAAGAATGTATCCCCTTTGTTTTGTTTCAGGTTATATAGATCCTTTATCGTAACATCGTGTTGGATGTTAAAAGAATACTAGGAGATGAACCTATTGAAAAGTTCCTCTAAAGTCCTAATACCTGGTTGTAATTTTGAAAACCATTGCATACATGCACCTCCCAAGCTTCTTGGGAATAATCTCATTAGGTAAGTTTATTCTTGGGAAAACTCTAGGCTCATGGTTTTAAATTCCCCGATATGATTGATTGGATCTATCTGTCCATTGTACTTGTTGTACTTGGGGAATTCACAGTGTCTAGGAAAAGGTATCATATTGACTGTTGAGTCGAAAGGATAAGGACATATGTCCTATACTGCATACCTTTTGGTACTCCCTTTTGTCATATCATGTATCTATTGTTGTAAGATTTGCATTTGGGATGTTAAAGCAGCAAATGGATCTATTGCCTGTATGGGTTGTGGTATTTCAGTCTCACTTGTTCCAGGTGCTTCTTTTAGATGATTTATGTCAAATTCCTTAGGAAGTTTAGCACCCGATTCAACCAACATCAAGAGATATTTCTCCATATCTTGTTCTAAAATATTTTCCATAAATTTATGGAATTTGGGATCTTTTTGGGTTGTTTGAATATCCTCTGGAGTTATCTCATTCTTATCATTTTGGTGCAGACTATTCCAAGGATTTTCTTCTGCCATTGTATGTGATGTTTTAGGTTCTTGTTCTAAGAGTCTATGTTTTTGTGACCTAGTGAAGATTGGCATACAATTTTTTGTTCTTTCTTCCAAAATTTTGATCTTCTATGCTAGAAAATGTCAAGTGAATTTTTAACAAAGTCGAATAAGATGACTGATCTTATTGATAAGACTAGGTTAAAAAAAATTGGATTTCTATACCTTGTTTCATGATAAAGGATGAAATATCCTAATGATGAAGCTTCAGTGTAGTAATCGATTGTGTATTTGATTTGACACTTCTGATTTGCAAGATCTACATTTCAGTTGATAAGTTTGGAAACTTGTATGAACCTATCTGATTTCGGTTTCTAGACAGTGATTTTGATAAAAGGATACTTGTGTTCTGATAAAAACTGTGGACAAATGATAGACAAACTGACTGGTATGATTTGGAACTCTATGTTTTAAAAGTGCTAAAATAGAATTCAAGGGCGGTAAAAAAGGTGATGAAAGCGCTATTTCATAGAACCGCTAGAACAGAGTTCAAAAGTGCTGAAATAGGCGATGGAAGCGCTATCTTTACAAAAGCGCTGTAGAAAGTGATGGAAGTGTTATCTTGATAGATGCACTAAAACAGTGCCTGAAAGTGCTGAAAAATATGATAAAAGAGTTGTTTGATGGAAGTGCTAGAACAATGACTGTAAGAGCTAAAATAGTGCTCGGAAGTGCTATTTTATGAAAGCGCTAAAACAGTGACCCGAAGCACTGAAACAGGTTTCCAGAGCGCTAAAAATAGGACTTTAAAGACTCTTTATCATAAAACTTGATCTTTCCTTGTGGCATATTCTATCATGGGTTGTGGAAAATAGGACTGATGTATGCTTTGACTACGGTTGTGATATTGTGTGAGAGCTCTCCTTTGGAATAAAGCTCATGAATAGAGTGGTTCTACAATGTAATCAAGACTATGACCCCTAGAAAAGTCGTGATATCTATTGATGAAGGTTCTATGTTGCAAAAATATCTTTTGATTATGATATAGAAAATGCCTTCTTCTTAAATTATTCCGATAATTGAGAGGTTTCTTAGGTTTGGTGATTTTGATTGCTCTCTTGACAAACATGGTGGACTTCCACTTTTGAATCATGAATTTCTTGACCTGATTTGACTTGTCATTTTTCGGATGATCTTTTAATGATTTTGTGAAAAAACAAGCAATTGTGGAATAATTGTTTTAATCTGAATAGATCATGTATGTTCAAGAACCATGAATGGTCCTTATTGATTATCACTGGTTGCTTTGACAAATGTACACAAATTAGACAAACTCACACTTAAGGTCAAATAGGTCATCGTTATACTCAACAACCCACATCTTGAAATTGCATTGACGCACACAGCCATGTCACCCCCTAGAGGGCGCCTGTGTTTTTGTCATTTCTAGGCATGTACTCAGAGTTGGATTTCTCATTCTCTGAGAAAATGGTCCTTAAAAATTATATGGTGAGTGTCTTGGGGGCAGATTCTTCCCTCCCCTTGCACCGTGAGTATGACAATGTTTGGTTACTGACTTGGCGAGACACTACTCTATGGTTCATAGATAGGGCTTCCATGCGGTGTGGCAATTGATAAAATCCCTCAAGAGATGTCCCAATCTTTAGAACAAAGATTTTGGGGATGGTTATCTTGCTCACTACCATCAAGTTGCACTTTAATCAACAACTTGCATTTTGATTATAGTGGGTTGGAATCCTTGGCTTTAGGCATTCCCACTTAGGTCATTCCTATAGGGTGAGTACTTTTTCCCACTATGACAGGCCTTCTAAAGGATTTAATGAAGCATAAATTGCATGAAATAAGGATGAATCTGGTACTTTGATCACCCAGTTAAGGGGAGAGCATAAGCCTAATCACCACACAAGCACAACAAATAAGTTGTTTTGTTTTAAGCCCCAAAAGACAAATTTTCTAATCTATGTGAAGATTTTGCTTCACAAAAATCATGATGTTCTTTTTAACTGAAACTGCAAAAGTGCAATGGCTACCCTAGAATTGATAATTTTTTAAAATTATAAGTGGCTACCCTAGGATTGATAAATTTTAGTTTAACTGTGAAAAAAATTTAATTTTGGCCATGGTTGCATTGGATCCAAATCGAATTTATAAAAGCGCTAAAACAGTCCACCAAAGCACTATAGTTTTTACCTGATGCGCTAAAATCGAAAGCGTCGAAACAGAGCACCAAAGAGCTAGATTTTTCCACGGAAGTGCTAAATCAACTTCTCTGGAAATGGGTGACCAATGCGCCAAAATAGGTCATGGAAGCGCTAGAGTTGAAAGCACTAAATTTTTTGACGGATGCACTATAGTATCACAGAAGCGCCATAGTTTTCCATGGATGCGCTATAGTTTTTGATGAAAGCGCTAAAACAGAACATGCTAGAAACCTACGCGACACTTTTCAAAAACATTGATAAAAATATGGGGTTAGGCCCCACGATGGGTGCCAAATTGTAACTATGAATAAAGTATAAAGCAATAAAACACTTCTTAATGAAACATTGCATCAAACATTAAGCTAATTAATGAATTGAAAGCATCTCATTGTCTCCTATCTTCAAAGATTTATTAAGTTATGTGCTCTTAGATTTAAATAACACTATTAACTATTAAAATGACAATCTAAAGAATGCAATGATGATGATGCAAATGATCTGAAGCTAATATAATAATGCTAAAATGATAAAATAAACTAAGATGACATGAATTGACATGAAAACTGATAAATGCAGCTAGAGGAGGCAACCATGATTGTGAAAGCTTGAATGCTGGATGTTGGATACTTGGATGTTGGATGATGGATGAATTTATGTAGAGTAAACCTAATAACCAGGGATCCTTTTCTTGGTTGAATGAGGCTTTATTTATAGATTTTCTGGCTATAGAAATGCACGGGGATGTCAAAGAGAGGTTTGGATTCAATCTGGAGGATTGAATGGTGAAAGATGGAGGAGATTGAGAGAATTTTGGAGATTGTCTCTACCCATGAAAACACTAGGCAAGAGAAGAGGAAATATTGATGGAGGAGGATTGAGAGATAAATTTGCAATTTGTCTCCAATTCTTCTTGTGAAGTTTCAATCAATTAATTTTGACATGATTTTGACATAAATTAGACAAAGGATATCTAATTTGATTTTGAGGAAATATAGAGGAATATTCCTTATGCCTTTATTCAAATATTTTTGATTTATTTAAATTAGCAAAAGAGGAATACATAATTAAATAGAACAAACTATAGTATTTGTTTATTAAAATATACAAATGAATATGGCAATTAATCAATAAAGTGTATGACCTTTATTTAATTAATTTAAGATTGATGTGATAGAATAAAATAGGGAAATGATAATTAAATCAAACAAAATATTTAATTTTGTTTATTTAATTAAGATGAGATAATAGATGAAATTAGAAGAATTTAAATGTGAATGTGAATGTGAACTATATAAATAAATATTTCTATTTATTCAATAGTAGAGGAATTTAGAATAATTATTCAAATAATTCATATTTAATTAATTGGATTCTCCAGACCATTTTTAGGTGTATATCTAGACAAGCTTCCTACAAGAAGGAAAAGAATAGTCTTTCTAAGACAACTATGCAAAACAAAGTTAAATTGGGTTAGATGCCTAAAAGGAGCAATGTAGAACTGGAAGGTATCTTTAGTCAAACTGAATTACATGTTAAAGTTGAAAATGCATGGATCTTAGATAGTGGTTGTTTTCATCATATGACAAGGGATAAAAGTATTTTTACTGAACTTGAATTTGGTGATTTTGGTTTAGTATGGTTTGGTAATGATGATTACATACAACTTATGGAAAAAGGCACAATGGCTTTTTGTAATAAAATTTTCTTGCCAAATGTTTATTATGTAGTAGTTTTAAAACACAATCTGTTAAGTGTGACACAAATATCTGATAAGGATTTATGTATTCTTTTTTATGATTGTGGGTGTCAGATTAAAAGGAAATTAGGAGAAATAGTTATTGTTGGTTCAAGGACACAGGGAAATATCTATGAAGTGACTAGTGTGAAAGTACTTAATCAGTTGAGGAGGAGTCTCTATAATCTTCCTCCTATTTCTTTTCACTAATCAATCTTTGTGATTGTAGGGTGTGCTTTAAAGTTTTATCTTATATCCCTGAAAGTATAAACTACAATCAAATCTTTGCAGTTTAGTTGGTGTTTTGGAATAGTATGAAATTTTTATTACATGAAGGATTGTGTGTTAACATTGTCTTGATTATGGCAATGAGTTGTATAATTTTTTTTCTTGAGAATGGATAGAGAATTGATATTAGTTGCTTTGGTATAACAGTGCTTTATTATTACTTGGCAATTCATGGTCTTTAGTTTGCAGGTGGCAGTACTTTGTTGGTTCACACAGTTGATCATTATTTTGTTGATATAGTTTAGGATAATTGGTAAGATAGGTGACAGTGTGGTAATATTTATTGACAGTACCTTTATGCTTCCTTGATTCATGCTTGACAGTGATTTATTGCTATACAAAAGGAAGTTGGTTCTGGCATGATATGATTTTTTTTATCTTATGAGATTTAGTTGACAATGTTCATATCCTTCATGGTATTCAAAAATTTATGCTTATAATGTGCATAGTTTGGTATTTTTTAATCAGGGCTTCATTTGAAACAACTTGAATAATTGTGTTTCTACTTGTTGAATTCTCTCTATCCTTTTTCAAGTGTGGTACTCAGAAAGGAGTAATGATACTAGTTTTGATATATTTTTGTATAACAATTCTTTGTAGGGGGAGCTTGGTTCTACATGTTTTCATTCCCAGCTCTCTTATATATTTTTCATTTGTTGTAGCTAGTTTTTGATTGAATAGTGCTATATCATAGGGAGAGGTTATCATGATACATAATATTTTTGGTGATTGGTTATAATACAGTTTGGTGGTCTATGCACTCTCATCTTGTCATTGATGTATGGCAGTGGTATTTATTCTTGGGGTGCTTAACAATGATATTCCTTTGTGCTTTTGATAGTTAGTTTCTATTTGCAAGTTGTGAAATTGGTGCATACATTGATAATCTTGATCTCACAATACTTTATTTTATGATATTTACATGTTGTCAGTATTATGGTGCTAGAGTTATTGTGTTTTCTCATGTGAATACAAGGTGTTATATGCAACAAAGTTATTTGCTTTTGTCTAAAGTAATGATATGATTCTTGACTACTATTTTAAGATGGATATGTGTTGGTTGGCTTCAGTTGTTTTTATTCATGGAATTTCACATTCTCCTTTGTTATTCTTTTTCATTGAGGTAAAACGAGGGAGAGATGATATGTGTTTTTCCATCAAGGAAAAAGGGGGAGTTTTTTGGATTTGAATTGTTTTGTGGTTTGTCCTTGATTTCAAAATGTTTTTTGATCTATATCCTTGATGTCAACAATGTCAAAATTGATTATGCAATGCTTTGGAATTGATAGTTGATTTGCAGTCACATGTTATAGTTACAGGTATATGGCATTATACATGTTAATGGCACTTTATGATAGATTTTTGTTTTCAGTATGAGCGGATCAAGGTAGTAAAGGCACCAGTATGAGCAGATCAAGGCAGATAAGGTATATGTTTTATATCATTACAATAATGCACTAGTTGACTTATCATGGTTTGGTGTATAAGATGGAATACTTTAATTAAAGGATTTTTGTATTTGATCACATTGTCTCCACAACCTTGATGGTTCAAGTTCAGGTATATTCAATAGATATATTATTTTAGTTTGATCTTGGTTTCATTAATTTTTATTAGGATTATCTTTGTATAAGATGTCTTTATCCGGTTTCATATTGCCATGTACGACTTTGGCTTAGCCCTTCACATTTTGCATATGATATTAAATTATCTTCGGGCTAAATATTAATTCAAAAACAATGTCTAAAGTGATTTTGTATCGGGCCTTACTGCATTGGTAAATGGATTTGAATAAAGTCATACTGTTATTTTTGGATCAGCCACTATATTTCACCATTTTTCATAACTCTATGTCAGCATCTAAAAGTGATTAAAGATCTGAATGGGATATTTTTACAAGGAATATTAGGTTTCCTTAAATATTTATTAAGTGGTGATACTTTTTTCGTATCAGTCACTTAGTTTTTGACTTTGAGTAAAGTGGGTTGAAAATAATTCTTTGGCAATGATACCTACATATTATGGGATGATGACTTGGACAGTCAAAAGGTTTGCATAGCTCACGTGGAAAATGGAAATTGATAGTATCATCATGTTGTTGGTTCTCATGGATTTCAAAATGGTTATGTGTTTCATTATGTTATGGATTTCAAATCATAATGTAAAACTTAAAAGTTCTTGAAATTCTTAGAGAACAAAAGGTTAAGAGGAAATGTCAAAGTGATAAGCATAGGGTTTGAAACCCTAATTACTACTGCCATGGGCTTTGAGCTTAGTATGATTGTATGAGTTACGAATGTGGAAGTTAGAAAGAGAAGCGACAAAGCTTGTTGATGGAAGAATTCAGCTGAATAGTTTTGGAACTATTTTTTTTGTTTTTATTTGTTTTCATTCCTCGCTAAATAGGTATTATAGTTAACACATTTTTTTATGGGCATTGATCATGATTTTTGTTAAGGTATTAACAATGAAGGTTCAGTGATTATTTTGACTTGATACCATTGGTTATTTCTTTGCAAACAAATAAAGGGTTAAAAAGGAATTGGTTGAAGAAAATAGTTATTGTAATCTTGAGTTTTTGTTGAAGATTCATGAGATCCTTTGTATATAAAAACAAAGATGGAACATGAGTTGTTTTGTTGTATTTTGAGAGACTTGTGCACACATTCTATAATTGAAATTTTTGTAAACATAATGCAGAAATCTTAACTAGTATATCTGGTATTTTAAAGATTCAAATAATTAATCTTTAGGATATTTAGTGTATTGGTTTGAAAGAAGTATGTGGGTTGAATTGTAACAGAGAAACCCTCTAATATTTATCAATCTAATTTGAAGAAGGGTTGGTTCTCCTTGGAATGTGTGTTCCTAACTTGTAAAGGAGTTGGTGCTTCAGTCTTTTCGGTGTTGAGTTGGTGCTCCACCATTGTTACAGAGTTGGTACTCTTTGAATGAATAAAATGAATATTTTATGAGTGGTTTTTTATACCCCATGAGGGTTTTTCCACTCAGGAAAATTTTGTGTTATGTAATGAAGAAGCGTGAAGAGAGATAAGTGCAAATAAATAGATCAGATAGATGTGAAATCGATGAAAATTTGTGAGTGTGGTAGATCAGTAAAAAGTCTAAATGTCAATTTTTCAAATGTTGTGAGCTGAAGGTGTACTATCATTCATGAATGTCTGCAGGTGGTTGAGAAAATTATGGTGGAAATCTCTGTTGAATTGATATTTTCTTCTCTCTATAACATATATCTTTTATCTTCTTTGTATCTTTGTGGTAGTGAGCCCTCTAAGTGGTTAGCCCTGTTGGACAGTGAGTCCTTGTATGGCAGTGAGCCTTGTTCTGGAAATGAGCCTTTGTAATCGATTTTGATATTCTCTATAGTGTGAGTTAATCCTCATCATGGTTTTTTCCTCATTGGGTTTTCCACATAAATCTAGTGTTGGTGTGTTTATGTGATGGTTTTTCAGTTTTTTCTCTTGCACTTACTATTTTATCATTTTAAGAAGTGTTAAGGATTTGTTCTGATGGATGATTTAAAGGTTTAAATTTGTTACAAAAGATTCACCCCCTCTCATTTATCTTATTCAATAGAACTATTGGATGAGCATTGCCTCAAATCACTCAATCCCTTAGAGGCATATTAGAATAGACTTAGAAGAATTTATAATAAAAATATCAAAGATCAATGCTTCTAGGTAGGGGATTTGGTCCTAAAGGAAAATCATAAGAATATATTACATCAAGACAACAAGGGAGAATTTGAGCCAAATTAGTTAGGTCCTTTCATTTTCATAACAAGCTATGGTTCATGAGCTTATCAATTAGCCACACTTGGAGAACCCTTGTAGGAACCCATCAACACCATGCATCTCAAAAAAATTTATTCCTAGCCCATGATGGGTATTCTAAAAATCCAAAAATCCGAAAACATCATAAAAGAAAAAAATCCAAAATAAATAGAAAGAGGATCAAAAAATTAAAAGAGAAAAATCATCCTCTAGTGAAAACCACTTCGATGGCACTTTGGGCAAGAACCTTGGTGAAAACCTAGCAAATAGGTGTCTTGCATAAATAAGGACCATCTCCCATTTATCATTGAATCTTTCACTTATTTTTCACTTATAATAAAATCATTCACCCATCTATCTCATCCACCGCATCCATTTCCCATATATTTATCCTCTCTTTCTTCTATCCATCTATGTCTATATCATAGCTTGCTATTCAGTGAGTATCTATCTCCATTACTATTACTTGGCATTATCCTAAGGTTAGTTTGTCTTTCCTATATCGAGTTTGTCTATTACATTAGACTGGGGGCATATTCCTATACCTAGGTCATCAGATCAAGTTATCATATATTCCCTTAAGGTTATTCTCAAAAAATCCCAAAAACATTCAAAATATCCTCAAAAAACCAAAAATATTCAAAACATCCTCAAAATCCAAAAATATTTGAGATATTCAAAATTTAAAAACATACAAATCAAGTCAAAACTCCATAAAAAGGTTAAAAACATTAAAATTAAAAACATAATAGGCAAACTATGTGTGTACATAGGCAAGGCCATCATCAATGAGCCCTTGAGGCCTAGGTTAGTCCTTTAGGAGTTTGTTATAGTAAACTATCACTCATTAAGGTCATTCAAACTATATTGCCTCTATGCATGTTACATAGGAAAGTCCAACTCTGATGACCCCTTGAGGCATAGGTCTCTTTCCCCTTAGGTCATGTTTCTTGGTCTAAAATTGGAAAACTTAAAAAATTTGGAAAACTTAAAATTCAAACACATTTAGATAACTTTGAAAATCAAAACAGTTATAAAATATCACACAAAACAAAAAATAGCATCAAATATGTTGAAAACTTAAACCATTCAAATAGCTATAAAATACTAAAATAGCTTCAAAAAAATTTAAAAATATAAAAACATTAAAATATTCCAAAAACAGAATCACCCATCTCATATTGCTTTTACTCACAATAAAATTTCACCCATAATAAATTGATCATCATTGTCAACCTTTGGTAACACAAATGGAAACAAGTATAACAATCAACAAAACACAAAATTATTAATGCAAAAATTTTAAGTCTTGATCATTGTCAAACACATCGGTTAACATTTATATCAATGGCTAATCACATAGTTAGAATTACTTCTCATCCAATAACATGCCCTAAGGATATATCTTTCCTACAATGGGAATCATCATCGGAAATCACCCTAAAATAACATCCTTTGGCAAGAGATATGAATAACATTAACTATTTGTGTATTTGATATTTTCTTATGATTTTATCTTATTAGTCCATTTCGTTGATGTCTACAAAATGATTTAGAGAGAAAGGAATGGGGCATTGATCATTTCTTTCATTTGTTGTTCTTGTTGGATATTCTTGTAATACGACCTTGGGGAATACTTTCCTTGTGTGTGCGATGGTAGTTTCAAGTAAAACAATGGCTATGTTGTTGTTTATAGATCAGACATGAAAGCAAATAGAAAATGCAACACATGAGACAATGAACACAATCAGATACCCTGGGAAAACCCTCCTCCTGAGGGAGAAAAACCCAGCAAATAATTCTCTTATATATTGTAGGAACAAGAGCATAAATATTCTTTACAACATAGGCCCAATATGATACAATAATAGTCGCACCTCTCCTAGATGCAAAAGATACAAATGAATATGTTCTTCCTTGAAATCGAACTACTACTACAAGATGATGCTCTGCTGCTTAAGTGCGAACTATTGTAGGAATGATGGATGATCTTTGAATGATCAATGAACAAATGCGACCTTGTATATATACAAGATGAGGCACCTCCTCAATTAGGTCGGCCATCTTCAAGAATAATTACAAAATAACAATGTAGGTCGGCCCAAATAGGAATTACAAAATATTAATGAAGGTCAACCAAAATAGGTGAATGATAATAATCTCAATGAACATAAATTAAATAGCCGATTAGGCTATCATTTAATTTATGCCTATTCTCGAATTGTGTAAGCTGGAAGAAGCAGCCTGAATCAGCTAATAACATCAACAGCTAGGACATATCAAGTTCTTCATACCTTTTGTGTATTAGTCTCCTTAATTTGATGGCTTCATTCTTTCACATGATCAAACAAGATTTTTGCATGTTAGGTATGAACTAGGATACTCCTATCTATTTATAGAGTCAAATTCCATGCATCAGATACAACATCATCCTAGTTTTCAATACCTTGGTGCATCATGTCTATTTTCTATATAAAAAATAAGGATTTCTATAATGAAATTAAGCCTAATCTAAAGAGAAAAAGCAATATCATCTATCCTATCTCATCACATATGCAATGAAATCTTGAATAATCATAGATATGTTGGAATACTAAATCAATCTCAATAATAAATGCTAATTAATATCCATCTCATTATTCTACTTCTATCCATGCTAATATTTCCATCTTGGTATCATGACATACAAAAAAAAAAATATAAATGCATCCATCCTACATCCACAAACCATCAACATACATCTCATAGAATACATATTGTATAATCATCACATATCATGTGAAAAGATAAAAAATAAATCACCCATAACATTTCATTACATATATCGTGCATACATGAATCATTATACATTCATATACATATGCATCATATTATAACATGAACATAATAAAGGAAATATCAATAATACATTATATAGAAATATCATACCATATTATAAGAATTTGTATCCATACATAACACATCCATAATGTATCCATAAGAATGCATCCATCATATAAGATCA
Source organism: Sequoiadendron giganteum (assembly GCA_007115665.2). Classification (NCBI taxonomy): domain Eukaryota; kingdom Viridiplantae; phylum Streptophyta; class Pinopsida; order Cupressales; family Cupressaceae; genus Sequoiadendron; species Sequoiadendron giganteum. The sequence goes on along the minus strand of CM021106.1, from coordinate 471,806,317 downwards.
TAAGCATGAAATAAAACAACATCATAATATAATTTTTGCATCATCAATCATCTCATATATATCCAAAAAATTAATGTCATGATACATATCAAAGTGTGAGATATCTCAAAAATATACACGAGGCTATCAAAAATAGCCAATGAATGAATATACATCATGAATCATGTCTATATCGACTATATGGGTACAAAAATATGTACATTTGTACATAGAGCTAACTTCTTCTCCCTTGGTCCTCTCTATCAGGTCCCCTCGGTGGTGTTTGATATCCACCTAAGGGACACACTCTCATGACTATTGAATTGATGAACCCCCTTCTAATTTGCTTGGAGATATAACACTCCTCTAAGAAAAACTAGGTCGTCACCTATGAGAAGGAACCTACATAAAGTAAATAGTTCTATAATAGGACACATTGACTATTACCTATGCATAGAGAAAATTTGAAACCATATGGCTTTGAGCATGAGTGGTTCTCTCTAGTTGTTGCATGCATCAAATCTCCTATGCCACCTATAGATCTTCCTAGTACCTTTGTTCCCTCTTGACATCTCACTTGGAGTAAGCCTAGTCTCGCTCTTGTCTCAAGGTATCTTGTTCTTATTGAGTGCTATCTCTCTCTTACATGTATGTGTCCCACTCTTGGTGGGATTGATCCTACTCGATCGTCCTTTGATATTTCTCCTAAGTGACTACCTATAGTCTATGATCCTCAACCTCAAGCACTAATGCTGCTACATGTTTTTGTGGCATGTGTGGTGGCGGACCTAGAGGTGGCCCCTATGGTACTTATCCCAACACTTGTCTTGGAATTTGAACATGCTCGCAGCCTCCTCTACCTCCCCTACCACCTTTTCCTCTCTGTCCTCTACCACCTACATCTTTACCCTACTAGATTTATAATTCTGATAGGTCTATGTTGTGAAAACCAAGTGTCATATCCTACAATAGTACCTGGATCATTTGGACCACCTACGTAAATCCATGGCAATGTAACCAACTGTGCAAATTCATTTATAGCAGCTTGAGGAACTATTTTAGGTCCTCACTTGGAAATCTCTTAGTAGGTACAAGGATACATATCCTTGTAATCATTTGAGAGAGCATCCTATTTCTCCTCAAACTCATGAGAAACCTGATTTGGTAGATATCTCTCAATAATATGAATAGATCAACCCATGATCCATCACGTCTATGTGTAGTATCCTAGATGAGAGGTTTCATCCTCCCAAGCTTGAGCTTATAAACATGGCATCCAATTGAAAATGGTCATATCATCAGTGACCCATCACCAGTATGGTATTTTTTGATACCCCTATGTGGTGGAGGGTGGTCATGGCATCATATAAATATACTATCAAGTCCTCCTCCTCTATAGTCTAAATTCCAAACTAGTCGAAGCACTGTAATGTTCTCCCATGCCCATATATGAAGTAGGGTAACCCTTATAGATATGTTATTACCCTCTTGATACATGACCTGGTGCATGTCATGGTAAAGGTGGGATAGGATGTAAGAACCCTAGGCATAGACACAAACATCCTCCATGAAACTCTATAATACTACACCCCATCCTTGGATGAATAATCAAGACCTCCTATTAAGAGATAAGACTCCCATGATAATTCCTGTAATCACCAATATAAGGTCATTGGCCACACCAACGTTCTATTGTAGATCAATATATCTAGCCAACTCCAGGTCCTCCACTCCTAACACTTGGAACATGGCCTCAAGGTTGAGATCCTTGTCATAAATAACTCACTCCCCATGAATTGCTACCCATAGGATCCTTCAAACATCCTCCACGATCACCACCACCTCGCTTGTTGGAAGGTGAAAGGAGGAAGTATTTGAGTGCCACTACTCCACTAAGGCTATCATCAAAGCTAAATGGGTCCTGATCCCTAGCATGAATGCAACATGGTACAATCCAATCACTCTTACAAATAGTATTTTACGCTCCCCTAATTTGGTCAGCCACTCTAGAATTTGTGGTCTCCTCTCTAGGGAAAGAAAACAATGGAAGATAGCCTACACACATAATGCACATAGAATCAATTTTTAAAAATTAAAAAAAAAAATTATGTCAAACTCCTTAGAATGTAAAAGTGAGCTATTACTACAAAGGAATCACACTATTAGACCTACAAAATCATCACTATTATGAAAAGGCATTTCCCTAATGCAAATATGTCACTATTTTGGTGTCGCTAGTGCAAAAGTGATCCTCTAGAAGGCTTCACTATCCTAATAAACATGCCACTATATTTTCATGCAAATGCATTGGTGAAAATCAAATGGTCAACGAATTTCAAAATTCCCACACAAATGCAAAATTGTGATTCCTATTGCGAAGGCATCACCATATTTTGCAAAGGCATCATGTTGGGTTTGAAAAGTGTCACCCTAAAAATAATGCCTTTGTCTGACCTAGCTCTAACCTATATTTAGCTATCTACAAATACGTGAAAAAAAAAAATTCAAGGTACATACTGGTAGTCCTGTGTAAGTCAGTTGTTGGAACTCTTGGACTCAATCTGCATAGCATGTGGGAAGCACTCTGTGTGCCATCTCATCAGGTGCTTTGGGGGAACTCTAAGTGGAATCACTCTAAGATCTCTGAATTCTCAAAAACAAAGTGTGCAAATGAGTTGGAAATTGACCTAAATTAATATATATGCATTACAAAACCTAGGGTTCTATCCATGTATCTCTATTTTCTCACTTCATTAGGGCCTTAGGATGTATTTCTTGTCCTTTATGTAGTTCAACCATCCTAGTAGCTTTATCACAAGCTTGACCCAAAAGTTAGTTTTTTTGCTTGATTTATTGAGGGGATAGCCACCAACATTTTATCATCTACTGGGGCACAGTGGGGCATCCAAAAAGTTTGATTTTTTAAAAATTTTTGATCAAAGTAGTATTATTTTTTTGAAGCAACACAACATATACCTCTCTTCAAAGAGGAGAAAAATGTACACACCTAAAAATGTCCTGATCATAGCACACACTAATATTTTTCATATTAACACCATTTCTCTCCTAATTGTTGACATATTATTGTCATTGATGTCAAAGGTTGAAGCTATGTTGTAGGTGTTGTGCATTGATGTCAAAGGTTGAAGTTGTGTTGCAGGTGTTGTGCAAGTGGTGAAGAGATTGTAGAATTTCAAGCCTCAAACCCTTGGCTTCCCATATATCACTTGTTGAAGTCAGAAGGTGTTTGGAGATAGTCATTTTTTACTATGCCTACAAGGTTTTGGGCATCGAGCCTCGATTATATCTCTTACCGAGTCCCTCAAAGATATGAAGAAAATTACGCTAAGTCCAAAGTATTTCAGACTTTGGACTTCAGGAGTATAGCTTACTGTGGTGCTCAAAGAAGGTAGTCAGGAGGAAGTCCACCACTTGAAAATGTTTCAAGCATCACGATTTTTCAAGTAATTGAAAGAATGGAAACCAAGAAGGTGGAAGAGTGAACTTTGACATCCGATAAGTTCTTTGTTCTTTGGTGTTTCAGAGGTTTGGATGCTAGCCTGCAATAAGTGTGAAAAGAGGTAAATGGTAAAGGATGAGGCCAATGGCCGAATCCCAACAAGAGAAAAAGTGCATTGTACTTAAGTGTTTAGACTTACTTTTCAAATACTACAATGCACTCCAAGCATAAGGAAAGAGGAATGAGAGACCTCTAACCTCTAAAGAGAAAAAGGCAGGCTATGAATATTGATTTTGGGCATCATGATGTAAATAAATAAGTTTATTGTAAATTTCATTGATCAGAGGTATGGTTATCGGTTTACTTGCTCAAGCTTTGCATGGTGTGAAGAACAAGAGATCCCCGATCCCCGGAAACCGATAGAAGGATAGGTGGAAGCTTCCTTCCATCCCCCCAAAAGAAAGTGCAATGCCCTCCCCAAGATTAAGCTAATATAATACTACAAAGTAACTAGATAAGTGAAGTAATTAAATAGAAAAATTAAAGATAAAATTTTAAATTTTAAACTTGTCTAATGTTATGGATTTAATAGAAATAATGATGAAGTCTTGCACACTCCAAAATAATATTTTTTCACATTAGATACTTTCTCTGCTAATCCAACAATTAAATTCAAAAGAGGGAATAATAAATAATAATGATAATGTCACTAAGGAATTTCACAATCATTACTTTATGATGATTTTGATATGTACAAAACCAATGTTAATATAAACAAAACAAATAACATTTCATTTTTTTTAAATCAAACATTGTTGTTCTAGCTTTACACTAATTGTCAACACCATTTGTATTCATTTAACCTACACATAAACATGGAACATATTTTGATACACTTAGTATTAAATCTCCATAATATTATTAAATTAACCCCCAAACGATATTATTATCATTAAACCATAATCAAATAGGACATCTACAATTGTTAGTGAAGGTAAAATCAAGATTACATAAAAGTTGAGATATGTAATAGAATCAAATACTAAAGATGCATCGTAAGTGGTGAATCAACCTCAATCTATTTACCTTTCCAAGTGAGCTATTTAATGCCTAATCATTAGAAATGAAGACAATAATTTAAACAATAATTTAAACCAATATTACAAGCATAAACATACAAGAAATAAGCTAACAAGAATTATACCATCCAATATTGAACATACTAATGTTATAGGACTAATAACTCAACAACTTGAGATTGATTATGTATATTTATAGTATACACACAATTAAACATATACAAATAATTCATGACTATTTAGTTCGTAAACATTTTTTTGTAACTTTACTTTAATGGATTTAGAAGCTTTAATGCTATAATTCATAAATTAAGCCTTATTTCTTTACTTCATAACTCTACCAAAATTATTATTCTTCTTACAAAAATTCCCAGGTGATTTCAATTACCAACTTTTCTTAGTATACCTAGACTCTTCTATGATAAGTTGTTTGAATAACTTTGATACAAATTAAAATATTCTTATTCTTGGATTAAATGGAGACATTGTTCATCCACTAATAAACAAAATAAATAATTAAACTCTCTAACAAGAACATAATCCTCAAAATAAGAGGATAAATAAAAACAACAATTTGGAACCAATATTTGTTAGCACTATACAACTAAGGCTCTTAATGGATAACCATAAACTAATTTAAAAAAAAAACTAACTTAAGAATCTATGTAAGATTTTTTTCTGATGTTTCTATCTTTCTCATTGAAAAGTTATTTTAGATATTTCTCTTGCCTACATGATACCCTAACTTGGTTTCACTCAATTTGTTTTTGTTTCCAGTTTATCGTTTTAGTTTCAAAGTAGGAGATGTTAATGTTTTAATCATACATTTTATTTGGTTTACTGGATTTCTTTGATTTTTGGATATGGTTTACAAATATTTGGTTTCAAGAAACTATTTAAATTTTATCATCTAACTCTTTGTCTTTCATTCTATGTGAATAGATTTGTAGGACTGTTTTACGATAAGTTTTTATTATGAATAAGGATGTCAATATTTTCTTAATAAATCATAATTGTTGATCTGGGTTAATACAATTTTTGAATATGTTTTTTGAGATTAATAATAGAAAAACCCATTAAATTATATGTTTTAATAGCATCTTTAACAGTTTTTTATGATCAAATACATGAAACTACTTTTAAACGAATTATTGTTTGGCATAGGGGTAGCAATATTGTTAACTCAACAAAACCAACCAGTTTCTCTCTTGAAATCTATTGGCTGAAAATTCCAATATATTATTTCTTATTCAACACATGTACCTAAAATAAAAAGATCTAAAAAGAAGAAATATAATATGGGGCAATGGGCTATCCACCCAACCATAGGATTGAGATTTAATCCACCCCCGAGTTAGGGTCACATAGCACTTCCACAAAATATTTTCACAAAGGATCAACAATGAAAGTGTAACATATTACATCCACATTATTGAACTTGATACATTGAAACCACTATTCACAAGGATTCCTAGACAAGTTTATAATTTATATACTTTGCACATCACAATATATTTCATTCATATTTCTTTATTTTAATACACAAAAAGAGTATAAATGAAATTAAACTAAACAAGGTGGAAGAATCAATCAATGCAAACCCCAACACACTAATTTCAGCAACACAAGAGATTCAACATCACATCTCACATAGCTTTTTTTATAAGCAAGACCAATATGACAACAAACTCATTACACAACAACAAAGATAGATAACTAAAAGGTTTGACCTCACCAAGAAAGTTTTCTATCAAACTTGTGGAAGACTCTCTCCAAGCACTCTCTTCCATTGCTCCTCCTTCTTTACAAACATGGAAAGAAATCCAAAAATGAAGAATGAAAAACTCAACAAGAATTCAAGAACAATTCAAAAAAAAAGTAGAGAAAATCCCCTCCTCCCCACCAATAGAGAGAATAAATGGAAAGGTAAAAGGCAACCTCCTTTTCAACTTCCCAACAACCTTTTCAACTCCAATTTTCCTCACTTTTTATAAGTGAAAAATTAGAGTGGGTTTTAGAATTTATTAAAAGTATTTTAAGCAATAAAAATACCTCTAACCCATAAACCTATCACCTAGGGAACATTTTAAACAATTAAGACCACATAAGGACTTCATAAAACATAAATTAAGTGACCATTTTAATAAAATGACTTAAGGGATTAATGAAACAAATCTCACATACACACAACCTTTAACACACAAAACAAAGTTAAATCATATTACTATGACAAGAATAATATTTAACAAGGATATAATAAAGGAAGTAGCTATGTGACCCCCTTATCAACATTGGCCAATTTTTACTTGTTTACTTAACCAAGAAAGTATGTTAGTATTACTCAAGATTAATAATAATTAAAAAAAATGACATATGAATTAAAATTTTGAGAATAATAATCAACTAAAAAATTAGATCTACTAATCTACACAAGTAACATACAATTTAACACTCCTTACTTGCATGATACCTATTATGGAATCAAGGAACAATTGAGTGAATAGTATCTATTATCAAAATATCATCACTTATGTCAATATAATATTTAACTTTTATACATACTACTATAAGTAACATTAAATATCAATAATTGTCTTCATTATCACACCTACTCACATCTATGATATGCAATTGCCTAATATAATGTAATCCACTTAATATACATATTAATATTACCAATAACTGAGTGTATTGATCATTGCATAATTACGTAGACAAAGAATGAAACTCATTTGACTATCACAAGAATTCACAACAACCGTTTGATAGGATTAGTCAAGAATATGAACAACTTCATGGTGTAGCAACAAGCATCACTCATGTAAACTATCCAACATAAAAGAACATAGAATATAACATATAAATCATAAAAAACTAATAAGATCAACAAGGCCACAATGGACGGGGTCTTACATTCTCCCCCCCAAGATTGGGCTTCCACCTAGTCCCTAAAAGTGAAGGTAAACACAAGCAATAGGCACTTATCAATAATATCATGCAAAATTTCCCAAGTATGACAATAGAAAATTTTATCTTCCAAAGTATTCTAAAATATTATGCAACTTTACAATTTAACTATCTACTCAAAGGATGATCCTTCCATGATACATAACAAAATTATAGATATCAATTTCACATTACTTCATCTATCACGTATAAGGTTGATAAGAACTACACTACACACACATATATATATAGTCACTTCAACCATCATTACTTTGACAATTTGTTCAATCATTTTACAACATAATGAATTTACATCTTAAGCAATCATTCTTTTTCTTTTATCACAAAAATTGCAATAGTTAATGTATAACATCACAAATATTGGTTTACAAAACTCACACCATCAACACAACACTGACATATCCCACAGTTCAAGTAATGGGATTTATGAGGAGGAACAGTTCCAAATGCCATATCATTTATCACACACTAGGGGAGAATGGACTATGATCATCCCATATCGATCCCATTCACATCCCCATCCTCACAAGATAAATTCCTTAGTGCATCTGCATCCCCATATGACCTACCAAGGATCCCTCCTAGATATAGTAGTTTACATAGTTCACATCACAACACATGTGCCAGTAGTTCAAAGAAGCCTCAAAATTAAGAAGATAAAAATAAGATTTCAAAATTTATAACAAAATCTCAAGAAATAAAGAAGAAGAAAATAAGTAAATAGATAAATAAATAAATCAAATAGAAAGGAACCACCTCAATCCAAATAAAAAATATTTAAATCAAATTAAGTCTTTGAAGGAAAAGGGATAACACAAATCAAATATCCAAAATTATAATACTACTAGAAAAAACAACAAAAGAATGTTCAAAATAATACACATTTCACAAAAAATTAGACATTACATGCAATATGTGCCTTCTTCGTGCCACTCAAGGGGTAGAGGGGAATGGTGGTTTTCAAACCACATAGACAAAAAAACATAGTGGTCTCACGCCACTTATAATAATATGATGGTCTTAAACCACAAAATAATCATATGGAAACCAAGCATAGTCCCACACAACCTATAACCATTGGAAACATAAGAGAAGATAGCTGATAGGAGGGGGGTGAATCAGTTGTCACAAAAATTATACTTATTAAACTTATTCTTAGATCTGATAAATAAACATGAAAGCATAAACCATCACCACATCAAAAACACACATAACACCAAGTTTTTTGCATGGAAATCCTGTTAGAGGAAAAACCACGATGGAGGTTAATCCACAAGATTATACTCTATTAAAACTATTACAAATGGGGAATGCACATGCATTCAGGCACACTTCCTAGAGCTCACCACTTAAATACAAAAGGCTTACTACCCAAAGGAAGAAACACTGTCTTATAGTCATATTCGAATTACACCCGAAGATTTGAACTGAGAAAATAGCATCTGCTAATGCCTGATTACAGTTCTAGTTAAGCACATGAACACTTCCTTCTGCTCACTCTTCTTCACACTTTACTTCTTCCTTCAAAAGATTAGAACATTATTCGCACATACCACTCACACATATCACTCTCCACTTCACACCATGCCTCAAATGGTATAAACAATTGATCATATATATCTGCAACTAAGGATAACATCAACTACTTGTCGGCCCAACAAAATATGAAATGTGTACAAATAGTCAGCACAAATTAATAAATAATTTATCAATGTGAATCAAATAATATCACCCAAAACATAGAAAGGACCCAAAATAACATGTCTCGAACATGAAACACCTTAAAAAATTAGCCTCGAAGATCCACAACATGTTACAATCACCATGTCAACCATGATCATGAAAAAATAAACTCTCAGAAGAAAATCACCAATCATGAGCACAACAATTGATGCAAACCAACAACATAGATAGAGCACAATCTAGAAACATCCACAAGCATCATAAATCACCATAGAAGCATCTACAATAACTCAGACTACTAGAATCACATCATCTTCATTTAGGAACACCAACTATAGAAATAGAACAACTGTTGAAACACCAATACTCATAAATATTGGAAAAAACAAGGATAAACAAATAAGAGGGGGGTTAATTAGTTGTTACCAAAATCAAACTTATTCAACACTAATCAACCTTAAATCTCATATTTGATAATTAATAGTGCAAGCATAAATCAATAACACATCAGAGACACATGAACACCAAGATTTTATACGTGGAAACCCTGTTAGGGGAAAAACCATGGTGGATGTTAGTCCACAAGATTATACCCTATTAGAAGTATAATGAAGAATGAAAAGGGAATGCACTTGCATTTAGGCACACTTCCTAGAGCACACTAATCAGAGGAAGGCTCACTTCCTTAGATATAATAGTCAGATTAAATCCATCTGATGAGTTTGAACTAAAGTAATAGCTTCTACAAAATCCTTATTATAGTTTCGATTAGGCACACAAGAACTTCTACACACTCTTCCACACTCTACTCAATCTTCTTCACACTTTTCTCTGCTCTTGAATGATTTGACCTTTATTCGCACATGTACATAACTTTCACACACCAAGAATTGCCTCTAAATGAGGAAAACAATCACTTATACATATCTGCTAAATGGATTTACATCCACTATTTAGTCGGCCATAAATAAAGAATAAATTAGAACTATTGGCCTCAATACATGAATAAATATTAATGCGCACCACCACAAGTCAGTCACAACATAGTGAGGACCCAAACAAACACCTTAGAACATGCCAAACAATAAAATATTAATCTTCATGGATCTGCAACATGCTACCACCATCATGTTGACTAAGAACATGAAAACTTGAGTACACATCAGAAAAATCTTTGATCATGAACACTTCGATCAATGTGGAGATACAACAAGGATAGAGTACAATCTAGACTCATCCATGATCATCACAAGTATATGTGCAACAACTAAAATTACCAAAATTTCATCCTCTTCATCCAAGAACATCATCTACAAAAACTAAATAACTCTAGGAACACAGATCTTTATAACTTCCACAAATCTTGATGTGAACCTTTGAAACTTTTAGACAACATACTAGAAATCTTCAGCAACAAAGCCTTTGATGTGCACCTTCAGATCTTCAATGTACACAACTTTCCAATATTTTGACTTTCTCAGCTTCACTGGTTTCCTGTAATATATTTTTTATAATTTTCTCAATCTCCTTGATATATACAACCTTAAGCATCACCAATGCTAATAATGTTGACATCAATGACAACCACCTATCAGAAATGCAACCACAACATCCAATAATCTTTCCCTTTGGCATTGATGGCAACACATGATGTGAAAAATAATTCCATCAACCCAACTAACTCTTCTCCAATAATCTCCCCCTGAGATTGTGCACTCTTTTCCTGTTTCCTTCTTCTCCTATATTTTTCACATTGCTCTTCTCTCCCCCTTTGACATCAATGGAAAAGGTACACATGCTTTGATCACATATTTGAATTATCTAACTACTCCCCTTGAGTGGAAACCACCACAACATCAATCCATAATAAGATATGGCTATGAATTCACAGACTCATGCAAATACCTGCATCTTATTTCTGATCAGGAGGGGAAATCACCCCTAACTTACTTCTGAGATACTCAAAATTATCCTTAGGAAAATTATTCATAAAGATGTCTACAATTTTCTCCTTGGTAGGTATATATTCCAGTCTAACTTCTTTTTCACTTACTTTATCTCTCAAGAAATGATATTTTGGATATATGCTTTGTTTTTTAATGCAACACTGGATTCTTGAAAATACTAATGGTACTTGAATTTTCACAGAATATGGCAATGGGTTTTTCATACTCAATTCTAACACCTCTCAAAATTTGCTTCATCCATAGTACTTGCATACAACTGTTTGCAACAACAATATATTTTGTCTCAGCAGTAGACAATGAAACAAAATTCTGCTTTTTGCTTAGCTAAGATACCAACTTTTTCCCTAAGAAGAATGCACTACCACTAGTACTCTTCCTATCATCCACATCTCCTACCCAACTAGAATTAGTGGAAGCACTTAGGATAAGATCATCATCCTTAGGATATTAAAGACTGAGATTGATTGTCCCTTTCAGATATCTAAAAATTATTTTCACAGTAGTCACATGAGACTCTTTAGGATCAGCTTAAAATCTAGCAACCATGCATACAACATTCATTATATCTGGCTTGGGCTAAGTCAAATAGAGTAATCCACCAATCATTGAGTTGTATCTTGTCTTATTTTCTTTAGGAGAATCATCATTTTGTGTAAGTTTTCATCCAGTTATCATATGTGTGCCAACTGGCTTAGAATCTTCCATGCCAAACTTTTTCAGTACCGCTTTCACATACTTAGACTGAGATATGAAAATTCCATCATCTAAATGAGTGATTTGTAGTCCTAAAAATAATTTCAAATCTCCTATCATTGACATTTCAAACTCACTTTTCATTTCATCAGCAAACTTCATACACAAATCATCATCACCCTCAAAAATAATGTCATCAACAAAGACTTCAATGATCAATTCTTTATTTTGATCCAACTTGAAATACAAATTGATGTTAGCAGTACCTTTATTGAATCCAAGTTTCAACAAGTATTTATCCAATCTGGCATACCAAGCTCTAGGAGCTTGCTTAAGTCCATATAGAACTTTCTTCGATTGGCATACCATTTCCTTTTCATCAGTAAATTTAAATTCATCTGGTTGTTCAACATAGACTTCTTCTTCTAGCTCACCATTTAGAAATGTTGACTTTACATCCATCTGATAGACTTTGTAATTATTGAAAGTAGAATAAGCAAGAAGTAATCTTACAACTTTAATTCTAGCAAGAGGGGCAAAATTTTCTTCAAAATCAATACCTTCCATCTATGAGTACCCTTTGCAAACCAGTCTTGCTTTGTTTATGAATACTACACCTTGCTCATTCAACTTATTTCGAAACACCCATTTGGTTCCAATCACTTTTTTGTTCTAAGGTCTAGGAACAAGATCCCATGTATCATTTTTCTCTATTTGCATTAGTTCTTCTTTCATGGCTTCCATCCAATATATTTCTTTACATTCTTCATTGATATTGCTAGGCTCAGGTTTGGAAATTAGACAATACTCTTCCAAAATTATTATTTTAGTTTGCACACCTTTGCTCTTATCTCCTATGATCTGACTGCCAGAGTGATTTCGCCTTACATACTTGGGAAATTTAGGATTTTCTCTGACTTCTTGTTCTTGTGTTCTTTCTTTTGCACTTCTGCTAGTTTTTGCTTCCTGGTTCTCTTGGTTCACCGAAACAATCTGAAGTTGATTTTGTGTCTGAAAGTTATTTCCATTGTTAGTTCTATCATGTTGATCATTTGAATCATATTCACTACATCTCGATGGTCTAACAATATCTTCATCAACTTTGACATTTTCACTTTCAACCATTTTCTTTAACCTCTTATTAAAGCATCGGTAAGCTTTACTTTTAGTAGAATAACCCAAAAAGATTCCTTCATCACTTCTGGCATCAAACTTTCCTATATCAACATCTCTCTTGATGTAACATTTGCTTCCAATTTTTTTGAAATACTTAATAGTAGGCTTATAACCAAACCATATCTCAAAATGAGTCTTACCAAAATTACTGTTGACATTCACCCTGTTAATGGTATACACAACAGTACTTACAATTTCTCTCTAGTAGAAATGAGGAAAATTTTCTTCCAACATCATGGTTCTAGTAGTGTCTAGAACGGTTATGTTTTTTCTTTCAATAACTCCATTTTGTTGAGGGGTCCAGGGAGCAGATAGTTGTCTTTGGATTCCATGCTCTTCACAGAAAGAATTGAATTCTCGGGAAGTGAATTCACAACCTCTGTCTGACCTTAGGCATTTGATCTTTTGACCTATCTCATTCTCTGGCATAGCTTTGAAACTTTTGAAATTTTATAATGCTTCATTTTTTTCTCTTAAAAAAGCAACCCATATCATTCTAGAATAATAATCAATGAGAATCATAAAGTACCTTTCACCTTGTATACTTCTGATTCTAGATGGACCACATAGATCAGTATGTATAAAATCCAATACACCATTAGAGCTATACTATTTTCACTGAAAATAATTTCTTGTTTGCTTTCCCATTTGACATTCCTTGCACATAGTGTTAGTAGGATTTACTAACTTAGGAAGATCTTTGTCTACTTGAATAGTTCTTATCTTGACAATGTTATCAAATTTCGCATGACACAACCTCCTATTCCATAACCAACTTACATCAATCTAGGCAATTAAACAACTTTCACTAGAAGCACTCAAATGAAAGATATTACCTTTTGTCTTTGTACCTAAAGCAATCATCTTTCAAGAACTTCCCCGTATTCTACACTTACCATCCTTGAATTGAATATTTTAACCCTTGTCTATCATCTATCCAACACTCAACAAGTTATGTTGTAAGCCTTCTACATAAAGAAAATCATTAGTATTGTGCTTACCACCAAAAGAAATAGTGCCTTTGCCACGAATCACACCATAACTATTATCTCCAAATCTTACAACACCGCCATCATAGTCTTCCAAACTTATGAACTTGCTTATGTCACTAGTCATATGATGTGAGCATCCACTGTCAATTACCCACTCATATTTTTCTTCATTTTTTTCTGCAAGAGCTTTCTCAACATTCACATTACTAGTAGATTTAGTGGACACTTGACCATTTTCTTTGATAGCAATAAATAACCATTCATCTTCATTTCCAGTTTCTTTATCAGATTATTCATCAGGTACACCTTCTTCAACATAATAGAATTTCCTTTGAATTCTAGTCTTCTCGGGTTTGTAATTTGAAACTCTTTCAAGACATCTAGATGCAAAATGACCTATTTTACTGCAAGAAAAACATTTGATAGGTAGCTTTCCTTTGTACTTATCATGACCTCTAACTTCTCTTTTCACAATCAATTCTTCCAGTTCTTCTAATTCTCTTTCTTCATCTTCATATTTGAATGTCCTTTTGGATCTCTCTCTTGGATTGTATCTCTATTGGATTTTTCTAGATACAATAGCTTTGAATGTAGACTTAGTCTTAGGAGCAGATTCACCAAATTCACTTAACTCAAAAGCAGAAATTTTTCCAATCAGCATGTCTCTTGTAATATTTTTCACTGTCCTGAGTTCATCAATAGCATGAGCTCTTGTTGTTTAGGAGGGAGGCATAGATCTAAGTATCTTAGCCATAATTTTTTCTTCATCCAAGGTTCCATTGGAACATCTAATGCTCATCACTAGTTCATTTATCTTTTGAGAAAAAGAGAGGATGTTCTCATCTTCACTCATCTTCATGTCTTCCCACTTCCCTTTTAGAATTTATAGCTTAGCACTTTTCACTAGTGCATATCCTTCATACAATGTTTCTAGCTTTTTCCAGATCTTGTATGCAGTCTTCAATCCTAACACATTTTTCATCTTTGAGTCTATCAAAGCACTCAACAATGCTTCAATAGCCTTGGTATTAGCTTATGCTTGCTTGATCTCATCTTCAGAGGACAGATCATTCTAAGGAATAGTATATGCACTTTGTGTGATTTCTAGAAAGGTTCTCCAATGCACTTCAAATGACACTCCATTCTGAATTTCCATAAAGAGTAGTTTGTACCATCGAATCTAGGACTATCCTTCTTGTATGATTCCATCTCAGATCACCTCAACCTATTAGGCTTCTCCAAAGGAACTAGATCTGATACCAATTTTTGGCAAAACAAGGAAAGACAACTGAGAGGACGGGGGGTGAATCAGGTGTTACCAAAATCAAACTTATTCAACATTAATCAAACTTAAATCTTAGATTTGATAATTAAAAGTGCAAGCATAAATAAATAACACATTAGAGACACATGAACACCAATATTTTATACATGGAAACCCTATTAGGGGAAAAACCACAGTGAATGTTAGTCCACAAGATTATACCATGTTAGAAGTATAATGAAGAATAAAAAGGGAAAGCACTTGCATTCAGGAACACTGCCTAGAGCACACTGCTTAGAGGAAGGCTCACTACCTTACATACAATAGTTATATTAAATCCATCTGATGAGTTTAAACTAAAGCACTAGCTTCTACAAAAGCCTGATTATAGTTTCGGTTAGGCACAAAAAAACTTCTACACACTCTTCCACACTCTGCTCAATCTTCTTCACACTCTACTCTTCTCTTAAATGATTTGACCATTATTCACACATGTACATCACCTCCACACACTGAGCATTGCCTCTAAATGAGGAAAAAAATCACTTATATATATCCGCTAAACTAATTTACATCCACTATTCATTCGACCATAAATAGAGAATAAATTACAACTATTGGACTCAATACATGAATAAATCTTAATGTGCACCAACACAAGTTAGTCACAACATAGTGAGGACCCAAAAAAACACCTTAGAACATTCCAAACAATAAAATATTAATCTTCATGAATCCGCAACATGCTACCACCATCATGTCGGCCAAGAACATGAAAACTTGAGCACACATCAGAAAAATATCTGATCACGAACACTTTGATCAATGCAGACGTACAACAAGGATAAAGTACGATCTAGAATCATCCATGAATGTCACAAGTATATGCGCAACAACTGAAATTAATTGAATTTCATCCTCTTCATCCAAGAACACCATCTAAAGAAACTGAATAACTATAGGAACACATATCTTTAGAACTTCCACAAATCTTGAAGTGAACCTCTGAAACTTTCAAACAAGATCATAGAAAGCTTCAACAACAAACCCTTTAACACACACCTTCAGATCTTCAACGTACATAACTTTCCAAAATTCTAACCTTCTTAGCTTCACTAGCTTCCTACAATATATTTTTACAATTTTCTCAGTCTCCTCGATATATACAGCCTTAAGCATCACCAATGCTAATAGTGTTGACATCAATGAAAACCACATATTATTAATGCAACCACAACATCCAACAATAACTTGATCAAATCTTCATGCGAACCTCTAAAAATTTAGGTGGATAAACTAGATATACTTTTCAACAAACCCTTTAATCTGCAACTCCTTATCTTCAATATATTGAGCTAGCCATCATACTGAACTTCACTGCATCACTGACAACCTACAAGTTATTTTATTACAATTTTCTCAATATCCTCGACATATATATCCTTAAAGACATTAATGCCAATAGTGGTGACATCAATGAAAACCACATAGTAGAAATATCCAACAATCTCGAACAATACCCCCCTTTGGCATTCATGGCAATAGATGATGTGAAAAACACCATAAATAATACTTTCTCTTAACACTTTCTCCCCCTTAGGTTTTCACTCTTTTCTCCTTAACTCTTTTGCATATTTTCACATGACTCTTCTTCCCATTTGACATCAATGAAAAAGGTACACATTATATTTCTCCACACAAGCTCTGAACATCTAACTACTCCCCTTGAGTAGCAGCCACCACAAAATCAATCCGGATCACAAGATATGGCTATGAAATGCATAGACTAATGCAAGTAATTGCATCTTAATTATGATTAGGAGGGGTAATCACCCCTAGCTTCCCTCTAAGATACTCAAAGTGTCCTAGGAAAGGGCTTGGTAAAGATATCTACAATCTATTCCTTAGTAGGCACATACTCCAATATGACTTCCTTTTCACTCACCTTCTCTCTCAAAAAGTGAAACTTGATAGATATATGCTTGGTTTTTTAATGCAGCACCAGATTCTTAGAAATGTTAATTACAATTGAATTATCACATAATATAGCAATAGGTTCATCATACACAACTCTGATATCTTTCAACATCTACTTCATCCACAATACTTGAGTATAATTGTTAGCAACAACAATGTATTATACCTTTGCAGTAGATAAAGAAATGGTATTTTGCTTCTTACTTAACCATGAAATCGGCTTATTTCCCAAGAAAAATGAACCACCACTAGTACTCTTTCTATCATCCACATCTTCTGCCCAATCAACATCAGTAAATTTAAATCCATTAGGTTGCTCAATATACACTTCTTCATCCAGTTTTCCATTTAGAAATGTTGACTTGACATCCATCTGATAAACCTTGAAGTTTTTGTAAGAAGCATAAGCAAGAAATAGTCTCACAACTTCAATCCTAGCAATAGGAGAAAAAGTTTCTTCAGATTCAATTCCTTCTATCTAAGAATATCGTTTACATATCAGTCTTGCTTTATTTCTAACAACTTCACCTTGCTCATTCAGTTTTTTTGAAAGACCCATTTAGTTCCAATTACATTTTTGTCCTTAGGTATAGGAACAAGAATCCATGTATCATTCTTCTCAATTTGTAGTAGTTCTTCTTTCATTGCTTCCACCCAATGTTCATCTTTGCATGCTTCATTGACATTAGTAGGCTCAGTATTTGAGATCAAACAATATTCTTCTGCAATTCTTCTCCTAGTTTGAACACCTTTGTTCTTATCACCTATAATATGATCTTCTAAATTATTTAGTCTTACATACCTTGGAGTCTTAGGTTGTTCTTGAACTTTAGGCTCTTGTGATCTTACTTCTGCACTTTCACTAGTTTCTTCCTCTTTTTTCCTGATTTAGAGTCTGATCTTTCTTTACTTTATCTTTATTGATACTCTGATCATTTGAATCATATCCATAGGTTTTGTATGGTCTAAATGTGTCTTCATCAACATTTACATTAGTTCTTTCAATTACTTTCCTTAATCTCTTATTGTAGCACCGGTAGGCTTTAATTTTAGTAGAATAACCAAGAAAGATTCCTTCGTCACTTCTAGCATCAAACTTTCCTATATCTTCATCTCTTTTGATATAACATTTACTCCCAAATATTTTGAAGCATATAATAATAGGCTTATGAGAAAACCTTAGCTCTTAAGGAGTCTTGCCAGTATCACCTTTGACATGTACCCGATTTAGAGTATAAATGGAAGTACTCATAGCTTCTCTCTAGTAGATATGAGGAACATTTCCTTCCAACATCATAGTCCTAGAAGCTTCTTAAATTGTCCTATTCTTCCTTTCTAAAACTCTATTTTGCTGAGGGGTCCATGAGGTAGATAATTGTCTCTTTATCCCATGCTCTTCATAAAAATAATTAAACTCACCAGAAGTGAATTCACCACCTCTATCTAATCTTAGAAATTTAATCTTCAGAACCGTCTCTATCTCAACCATAGCCTTGAAAATATTGAATTTCTGTAGAGCTTCATATTTTTCCCTTAAGTAAGTAACCCACATCAATCTAGAATAATCATCAATAAGTAACATGAAATACCCATCTCCTTGTATTCTTCTGACTCTAGAAGGACCACACAAGTTAGTAAGCACAAGCTCCAACACTTCATTTGAAAAATTTTGTTTGCTTCAGAATGAAACTCTAGTTTGCTTCCCTAACTAACATTCCTTGCATACAATATTAGTAGGTTTTATCAACTTAGGAAGATCTCCCGAGTAGAACTTATCTTGATAATATTGTCAAAATTTACATGACACAATATCCTATTCCATAACCAACTTTCATCAACTTGAGCAATCAGACAAATTTTACTAGTAGTACTTAGGTGAAAGATATTACCTTTTGTTTTTGTACCAAATGCAATCACATTTCTAGAACTCCCCAATATTCTACACTTCCCATCCTTGAATTGAAGATTATATCCCTTGTCAACCATCTGTCCAATACTTAAGATATTATGCTTCAAACCTTCCACATCTATAGCATCATCAGTATTATTCTTACCATCAAAATAAATGGATCCTCTGCCACATATTACACCAACTTTGTCATCACCAAATCTTACAACACTACCACCATACTTTTCCAGGCTCACAAATTTACTTTTATCACCTTTCATGTGATGACAACATCCACTGTCATTCACCCATTCATCTTTTTCTTCAACTCTAGAAGCTAGAGCTTTCTCTACATTCATGTAACTAGTAGAATCAGTAGGTACAAGGTTATTTTCCTTTATAGAAATAAATACCCATTCATCCTTACTTGCATTTCCTTTATCAGATTTATCATCTATCACACCTTCATCAGCAACAAAATAACTCTTTATTTAGAATCTAGGCTTGTTAGATATTGGCTTAGGAACTCTTTCAGGACACCTTGAGGCAAAATGACCTATCTTCTTACAAAAAAAATATTTAAGAGGAAATTTCCCTTTATACTTATCTTCTCCTTTGGCTACCCTCTTGACAAGAAGTGTTTCAATCTCATCTAGTTTTCACTCTTCTTCTTCAATCTCTCTCATTTCTTGCTCGTACTTGAACATTTTTCTAGAAGAAATTTCTCCTAGATTATATCTCTTCTTATCTGTTATGTAGACAATAGCTTTGAATGCATATTCTGTCTCACAAAGAGATTCACCAAAACTCACTTAACTCAAAAGAAGCAAGCTTACCAATCAATATACCTTTGGTTACATTTGTCACAGTTCGGATCTCCTCAATAGTAGAAGCTTTGTGTTTGTATGTAGCAGACAAGGATCTGAGCATTTTAGCAACAATCTCTGATTCTTCCAATGTTGCACCAGCACATCTGATACTACACACAAGTTCATTGAATCTCTACATAAAAGAAGTGATATTCTCATCTTCACCCTTTCTCAATGTTTCATATTTCCCTTTCAAGCTCTGCAGCTTAGCAATCTTCACATGGTTATCACCTTCATACAAAGTTTCCAACTTTTTCCAGATCTCATAAGCAGTCTTCAGTTCCATTACATTTGTCATTTCAGAATCAGTCAGAGCACTCAACAATGCTTCCTTAGCCATGATATTTACTTGGCTTCCTTAATCTCACCTGCAATAGAAGGACCATTTTGTGGGATGATATATATATTCTTTGTAATAATCTAGTAAGGTTCACCAATGCATCTCTGATGACACTCCACTCGAGTCTTCCACAAAGAATAATTTGTTCCATCAAATCGTAGACTATCCTTCTTATATGTCACAATCCTGGATGGCCTCAAGTGATCAAGATTCTCTAGGGGAACCTTATCTAATACAAATTTTTGGCAACACAAGGGAACACAACTGAGAGGGGGGGTTGAATCAATTGTCACAAAAATTTAGTTATTAAACTTATTCTTAGATCTAATAAACATGAAAGCATAAACCATCACCACATCAAAAACACACATAACACCAAGATTTTTGTGTGGAAACCCTGTTAGGGGAAAAACCAAGGTGGAGGTTAATCCACAAGATTATACTCTATTAAAAGTATTAAAAATGGGGAATGCACATGCATTCAAGCATGTTGCCTAGAGCTCACTTCTCAAATACAAAAGGCTTACCACCCAAAGGAAGACACACTGCCTTACAGTCACATTAAAATTACACCCGAAGATTTGAACTGATAAAATAACATATGTTAATGCTTGATTATAGTTCTAGTTAAAAACATGAGCACTTCCTTCTACTCACTCTTCTTCACACTTATTTTTCCTTCAAAATATTAGAACATTATTCACACATAAAACTCATTCCACATCGCACACCATCCCTCAAATGGTATAAAAAATTGATCATATATATCTACAACTAAGGATAACATCAACTACATTTCAGCCCAAATTAATAAACAATTTATCAATGTGAATCAAATAATGTAGGAAAAAACATAGAAAGGACCCAAAACAACATGTTTCAAACACGAGACACCTTAAGCAATTAGCCTCAAAGATCCACAACAAGCTATAATCACCCTATTGGCCATGATCATGAAAAACATGAACTCTCAGAAGAAAATCACCAATCACAAGCACAACAATTGATGTGAACCAACAACACAGATAGAGAAAAATCTAGAAACATCCAAAAGCATCAGGAATCACCACAAAAGCATCCGCAACAACTCATATTACTAGAATCACATCATCTTCTTTCAAGAACACCAACTACAACAACAAAATAACTATCAGAACAAAGATACTCATAACTTGATCAAATATTCATGTGAACCTCTAAAAATTCAAGTGGATAAACTAGATATATTTGTAAACAAACCCTTTAATCCACAATTACTTACCCTCAATATACTGAGCTAGCCATCATACTGAACTTCACTACATCACTGACAACCTGCAACTTATTTTATTATAATTTTCTCAATATCCTCGACATATACAACCTTAAGGACATTAATGTCAATAGTGTTGACATCAGTGATAACTACATATCAGCAATATCCAACAATCTCCAACAATAACATTCCAACCAAATAGCCATAAACATAGTTATCTAAATTAGCCTAAAAAATAAGTCATTTGTACACTAAATCTTACCCAAGAGAACATCATTCAATAACACATATATCTATAATCATCCTTGTAGCTCTATCATAATCACTATAAATCATGTAACTTAAGAAATGATGTAAAATTTTTTGTCACAAGCCCTATTTTTTTCATTGTATATTATTTCAACAAATACTGGATGATAAGAATTAAACAATTGCATTCTTCTACCTATATTTCCAATAGTGCTCAAGATCATGACCAGTTAAAGAATTACCTGTATGTGAATAGACCAATACTAATACCACAAGAAAACTGCATCTAATACTCATACCTTTGAACATCCAATCTTTGTAACATTTGTAGCCTAAGTGGATCTCATCCAAATTTTGGCACACCAGATCCATCCTCAACCCATGGGGTATACTCAAGTAAAAAAAAATTCACTATGCCCCAAAAAATGTGGTCCTTAAAGGGGGAGTGAATTCAACTCAACATTCCAAGGGATAACAAAATTCTTGACATCTATCCAGTGGCTAGCATAGGAATACATCAAGAATCACAATGTTCCCATGTTCCAAAGAAAAGATGGACTCTCTCATCCCCAAACAAAGGAGGCACTCATCCCTCAAGCGAGATTAGCTCCTTAGGCACACCCAAACCCCCATTACACAACAAAACTCCACACTAAACCAAAATACATAACAAAACAAGTAATATTATCACACATAATTTAACATGAGGGTATATGCAAGTAGATCATATCAGATGTCCACGATACCCTTATCCCAAGTTGGATACCCAGTATCCTAAACTTGAGTCACAAACATAACATTCACTGGTTTCTTAGAAGACATATTATAATGTACTTTCATAACTTTAGAAACACTTTTAAAAATAAATTTTAGCCACTTTGAAACACATAAAGACCACTTAGCACTATTAAAGAAAGAACTAGTTTACAATTGAAACAATTAACAACACCCAATTACATCACTATCACATTGGATTTCTAAGCAAGAATTTCACATAATTCTCAATCCTCAACATGACTCTCAAAAAAAAATTAGAACAATAACTAATCTCACCATAAATCAAAACATAATATACCACTAAGGTTAAACTCCTTGTCTACAAAATGATTCGACTCATAGTCCCATTGCACAAAATTTAAGCATCGTCATTAGAAACAAGATAATGACTAATAATTGAGGCTAATTTATCTCATTTCCAATCTTCTACTTGAGAAATAAGTTAACATTTTGAAATACTAAAACATAAAATCTTTTGAATAGGACAACTTTCTGTTGAATAAATGAGATACTGAGAGGGGGGGTGAATCAGTATCCACATAAAATTATTGAACAAACACCATTAATATATAAGAGCAATATCAAAGCATGAATGCCCATAACACAGAAACACCAAATTTTACGTGGAAAATCCAATGAGGGAAAAACCATGGTGAGGATTAACTCACAATGTATATATAGTTATATCAAAGACTAGCCCACTGCCAAATACAAAAGTTCACTACTTACAAGAACTTACTGTCCAAAATGGAGGCTCATTGCCTACAGAAATTGTGTAAACAAAAAATGGATAACTGCCAAGGTTGAACTGATGATGATACACCACAAGTGCAGATTCAATTCCTTATATGCTCAGAGTATTCGCTCATAGACTGATCTTCAGTTCACACATTTATTCTTCTTTTCTTTTTCACATTCACATTACACACACTGCTTACTTTACTTGTATCACATGTATCACTTCTATACATCCTCTTCTTCTAACCACCTTGTATATATATTTGTAAGCATTGATAGATCGTCTTTAAGAGTAATTCAACCTTGTCAAGCAACTTCATGTCGGTTGGGACCAAAACTAGGGCTCACATTTAATTCACAAACCAATAGACTGAATGTTAGGTTGGCCAAGATCAACCTAATACCAAAATGCAATTACAAAAACCAATTCCAGCGCATCACTAAAGCATATGAACATCTAAGAGTGCATACATACATGATCCCAACCATTATAAGCCTTTTCACAAAACCTTAGATCATACTAATTACTGAAGAGAATATGTAGACCAAACAAAATACCAGAATTATCGAATCAAATACCGGATGGGATAAACTAAATATGAACACCGGTATAGGGTATCAGACCAACATGGTGACATCAATGACAATATAAGACATACTTCCAACACTTTCAGAAATCAACATTAATATTTTCAAATTCTAGTCATGTCCTTCATAGCAAAAGATCACACTTGTCAAAAATCATCAACTCAACTTGATAGTTTTCATAATTAAATTATAACACAATAACAAAATCTAGAGTAAGCGTATTTTTTTATAATCAACCTATGTTTTATGGTGCATATCTAGATTGTATTGAATTAATAATGCACAACCAAGAGAGAATCCAATTATGATGGCCCACTTTACTATAACAATAATTAAATAATTTTTCAAGGAAATGACTCTACATAGTTAGCATCTATCTCTATTATGAAGAAAGTTAAAGTGATGAACATAAGTAACTTTAATTAACTACCTCCAAAATGAAATTTCCCATAACAAATACTATTAATTATTTGAAAGACAAAAATTAATTTTATATAAATATTTTTTCTTCTTATATCACTTCTCTAATTAGGGTTGCATGAATTCAAGAATAACTATAATCAACAAAGATTACAAATAAAGAGAAACATTAGAAATGCACAATTAGAATTAACATAAAAGATTCTTTAAATAAAATTTGCATAAGCTTAAGTGATTCAAGGAAATTCCCCTCCTAAAGAAAAATAACTTTCTCCTAACATGAATAAGAAGACAATAATCACAACAACATTGTTGGGAATCTAAGATGTTTGAATTCAAGGATGAAAGAGAAAATAAGATCAATATTTTTTCTAAACTAGTTATAATTGATGTGCTATTTTTAACCTTTTATTGCAAGACTAAGGACAAGATCGCTTAATTAATTCACCCCACAATATCAGAAAATCAACTTTACTCACTAATTAAGACATTACACACATTTGGCAAACAACATGATAACAAATAAAACTCTTTCCCTTACATCGTAAACGTGTCGAGAAACTTAAAGGTGGCATTTACATATAACTTAAAGAATTCAATACAGCTTATGTCTATTATGAAAGACATCAAATGAATGATGTAACTCCATCTTTAACTAATAAAATCTATCTATTTACTCATTTATATTATTACTACCTTTTCCCCGAAAGCTCCCAAAGTGTTGCAACCTAGTGCTCTGATACCTATGTAATGCCCTCCCCAAGATTAAGCTAATATAATACTACAAAGTAACTAGATAAGAGAAGTAATTAAATAGAAAAGTTAAAGATAAACTTCTAAATTTAAAACTTTTCTAATGTTATGAATTTAATAGCAATAATTATGAAGTCTTACATGCTCCAAAAGAATATTTTTTCATGTTAGATACTTTCTTTGCTAATCCAACAATTAAATTTACAAGAGGGAATAATAATAAATAATAATGAGAATTTCACTAAGGAATTTCACAATCATTACTTTATGATGATTTTGATAATGTACACACCCAATGTTAATATAAACAAAATGAATGACTTTCCATTTTTTAAAATCAAACATTGTTGTTCCAACTTTACACTAATTGTCAGCATCATTTATATATTCATTTAAGCTACATATAAACATGCAACATATTTTGATACAATTAGTATTAAATCTCCACAATATCATTGAATCAGAATCAAATAGGACTTCTAAAATTGTTAGTGAAGGTAAAATCAATATTATATAAAAGCTGAGATATGTAATAGAATCAAATACTAAAAATGCACCGTAAGTGGTGAATCAACCTCAATATATTTACCTTTCCAAGTGAGCTATTTAATGCCTAATCATTAGAAATGAAGACAATACTTTAAACCAATATTAAAAGAATAAACATACAAGAAATAAGCTAACAAGAACTATACCATCCAATATTGAACATACTAATGTTATAAGACTAATAACTCAACAACTTGAGATTGATTATGTATATTTTTAGTATACACACACAACTAAACATATACACATAATTCATGACTATTTAGTTTGTTAACATTTTTTAGTAATTATAATTTAATGTATTTGGAAACTTTAATGTTAAAACTCACAAATTAGGCCTTATTTCTTTACTTCATAACTCTATCCAAATTATTATTCTTCTTACAAAAATTCTTAGGTGATTTCAATTACCAACTTTGCTTACTATACCTAAACTCCTCTATTATAAGTTTTTTGAATCACTTTTATATAAATTAAAATATTCTTATTCTTGTATTAAATGGAGATATTGTTCATCCACTAATAAAATAAATAAATAATTAAACTCTCTAACAAGAACACAATCCTAAAAATAAGAGGATAAATATAATCAACAATTTGGAACCAATATTTCTTAGCACTATACAATTAACGCTCTTAATGGATAACTAGAAACTCATTTAAAAAAAAAAATTAACTTAAGAATCCATGTAAGGGTTTTTTCTCATGTTTCTATCTTTCTCATTGAAAAGCTCCTTCAAATATTTCTCTCACCTACATGATACCCTAACTTGGTTTCACTCAATTTGTTTTCATTTTCAGTTTATTGTTTTAGTTTCAAAATAGGAGATATTAATTTTTTAATCATATATTCTATTTGGTTTATTGGGTTTCTTCTATTTTTGGACATGTTTTACAAATATTTGGTTCAAGAAACCCTTTAAATTTTATCATCTAACTCTTTTTCTTTCATTCTGTGTGAACAAATTCATAGAACTGTTTTATGACAGATTTTTATTGTGAATAAAGATGTCAATATTTTCTTAATAAATCATAATTGGTGATCTGAGTAAATACAATTTTTGAATATGTTTTTCTGATATTAATAGTAGAAAACACCATAAAATTATATGTTTAATAGCATGTTTATCAATTTTTATGATCAAATATATGAAACTACTTTCAAACAAATTAGTGTTTAGCATAGGGGCGACAATATTGTTACCTCAACAAAACCAACATGTTTCTCTATTGAAATCCATTGGCTGAAAATTCCAAGCTATTATTTCTTATTCAACACATGTACTTGAAATACAAAGATCCATAAAGAAGAAAAATAATATGGGCCAATGGGCTCTCCACCCAACCATAGGAATAAGATTCAATCCACCCTTGAGCTAGGGTCACATAGCACTTCCACAAATTATTTTCATGAAGGATCCACAATGAAAGTGTAACATATAATGTCCTCATTACTAAACTTGATACATTACAACCACTATTCACAAGGATTCCTAGACAAGTTTACACTTTATATAATATGCACATCACAACATTTTTCATTCATATTTCTCTCTTTTAACACAAAAAAAGAGTACAAATGAAATTAAACTAAACAAGTTGGAAGACTCAACCAATACAAACCCCAACACACAAATTGCAGAAACACAAGAGATTCAACATCAAATTTCACATAGATTTTTTTATAAGCAATACCATTATGACAACAAACTCATTACAAATAAACAAAGATAAATAACTAAAAGTTTAGACCTCTTAAAGAAAATTTTCTATAAAACTTGTGGAAGACTCTCTCCAAGAACTCTCTTCCATTGCTCCTCCTTTACAAACATGGAAAGAAATCCAAAAATGAAGAATGAAAAACCCAATAGGAACTCAAGAACAATTAAAAAAGAAAAATAGAGAAAATCTCCTCCTCCCCACCAATAGAGAGAATAATTGGAAAGGTAAAAGACAACCTCCTTTTCAACTTCCCAACAACCCTTTCAACTCCAATTTTCGTCACTTTTCATAAGTGAGAATTTAGAGTGGGTTTTGGACTTCATTAAAGGGATTTTATGGAATAAAAATAGCTCTGACCTATAAACCTATCACCTAGGGAACATTTTAAACAATTAATACCACATAAGGACTTCATAAAGCATAAATTAAGTGACCATTTAGATAAAATGACTTAAGGGACTAATTAAAAAACTCTTATATACACACGACCCATATCACAGAAAACAAACTAAAATCACATGCCCATGACAAGACTAATATTTCACAAGGTTACAGTAAAGGAAGCAGCTATGTTCCCCTCTTATCAACATTGGCCAGTCTTTACCTATTTACTTAACCAAGAAAGTGTGTCAATATTACTCATGATTAATAATAATTAAAATAAACTATATATGAATTAAAATTCTGAGAATTATAATCAAGTAAAAAATTAGATCCATTAATCTACACAAGTAACATACAATTTAAGACTCCTTACTCACATGATACTTGTTATGGAATCAAGGAAAAATTGAGTGAATACTATCTGTTATCAAAATATCACCACTTATGTCGATAGAATATTTAACTTATTATGCATACTACTATAAATAACGTTAAATATCAATAATTGTCTTCATAATCACACCTACTCACATCTATGATATGCAATTACCTAATGTAATGTAATCCTATTAATATACATAGTAATATTACTAATAATTGAGAATATTGGTCTTTCCATAATTACATAGACAAAGAATGGAACTCATCTAACTATCACAAGAATTCACAAAAAATGTTAGATAGGATTAGTAAAGAATATGAACAACTTCATGGTGTAGCAATAACCATCACTCATTGTGCACTATCCAACATGACATAACATATAATATAACATATAAATCATAAAAAACTAATAGGATCAACAAGGCCATAAGGGATGGGGTCTTATAGAAAGTGTTGACTCAGTTTGACCCCATGGGCTAGCGGGATTGTGACATGTGGCAAGGACAAAAAGGTGGATAACTTGAATCAATAATTTGAGGTCTAATAAGATTATGACATATGGCTTGGATGATCAGGTAGAAGACTTATGGCATGGTATATGAGGATGAATAAGGAAGATGGCATGTGTCATACTTTTATTGGTTGATTTCACATCTTCATTGTGAATCAACAATATTTTTGGTCAGTGATTGTAAAGTGTTTTAAAAGGTGATTTAACCCTAGATCCTGTGGTGGAGATTAAAAGAAAAATCAACGATGTAGAGTGAACAAGGTTTTATGAAGGAGAGCAACAATGCAGATATAAAGGCAATTGATCTAATAGTGATCATCTGTTAGTAAAGATCAACAATGCTGGTCTAAAGAAGATTAATCACACGGTTGTGATTTAAACCAAATGAAATTAAATGATGACAAAGTTAAAATGATAATAGGGTTGAAGGCGCAAATATAAAAGTCAATGGTGCATACGTAGAGCTAGATGGCATGATTTTTTATGTCAATGAACTAGGTTGTGAATTTGATTGATTCAATGGTTGTGTGAATAGAGATTTGATCTTCAAGATGACAAAATAGATTGTAGAGGTGATTGAGACTAGGTTCAGTTCATCCAATCAAGAGATAGCCATGTCGATTGAGAACATATTAGATTGATCAAAGGAGGAAAATGCATTTAATGGTTTTTAGGTTTAGGGTTTTGGTGACTAGCATAATGTTTGGTAAATCAGATTTTAATTTGATGATGGAATTTGGCTCGATGTATAGATAGCTTGTTGAAGAAGCTTGTAAATAAAGTAAACCCTAACAGTAAGTTCTAGCTGATCTAGATGGTGGTGCACATCTTGAGGTAATGAGGTTGCAGGTCGAGAAAATAAAAATAAAGAAGACAATCGGGAAGATTTTGATGTGTTGAGTCTAAAAGAAAAGAGAGAGAAGTGTGAGTAGTGCAACAGGCAGTGTATGCACCTTTTAAATGAGTAGAACCCAAACAAAAATTTGAGATCTAGATCTAGGTTAATATTCAGAGAGTAGAACAGTTAATGTTCTAAGTGCAGAGAAGAGAAAGAGGTTGAGTGCAAAAAGAGGAGAGCATAGAGAAGAGAGGATGTATTGTTTATATTGCATCAACAGTAGAAGAAAATATTCTTGTAAAGTTACCAAGCAAGGTATGAGAAGTTACAGATCAGACTTATAACAAAGAAATGGATTCATTTGAATCACTTTGTATTTGTCATTGTAAATCTGAGTGGTTGGTGCCATCAGATAATTGATTTGGTGCTTAGGGTAGGGGATTGGTGTCTCTTTAGGGTTGGTGCCCTTAAATATTGTAACAAAAGATTTGATTGTGATGTTGGATTTGAGCAGTAGACTCAAGAAACTTTTATCACCGTGGTTTTTTGGATCTTGGGTTTTCCACATACATCATGTGTTATGGGCTTTTGTGTACGTATATTTTTATCTCTCTACTATTTTAGTAAATCTGTATAAAGTGTTGGGTATGTGTAGGATCATCATGGAAAAAACAGGCCCTTAAGTGCCAATGAAAATTCAGAAAATTAGAGTTAGGCAACTTGACGTAAAAATTTGAATAAGTTATCTATATTATTTCAAAAATATGTAAGAATAGAATATGTAGAAAATTGAATATAGATTATAAAATACTAGGTTTATTTACAAAAAAATAAATCTATTTTGTGAAAATTTGAAATTTCAATGTAGTATTACTTAAATTTCAAGGAAAAAATAAGAAGTAGGTGTCTATCTAACCACCCTAACCACAATAAAATGATAATATTTTTTTATAAGATTTTAGATATAAGTAGAGGACTCATGTCTCAATGTGATGCATATTATTTTGTAATTTTTTTCCAAGTAAATAATTAATTATGAATTTTTTATTACAACTTTTAGAAAATATTAAAACTCGTATGTCTGACCACCTTAACTTGGTCAAAACTTCATGAATTTTTTCTTTTTTTTTTAATCCTATAGTATGCAAAACATAGAATGTGACGCATGTTTCAGATTCAAAAAATATGATATTGTTTGAAAGCTATAGATGTTTTTCAATCAACCTATCAATCAAGACTTTAGTTGTAATTCAAATAAAAAATGAATAATAATTATTTAATAAATTCAAAGTAAAGTATAATTTATATTGCTGGAAAGCTGAGAATCTCCTTTAAAAACCCTTTTCATTTCATCAATTTTGGGTTAAAAAAAAGTCGTCAGCCACATGGGTCATCATATCACTTACATATCGCCACTTTTTGGCCCATCATGATCTTGCACATACCCTGCTAAAAAGAATTATTCGATAGTATTGATTAAGGGCTTAAGAAGCTAGTCTACATAAAAGCTAGTCTACATAAAAGAGTTTAAGAGCTAAGTTTTAAAATCTACTGATTCACCCCCCTCTTATTAGATTGTTGTGTTCCAACACTAATTCATGTGATTTCATCTATTTAATTAATCAATGTTAATTGTTTAATTGAATTCACTATTTTCTCCTACTAATCAAATAATTAGTTTTATTTGATTAATTTACCACTTCACACTAATTTTCTTCTCATTTGATTAAATAATGTCAAATTATTTAATTAAATGTCATAAATCCTATTTGATTAAATAATTATTAATTATTTAATTAAAGTCTTTAATTCCCTCCACTTGCATAGTTAAATAATTTCTAATTTCTAATTGATTTATTTACTCCAATAATTCAAAGAATATTCTCATGGGATATTCCCTTTTTAAATTCAAATTTCTCCCTCCACATGGAAATCCCATATGCTTCCTAAAATTAAGGGATTTATTATTGTTTCAAGAAATTTGGACCTTTCATTAAAATCCTTGATCCATGTCATTATGCATTATCAGCCCTTGATTTGATCTTTGATCCATGTCATCATCTCTCATCCATTTTCATCCATTGGTTAGCTAATTCAATCTCAACCATTAATTTGTTTTCAAAATCTATAAATACTTCTCATTTTACATGAGAATTCATTCACAACCATTTGAGCAACCTTATTGTGTAGGATTTCATACTTGTCATTACCATTTGAGCAACCTTATTATGTAGGATTTCATACTTGCCATTACCATTTGAGCTATTGTGAATCACCATTATCATCAGCCTTTGAAGCTTTTACAAACATCATCAACCATGGATTAGGCTTAAAGTTGAGCATTCCACATCAATTCTGGCACTAATACCACAATGGGATGAGGTTTACATTACTAGTTACATGTTCAATTTGAATTGCTTTGATATTTCATGCTTTAATTGAGTTTTTGATTAGTAATTGTAAGAATCTCATTGAATGTGGTTTAATGTGGCCAATTATCATGTTTTCTTAGTTAATTTCAATTGCATTTGATCATATTATCTTTATGTTATATTTTAGCATTCTCGGCGGGACACACTATTTGGTTATTTTTTAAGAACCGAGTTGATCTTCAAGGAATCCTATGGACTTTTCCATTTCCAATTCTCAATAACTTGAAGGAATTGGCTAACAAACAAGTGAAAGTAGTAGTGCTTTTCTCCTACACTTTGGGCTTTGCAAAACCTGGGAGGGTAATCCCATAATGTATTTAAACTCCTCTACACTTAATGACCGAATACATTGCACATAAGAGATAAATTCCCATACAATAGCTCAATAAATAGAATTTATCAAATAAATTTTCTATTTCTTAACACTCAACATTTAGAGCATGAGAATGAAGAAACTTAACACAAAATAATAAAAATTGTAATCCATTTAAAAGTTTTTTTATAAATTTTATTTGTTGTTGCAAATGAATTGTGCACACTCCCTTAGATCAGTGCCTTAACTTAGGAATGAAGTCAATCTCAAAACCCATGCAATTTGACAACAATTTAACACATAACATTACTAAGCTTTGCAAACACTGCATTACAACACCCCTTTCACTGTATTCTCAACCATAACTTCTTATTAAGATCCTACTACTCAACTTACATGAACCTATAGCTTCATTCAAGCATTTTGATTAATTCTTTGAATTAAAATAAAGCACAAGACTACACACCCACTGAAAATCAATGAAGACGAATAAGATAATCCTTGATCATATTATTCATAGTTCATGAAACAAGTACATAGGAGAGAAATGGTCTTGAAATTGCACCATTCTATATTCAATTTCTAGTATTGATATCAAAATTACACATGAATGTTGAATAACTCAAAACCTAAGACAAGACTCTAAAATGTTCTTTGTATTCCTTTACAAATTTCTCTATGATAAAAAAACAAAGAACCCATACTTGTAGCCTTAAATTCCTTCTTATATAAACAAAGGAGAAAAACAAGCTTTAGGCCAGAAAGTACACATGTCCTTTTCTATTGGACCAATACAAAATATACTCCCCTTTCAATTATATTTGCTTTTCCAAATGGAGGAAAATGTTACATGAGACAAAACCATTTTCATTTGTCAATGGAGATCATATTCTACCTCCCAAAAGGAATCTTCAGATTGATTTAGCAATATCCACATGCTCCTAAATTGTATCCATGTACACCAAGCATAAAAGAGAGAAAAATATAAAGTGCAAAAAAGCAGAAGAGGAAAAAGAATCTCCATATTTGCATCCTTGTCACCAAATTCAAATTGGGGAGAAAATAATATTTTATCCATACTCTAGCAAAATCCTAAATTGTACTAGTTGTAGGCTATGCATTGTATTTCCCCCCATCACTTACTCACCATATTTGTAGGCTAAAGATCCAAAATTGTGTTTCCAAATCCACATCACCAAATTTTTCATCATTTTTCATAACTAGGAGGAGATAACATTTTGCAATACTTTAACATAGGCTCAATCTATAAAATTTCCAAGTCATGTGTTATACTCATCCTTAGTTGGCCACTACATGTCCAATAAGTTATATACTTTTGTGTTGTGCTGGTTATACCTTGCATCAATGAAAGCCTTGACCTATTTGGCGAATATGTCCATTCTCCTTTCAACTCTTGTCATGTTATCAATATTAGGATTCAACATATATTAGTCAATAACACTAAGCATCATCTTAGAATGTGGGAGAAAATCTCCCAAATCCTCTTTCTATGTGGTGAATTCCTTCAGTTCACCCTTATCATTTAGTATCTTGGGCATGCCATGTTCCTCCATATCTCTAAACATTCTCAATTTATTTTGTATTTGTATTCCCAATTAACCATGGAAAGTTGTAATCTCACTAACCAGATCAATTTCCTTCAATAGATCAAGAGATTTGGTGGGAGATTTAGGGTCTTCCTACATCTGAGGTATCATCTCTTTCAATGTTCCCACCCTAGCACTCCACTTATTCCACTCAATTTGGAATGATTTCTAAATAAGAAAGTATTTCAATTTTGCATCATGAATATTTTTGTATGCATCCCACACATTATAAGCTTTATTTTCCAACTTTGTCACTCTATGTTTTAACACATCATAAAAAATATCATTAGCCACTTTGGTTTTCTCAATTTTGGCTTTCTTTGTGTTTTCTTTCTCTTCTTGCACTTCTTGACTCAAGCTCTTTATTATCAATGACAAGGTTTCTCTATATTGTTCTAACAAATATGAAGAGAACTTGTTGGAGAGGGAAAACCCCTAGATTTACTAGCAGCAGTGACAAGTACCTTGGTGTCCTCATCCACTAGTTTATTGTATTTATCCAACAATGCTTTATAACTAGCCTCTTTGATTCGAGTTGTATCTACACTTAACATGGAAGCATGAATTGTCAATTGTGTAGCTTTAGTATTTGTCACTTTAGTAGCCCTCTTAACAACCATATCTCCAATCTCTTTCTCATAGAATTTATCACTTTAGGATTCCCAATATTTGGTGCCATGGACCAAATAGAAAGTCTATGTAATTTAGGACTAATGCCTGAACCAAAAACTTTATTATCAAAAATCTCTTCAGATTTGGAGGCATTTGGATCTTTCTTGATTGCATCTAATGCAATGGCTAATGATATTTCACATCCAAGTAATAGAAGAATCCCACTTCCTTTGACTAGGGCTCTTGCATCCCATGGTGACATGGCAGAAATTTCCTACATTATCTTGCCCTCTTCCTCCTTCTAATCTTCATCTTTTAAGGAGGGTTCAACTTTATCCTTTTCCTTTTCTATTCTCTTTTTTATATCAGAACCTTTCAAATGGATAAAAAATTATTTGATTTTTTTTGTTTGAACAAAAGCATCATCACACATGAAATCATCACAAGCCTTTATCTTGACATTGCCATCCTTGGCTTCATTATACTCCCATTTTAAAATTCCGTTGGGAGGAATGCCAATATTCAAAGCATATTCTTTAACAGGAGATGGGAATCTTTGATCCACCTCTTCCTCCACTAGGATGTACTTTATAGATCCCTCAGGTACATGTCTTGCACCTCCTTGCTCTGTTTCAAAATAAGTCATTAATGGGGTGACTGCAGACTGTTTTCATATCTCCTTAGCTTGCATTTGAGAACCTTGAGTAGAGGATTGAGTCAGTTGGATCCTTATTTGTGCATCATGGTTTTTTTCCACCTTGGTCTATATTTCAGCTTTCTTTACCTTTTTAAAGAAACTTTTATCTGTAAAATATCCAAGCATAAATTTTGCTTGCAAAAATTTATCCTATATTTCAGAGTAAGGACTTACATAAAAAGGATTCTCCTTCAACATCTTCTCTTCAATTGCACATATCTTCCTCCATACACTATTCCTTTCTGCAACTTGTTCATTGGAAGATAAGTTTCTGATCACATCCTCTTGATAGAGGAATTGATGATGTCTCCCCGATAATTATTTGGCTCTTCTCTCAACAGTTTTAACCCCCTCAAGATCACAAAACCTTATAATATCTTGTTTCATTCTAAAATTTTTTAATAAAGAGCCAAACCTCTCAATGCCCTCCTTTGAAGTGCAAGTGAAATAGGTAAAGCCACAGTTAGGGTTTACCAAGGACACTGTCCTTGATTTTCTAAAATGTGCCTTATCCATGGCATCAAGCTACCACATTATCTCCATGAATGTCTTTCGATCTAACATATATATGGACAACTTGTGGGGTGGCATCGAGGATCCATAAATTTTGATTGTAGTATAGTCAGAACGGAGATACCAATCCAACCAATTGAATTTTTGTGATGTTCCTTCCTCATACTCTAGAGGCCTCAATATTTCTTTCACACCTTTTGAAATTTTGTAAACAAGATTTAAGCCCAACTGCTCCAGCATCAAAAAGTTGAAAACATTGCAAAATGTAGTATAATCAGATTCAGGACAATGCACATCCTAGATATGGGTCCACATTTGCACAAGAAACTCATTGTCCATGTTATCCCTTTCTCTCAATTTCATGAAATTTCTAAACACCTTTCTTCCTTTCCACAACAACATGTGTATCAACAAAGAATAGTTTATGCATGACAATGGTGGGGTTGCATCTTTCAAATTAATCAAATCCTCATTCAAGTGCTCAACAATATAAGAAGCATAATCCCAAACCCTATTTTGATACTTATTCTGAATATCAGTTACCAAAACCATCAAAGGAACATCCATTTTTATGCCAAAATTATTTTGCAAGACTTGACACAATGCATAGCCTATATTTTTAAAATAGTCCTCAAAATCATCACAATCAAATGGTTCTAGCTCTAGAGGATTGAAAGGCACACAATTATTCTGTAGGTCATGTCTCTTGTGCCTTGGCAACACATTCTTTCTATATCCAAACCTATTTTTTTCATATTCATTATATAGTGCACAAAACTTAATAGATTTAGAACCAGATGGATTCAAGTTAAAAAATTCCACCATTTGACTCCCTAAAATTTCCAACATAGGAAGGAAATCTAAAAAACTTTTGATTGTCCTATTAGTGGGTTCATAGCACCTAGCCAATTCAAGAGTCAGGTCCACCTCCAAAAACATATTAGGGCACACTAATTTACCAATGTCACAATTCCATAAGTGGCGGGTGGGATGACTAGAAAACCTCCTCTTGAAAGCATATATAAATAGATCCCAACCACTCTGTGGTAGCACCACATCACCAACCCCAACAACTAAATATTGAAAGTGAGTTGTTAATGCTCCCTCACCAGTCTTTCTCTTTCCAGTTGGCTTAACCTCTATGACTGGGTCCTTAGGGGCTTCTTCCATGAAATGAGGGAAATATTTCTTAACAATTCTCTTATTATGATATTGCTATCATGATTCAACCATGTAGTTTTTGAGTCAAACTCATTGACCCATGATTCATGAGTAGTGGTTCACAAGAACCCATCTCTCATGATAATTAATGGTCCACTTAGCACTCATTGCATCTAGGTGATGCTCACAGAGGTGAATCATTGGTCCATCTCGGGAGGTCACCCATTCCAGTACTGCTCCAGTTCAAGCGCACTTAACCATGGAGTTTCCCCCAAGGTTAAGCCCACTTAGCCTGCTACCCCATTTTCAAAACCTTTAGCAAGTGTTTACAAGTTTTTTAGGTGTGTAAGGTTTAGGCTTATTATCTTAAGGCTTAGGTATTTTTACCCTCTTCTAGATAGGTTTCCTCTTTGGTTTGGCAGAGGATTCACTAGGCTCACTCATTTTTATAGCTCAATAAAACTAGGGTTCCAAGATATCTATGAATTATAATTCTATTCTTTGAATTCATAGGGTTCAGACTCAATTTCAAACAAAATTCACTCCTTTACCCCCAAACCATACGTATAATGATTACAATTCCCTTACTAACTAGAGATAAATAACCCTAAATAAATAACCCTAGCTACTCACTTCCTCAATTAACCAGTCCTACAAATTACTTACATAGGTGCATAATTCAACTTACCCAGGAAAATTAGCAGCTTGTTCTTCGAAATTTGTTTTGCCTAGAGCTTCGCCTTCTTGTTTCCTTCACTTAATTATTTCTTCAGCTCTCAATGATTGTAATTATGGAAGAAAAGTTATAAAAAACTCTGTTTATGACGCAGAATTGGAGTGGCTTCTCCATTAATGTCTGATAGATAGCTCACACAAGTGAACTGACAAGTAGCCATTCAAGTTTAAACTCCAATCATTGATCTTTGTTGATTTAAAACATGATCCACAGTTCTCCTCAACCATCACTTTATGCTTTCCCAAGTGTATTTTGAAATAGCGATAATACCCTAGGGAGCTGCCACATAGCTACCCACATGTTCATTAACTCTTTAGAACCCATCGCTCATCACAATAATGCTTTGAATTTAAGTCCATACTTTGATGATGAGTGATAACACCTCTGATGGAAGGAATATTCCTCATTATATTCCCCATTTCTTTTCATTGAACTATTACAAAGATACACTTTCACTTTAGTGAAGAGAGAAACCCATCCATATAAAGATACAACCTTAGTCCATCGCTTATCGCCATAGTTGATTTTGAAATGAGAATGCTTTCAGCGATGGGTTAAACAAGCGATGACGCTAGATGTTGACATGTGGAAAGATCACAACCCACCATTCCTAACCTTCATGTCACTCATTATAGTAGTTGAAATAAACAACAAAACTTTTCTATGATGATGTGATACAAAGGATAAACCGATCCCACTGTGCTTCACTGAAATGGAACCAATGAACAAAAGATCTTCAGTGATAAGTGATATAAAAGGAAGCA
Organism: Sequoiadendron giganteum; assembly: GCA_007115665.2. Lineage (NCBI taxonomy): Eukaryota > Viridiplantae > Streptophyta > Pinopsida > Cupressales > Cupressaceae > Sequoiadendron > Sequoiadendron giganteum. The sequence goes on along the minus strand of CM021106.1, from coordinate 471,767,980 downwards.
ATCATACCACTCATCGCAATAATGAAACATAAAGACCCACCACCATCTATGATACATGATACAAGAGAAAATCAAGGCTCATTGCTCATCAGGGTAATCAACTCGATAAATTGAAGGGCTTCGGCAATGAGCGATACAAGAACTTAAGTGGAAGAAATAAGCACATGCGCAAAGTTTTTTTTAAAAGAGGGACAACCTAGGAAGAATTTAGGACAAGGGCCTAGACTTAGGAACATTTTATGCAAAGGATGTAAAGGCCAAACAAGGCCGAATTATCAACCTTATAAAATAATTGAATCTTCAGACCAAAGTAATGAAGGAAATATGTGTGACAGGTAAATGAGAGTTCTAACCACAAGGGGATGGTAACATCATTAACCCAAAGGCATAAGATATAACTAAGACAGCTTGGAACTGGCCATAATAGGTCAATAAAGGATTAGATCAAAAGACAAGGGTTTAGACAAGGGGAAAATATACTAAGTAAAAACCCAACCCTAACATAAAACCCTAAACCTTATCTTCATCATTCAGACCAAAAGACACCAAAGAAAGAAATATTAGATTAGTGGAACAAGAGATTTTGAGGGTTCCACCACACACATCAACCCTGTCTAACTTTTTTTTGTTTGATTTTGTTAGATATATTACATTCTAGAAGCAAAGTGACACGTATGCAACTAAGTAGAGTGACACTTTTGCAAATAGCAACACCTTTGCAATTCAAAGGCCCACACCTTTGAAAATAGCAATTCCTTTGTTTTTGATATCTTCTTTTCTATTTGTAGGTGACAATTTGACGCCTCTGTAATATAATAATGTATCTGCTAAACTCTGACACCTCTGCATATTTACCAAACTGAAACCTATGTCTGATAGAGCAACACCTTTGTCTGATAGAGTAGCACCTTTGCAAGACATAGTGACACCTTTGTAGGTATATCAAGCAACTCAAGTTTTAGGGTTTCATTTTATTTCAGATTGATTTTTCATCTAACCTTAATTGTTTGTTGTTTTTTTTTCTTAAATCTAATTGTTTCTAGGTACCTTGGCTTGCAATTGAAATCTAAAGTGATTTTAATCGCTATATTTTTTGGGAATCTAAAGTGATTTTAATCAATATGAGCTCTTAGGATATAAACATTTAAGTTTCGTTCTCTTAAAATGAATTCACCTTTCTTTTGGTTTAAAATGAACACCACAACTTACACTTATACTTTGGGATTAAAATGAACTCACTTGTACTTTGGGCTTAAAATAAACTAACTTGTCTTTTGGTCTTAAAATGAACTCATTTTTCTTTTGGCCTTAAAATAAACAACAATCTTCATTATTTCCTGTCGGCTTAAAATGAATCAAACACTTATTTTGGTACACCTAAAAAGAATAAATTTTTTCTTTGTATATTATATTTGGTGATTTCCAGATGTGTATCCTCTCCCCTTGTTCCTAGTACGATTTTGGGTGAAGAGAAACATATTTAACTTACATTTCACATTTCATTTGACCCAAAGGAATTAATAAATATCCTCTCCCCTTGTGCTTAGTGTGATCTTGGGTGAAGAGAAATAGAAACATGAATCCTTCCCCTTTTTCTTAAGTAGGAGTATTTCCTTGGGACACATCCTTATGAATAACCCAAGGGATCGACCTCAAGAAACATTTTTTCATGTGCTATATAAATTGGATGAGAGAAAAATATATAGTTTGATCCATGCATGTAGCATACTAGAATTTTGCTTGGGGACTATTGTTTTTTGGACCCTAAGGAGATGTCTATACAACTAGAAGTGTTCACAAATGTTCCACCCACTAATAACCCTTGTTGTAGAGGCTTTAAAGTCTATTTGAATGTAATCTTATAAATTGGTGCAAGGGATGTGGATCGTACCCTGAATCAACTCACCATGTACTCTCTTAGGTCAAGATATAATATTTTTGGGTTGCTAGCAATAGCCTCTCAGGAAGAGAAAGAAAGTGTGTTTGTGGCATTTGTTGATGACCTTATGTCACTCAACATCTACTATTTGCCTTCGTATAGAAAAGGTTTTGAAACAATTATTTCACTAACCAATATTTTTTAGTATTTATCACTTTAATGGGAGATGGGCCTACTTAAAGATTAGAAACCTACTCTACCACTAAATAGGTTGTAATTCATGGCATGTTTTCATGTGAGGAACTTGTGACAAACATAAAAACCATAATCGAGTCAATTTACATGTTGTATACTATGTTTTTACAAAATAAAAACATCAAACAACTAGGTCAACTCACATTTTAAACATATTCTATCAGATCAACGCATTTTTCTGATAGTATGATGCCTTTTCCAAAATTGATAATTCTATTTTTACCAAAATGATGCTTTTTTTTATGAATTTATTCCTTTTCACATAGTGGTTCATTTGTTAGGGTAAACACAAATTTTCTTATCGACGCCTTTTTTTGGACATTCGGACGCTTCTACCAAACATCAATACCATTGCATCTTTTCCAAAACTAGAAAATAACAACTGTCAACAAATTATCTAATTTTGTCTTTTGGTTCCCAAACACTAAATTGGTTCAAATTAATACAAAAACAAATTTGGTTCACTGATATTAGTCAAAACAAAAAAAAATCCATATTTTGCATCATCTTGATCTTGTCAAAAACATTTTTTAGATTCTCAATTAGGATGAAACATCAGACCATCAAAATAAATCACTCCAAACCATAACTTGAAATTTTGACACAAATCTCTTAGACTTATGTTTTTCACCCTACCAACTAGTTTAGCTTCATGTTTGGAAACAATCTATTTCTAAGCATTTAGTTGAATTGTTAAACATCATTTTGGGAAAATTAACCTTGGAGTCACAAGTCTACTCCCAATGTTTTCAATTTCATCATCAAGAACATCAAACACATCTAAAAACTTGAGTCTAGAACCTTTTCAAAATTAAGAGTTTCATATCTTACACCCAGTCACAAAATCATCCATAATTGGTCCTGAACCTATTAAAAGGTATTTATTAGAAAAAATTGAAGAAAACAATGAATTTCAACAAAATCATTCACATCAAACATCTCCTAGGGTTGATACAAATTTTATGGTCACGAAAAGGTCACAACTAAAGAGAAAAAAGGAAAATGGAAGTAAATCCTAGTCTCCCAAACATGCCTACAATAATAAGTGCTACTACTAGTGAACCAATCTTTGGGATGTACAATTTTAATCCTAGAAGTTTTACAAATCCAAAGAACAATCAAGAACCCCCTCAACCATCTTCAGAAACAAGGGTTCACATAGAAGACATCACCAATAACCCTCAAGAATTTACCACTGAAGAATTACTGGAGATGGAACAAGATCCACAAATTACATCATAAATACAATTTTTAATCTACATACAAATCAATACATGCTCAAAATCACACAAGGGGGTGCAAAACTTCCACAAAATTTTGATGTGAACACACTAAATGAACAATCGTCTACAAACATTGCATCCATGAATCATCCTCCTCAAAAGTGAACCGTTCGTCCATAACATTAAACAACCAACGCAAAAATCATCCTTATCAAATTTATCAAGTCAACCAACAGTCACTAGGATGGATTCAAAAAACCTTACCAATCAACATGGAAATCAATTGGGTCAAAATATAGGAAATTACACAAATGTGGGCATTCAAAACACTAGCATCCGTCAAAACAAGCATTACAAGCACAACAAGCATTACAAGCCCAACAAAAACAATATAATCAACAACAATTGTTTGTTCAATACGAAGAAAAAAAGAAAGAAATAAACACAAAAACACAAGGTTAGTACTAAAATATTTGAGTCAGTAAGGCAAAGATACCTTAGTCTAAAATTGTATCAAATACCAAATTTCATCCATTGAATAAATTTTATCTCCGATGAGGATTATCAAGTTATGTTATGCCTTTTCACTTATGAGATACATGGCTCCACTGGTAAGAAAGGTGTGTTATGCTAGATGGCCATGTTAAAAGGGGGGGCTCAATTTCATGACCCAACAAGCTCCATTATGTTGAATCGATGAACTATCTTGATAAAAATCACCTAAAGGGTTCATAAAGATTAACATCTTGGGAGACAAACAAAACTCACCTGAAGGTGTGCATAAGGTTTAACGTCTCAGGGGATGAACAAAACTCACCTCAAGGGGTGCACAAAGTTTAAAATATTGGGGGATGAATAAAATCCACCTCAAGGGTGCATAAATTTTAATGTCTCGAAGGAAAAACAATACTCACCTCAAGATTTGCATAGACAACAATAGGATAAGGCCAAAAACTCAAAGGGTGTTATAAGAACACTACCACAAGATATGCTTTATAAAACAAAAAAGGGGCTTTGTTCAATACTTGAAAGTTCAAACCCTAGGGGATATCACACATGACATCACCACCAAGATATGATAAGTCAAAGAATAAAAGGAGATCACACCTTAGGGAAAACTAGTCATAGTATTATGACAAAGGGAAACATCATATGCCAAGAAAAGTCACACTCTTGAAGGACATCAAGCCCAATATAACTGCCAAAGTGACACTGACATAGATCAAGGACACACTTTTATTGAAAAGGTCACACTTCCTAGGAGATCTATGCTATCATCACTAAGAAGGGACCATTCCTATGAAAATAATGAGTGGGTAACTATATGCCCCCTTAAAATCTTAGTGTACTTGATACACTAACATTTTAAGGAGAAATAAAGGGATAACAAGAAGGAATTCACCCAAAACAAGGCTACCTAACCCCTTTCCCCCCAATTATAGGGACAAAGGTGACCCAAATGGATTATGATATGCTACTCCTTACGAAATAAAAGATGATTGCATAAAACTAAGTTTATACCCTCATGGATGTTTGTGAGTAATGTATGATACTACAACTAACACATGACAAGGAGAAGCAACTAATACTATTTTTCATGATTAAGTGAAGGTATTTTTTATTTTTTTAGTATTTATGAAGGACAATAGCTAAGACCTCTTTTTTTTTTCTTTTGTGTTAGTCTCTATGGGAACATGCATGCCTTGTTCTTTCACACCACATATTTTTCCATTATAGAAAAGTTATTTTAAAATTTCATAACCTCTTCCATAAATGGCTTCCATTTCTTTCAAGGAGAGTGGCTTTTCATAATCATCTTCATCACAAGTGGATATGTAATCTGTATTTTCCTCTTTTCTAATAAGTTTTGGATGATTCAATTATGGATTGTGTTGATATCATTACAACTTCTTTCTCTTTCTTTGATTTTGATTGTGTAATCTTGTACTGACCCATGAATGTAGGTGTGAAATCTAGCAATCTCCACTCATCATCTAACAAATTTTTCATAGTTGAAAGACACTTATCTTTATCCTCAACTTGTAAAGGTTCCACTTTTGTAGTTGGCGTCAATGTTATAAGAGGATTCTTGACTCATATTTCAATTTGTAAATAATTTTTAGACTTAGGATCAACTTTTATTGTGTAAGCCCATTTTTTGTATATATATTTCATTAAATTATGAAGTGTGGAAGGCGCTCGTTTCATCTCATGAATCCATGGTCTACCCAAGAGAATATTATATGAAAGACCATGGGGAATGAAATGGATGAGAATTTGAAACACAACCCTGTCGACTTTAATAGGTAATGTTATCACACCAAGCAGTTGTCTTTCCATGTTTTCAAAACCTTTGACTAACAAATCAGTGAGTTGAATTTGAGTTTTGTTTGCTGCAATTTTATCCAAAATATTTACACTACAAATATTAATCCCTAAATCATTTTCTATAATGGTATGTCTAATCCCAAACCTATTAATAATAGCCATCATCATTAAGGCATCATTTTTTTGTGTTTCCAAAGGGGGTAATTCATTTTCATAAAATACAATGTCCAAATTAGGTGAATTCATACTCTCAATCAAAGTTACCACATCATTTGGTTGTGCACTATGAGTTATCACAAATTTTTGCAAATAATTTTGAAGCATACCATAGTAAATAGGTGATGTTTGAATTAAATCCCACATGGAGATCTTAGCAGGAGTGTTATAAAGTTTCTCAACAAGATCAAATTCTTTACCACTATGCTACAAAATGTTAGTTTCAAGTGGGAGGTATGGTTGAGGCAATGGAATGGATGTTGCATTTTTTTTTGGTTGCTTATAGTTTCTAGTGTTATATGTGTGAGCTACAATATGGTAACTTTGTTGTTGTGACACATGGTTACTAATAAGTTATTTTCCAAAGTTTAAGATATGGCCATGAGGTTTATGATGTCTTATAATTAGAGGTGTCTTATGAGGTCCAATAATTTGAGGAATTTTAGGAGGTCCAAAAGTAGTTTTAGGAGGTCCAATAATAAAAGGAGATCTAATAGTCAATTTTTTTTACTCCTATAACCTATATCAAAGATTCCTAAATAGATGCAATTATGAATTCTAATTTAGAAATCTATAAACACTAACAAAATGAGCAAACAATGACCAAAAATTATGAAAAAGTTGGCTAATGCTAGGGTACAAGGATAGAGGTGCTCAAGGGCATCTGAGTCCTTGATAGGGGTCTTGAAAATTCAAAATTTAAATATTTATGTTGCTTTTTAAGGATGTTTCTATTTGCAAACAAGTTTGACAATGACTGCTTTCCATAATTTCTTCAATTTAAGACAATGTGATTTCTTTCGCAAGTATGCAATCATAAATGATAATTTTGAATGTTGATCTAATCTAAATAAATGAAATAAACCTTGATGCAACCTATGATGCAATATGTGATGCATTTTTTTTAATTTTTTATGATTTAATGATGCAAAAATGAAACCCTAAATGAGAAATACAAATCAATTCAATGCAAAACCTAGATCTAGGGTTTTAAATACTTCCAATTTTAGAGGGTTTACTATTTCAAAATATCATGTTCACAAAAATTAAACATAGGAAAAGGTGATCCTAAGTCCTATGTGTTTAGAACAATAGGATTCAAGGCATTTTCCTAGGGTTTCATTGACATGGAGATCAACAAGGTGTATAGATTGAATTTCAACCATGAAGGTGAACTAATCAAACCTGTATCTCCATCAATTTGGGGACTGGGATGGATGGGAATTGATCTACTATGACTACCCTAATTAGACTATGTGCCCTAATATTAAAATTATAAGAATTTGATAACTAATAAACATTAACAATCAAACGCAGGAAGATTTGGGAAGTGTAGAGGACTATGTACCTACCTAAAAAAAATGGTGTGCATAGGAGGACTTATATGCCCAATTCCATATGAGTCCTTGTAATGGTGTCCTAATCAGCTTTTCATGTCCTCTAGTGGTATATCTGAGACTCTTGTTTTTGTTTGCAAAGTTTTAGGAACGTTGTCGAATAATTTTATAGGTATTTTTTCATGGCTTGACAAGATTTAGGGCTTGGAATGCAACAACAAATAGCTTGTGTTCAATCATTCTTCACTCCTCTTCAAACCTAAGACCTACATATTCAAAGAGGGACAAATTTGGGCCATTTAGGGGCTTGCCTCAGCCAAACCTTGTGTAAGTATTTCCACTTTCATAATGGAAATGTTAATGATAAATGGATGGGAAGGAATGATGAGATCAGAAAGTGATACAACTCACCACCCTTCAATGGCTTCCTTAAAGGATTGAACTCATACACATCACCTCAAGGTCTTGGATCTTTCTTGCTTGAGTGCTTGAAATGCTTTGGATACCTACAAAAGGGATTAGCCTTCACAAAAAATAATAAAATAACATCAACTCACATACACTTTGACATGATTCTTGGATCTAGAATTTTTGCAATAAATCACTGAAATGTTGCTCTTGACTTGCTCTTGAAAATATATATTTTCTTATAAATTATCCTTCTTTCTAGATTCTTGCACTTAGATTTCAAATGGTGAGATGACTAGGTATTTATAGGAATTTATTCAATTTCCCAAAAATTAGATCTTGATAGCCAACATTTGCAAGTTGGGTTTTGAATATTAAAATGGCCACTCCTACATGGAAAAAATTGGTCCCTAACATAATAGGGGGACCCATTCACCCTAGGGTGAATGGGTCTTAGCCCTATTCTCTAAGAAATTATCAAGGGAAAAATAATATTTGGATACATTTAATTTTCAATGCTTGCAATTTCTCAGAAAGTGGTACAAATGGGCTATAGAATGCATAACTTAGGAAATTAAGTGCTCAATTAGGTCCACTAATAAAAGGGGGGGATAAAAAATAAGGTGAAATTGTTAAGGGTGAAAATTTATGATGGTACAAATTGATTGGTAGTTTTTTTGAGGAACAAATTTGGATTGATCAGTAGGAGCCAATGAAGGTTTCCCTTCATACTGAATAATTAAAATTTGATAATCACACAGAGTCGTATACAAATATGTAAATAAGGGATATTTCAACAAGATCTTATCTCTAATGTTAGGTTGTAAGTTTCCAATGAACACCCTTTGAATGTCAACAACAAGGAGAGATAGGAGATTTATGAATAAAGAGACTAGCATCATCCTATAAAGTTCATATTTTCCATAGGTCCTTGTTTACAATGAACCAAATGAGTTAGTATAACTTGAAGTCCAATGTTCACTTGAAATTTTTAAATGAAATCATTGATAAGATGTGTAAAGGAAGTTATTGAGTTATAAATGGAAATTAAAAATATTCCAAGGCCATGTCCTTCAATGATATAGGAAATTTTTTAGCTAGGAGAGAATCTACAAAAATAAATTCACTACACAAGGCGATAATGGTCGACACATGGATTTTGGGATCTACTTTTCTACTCAAAATGTGTTTAAAATATGAAATATTGAGAGGGGATGGGTGAATCAATATTCCTCTAAAAATATTAAAACCGTTAAATAGGTGTCCACATAACATAGTTAAAATTACTGAACAAAACACAACACCACATAACACCAAGATTTTTATCATGGAAACCAAAGATGGAAAAAACCATGAAGAGCGTTAAATCTCAAGTATTAAGTAACCAATTACAAAATAAAAAGGTGGCTCACTATCAGTGGGCTCATTGCTCTAAATACAAAAACTAGCTATTATAGCTAAGAGATGATTTATAGCCGGAGAGAATATTACAAAATTGAACTGTTAATAATTGCATCTACATATGCATGAATATAGTTCTCATTGAGGTGTAAAACTTTTGTACAAACACAATTCTATCTAACTATATTACATTTATTAGTTCATAATGTATATATCAACAATTCACTACCATACATCACATATATTCATTTATTCTATCTTTGAGATTATGTCACTTCACTTATATACCAGAGCTACATATCCACATAGTCGGCTTGCACTTGGAGATATAAATGGATTAGCATGTTACCCAATATGCCGGCGTAGATGCAAGAAATTATCCCATGCTATGCCAAATAGGGTCAGACTGAAAAATGCATAGACCAAAAAACCTTAGGTTAGTAACATCATTGCTAGAACAAAGAATAAGCTAGAGACAAGAATATCGGACAAACCAATGAAATCAATGACAAATATCAAGAGTCTCCCCCTTTGTCATTGATGTCAAAAAAAAAATTGGAGTGCCAAAACTTTTAAACTATATCCAAAAAACTCCCCCTGACATGACTATTTATGTTTCTGTTATTTTTAAAAAACTTTTCTTTTTCTTTGTGTTTCTCCCATCAATGAAGAAGGGGTGCCAAGAAACTATTTAAGAGGTGCTAGATGCTCCATCGGAGAATGATTGCTTGATATTATGGAGATGGGAAATCCACTTACCCTTATTCTCATTCCACTATAATACTGCTTCAGTTAACATCTATGCATGAACCTAAGTAGATGCAAGAAGAGATTCTCCATTGATAATAGAGCAAGGTTCAGAAAGAGTATCTTGTTGTGCCTTTAGGAGGGCATGATTCATCAATGAAATACTATCTGCACACATCTCTTGGAGATTTCCTAAGGGAATAATGATGTTGTCTCAGTGCTATTGCAGTTTGAAATACCTTTTATGCAGTTGCTCAATTGAGGATCTCCCAGAATCAAACAAATCTTCAGATAGCTTGAAAACTGATGTGCTTGCTAGATTGTTGACTCAATTGAGTCAATCTCTTTTCTGATTTTAGTTGTGGCATCCGGCCACTGTAGGTTGTACACATACAAAGAGTTTCCTCCTTCGAGAAGGTATTGTCCTTGCTAGATAAGCTGATGAAGGTTTGAGAAGGCATTTGCACACTGATCTTTTAACTCCTGTAAGAGTTTATTCCTTTTAGCTTCATTTTCCTTCTAGATCTTTTCATTCATACTTGCACAGATGTCCTTGACAACATTCATGAGTGTTCTGCATTTATCTGTGTTGCTTCTGGACTCATCAATATTAAATTATAGGATAATACTATGGAGAGTAGAAATGGTCTCCTCAATCAAGTTATCCTTTTCCTCTAACTCCTTAATCATCTCAGCTCTGGTTGAGGTCTGAATGGATTCATCAATTTGAAATTTATGTTTAGGGTTAATTTTTGTCAAGATCAAGAAATACCTTGGAAGAGGTGATCGATTGGACCATGATTGGTGAAGCAAGTAAACTCTTCAAGTCATTGTCAAAACATGTATCGGTGGAAGTGGTTGCATTTTCTTCTCTTTTCTCAAGTTCCACTATTATCAGTTCTTTTCTTTCCTCTTACTTAGTGTTTCCTTCTTGTTTACTGGTATCAACTTCTTCTGCAATTATCTCTTATTCTTCTCTCCTTCCTAGTTCCTCTCCTTCCTTCTCAATTTTCTCTTCTTCTTTTCTTCCTAGTTCCTGCTCTTCATCTACATTCACCATAGCAACATTTTTATCTGAAGAATGAGAGAGACCAATTTAACCAATTTATGGCGGATTCAAATCATTATACACTTCTACATCTGTATATTCCAGTACAAGGTTTACAAAAATTTTATTATCCAAATTTTCAAGAGAGAAAGTGGGGGTAGTAGATGATGTAGATGAGCCATCATTGATCAACATTCCAAGTTTTCCTGCTATGCTTGTAAGCTTGTCAATGAATTTTTCTTTCAATTTTTCTACAACTTCTTTATTTTCCATAAGGGTGTGTTCCCTTTTCTTTGTTATGAACCTAGACTTGCTAAGATCCTTAAAACTTGCTAAAATTTCTTCTTTTACAAGTTTTGAAATAATATAGATAGCTTCATTTACAATATCCCTATCAGTCTACCTAGCATTTTCTCAAGTTTTGTTTAAACCAACCCAAAGACTATTAGGAATATCCTCTTTAAAATGTTCTACATTCCCATCTAATATTGAGCAATATAAAACAAATGCTTGTGTAATGCTCTCTTTTCCTTTGGACGTGCAGAGTTATATAAATCACCAACTTATTTAAAATTTCCTTCAACAAGAATTTCAAAAAAAGTATCTACATCAGGAGTATCTTTGGTTAACTCTTTCAATTTCTTCTCTCAAACCATAATATGGTACTTGTCTAGTTCAGGTTCTATTTCAGACTCTTCAATAACAATATCAACTTTAGATGGCTTTTCTCCTTTCACCTTCTTGCTTGGAGTAGGAAGAGGAAAGCCTTTCTTGCTCTTACTAGACAGACTCTCCTTTCCTTCTAGAGGACCGACTACTTTTATAGGACTACCACATGAGCTAATAGTTGTACTTTGAGTAATTATTTTGATTACTACAAGATCTTCCTTATTTATACCTCCTTATTCCTTTATCACCTTCAGAGTCTTCTAAACTCTCTTTTTGATTTCCTTTGACATTTGTTCTTCCTAGATCTCTTCGAATTTTTCTTCTACAGTGACAAAACTCTTCTAAGAGGCATCTATCAAACTTTATAACAAGACTTTTGCAAGGCATTCCACATGCTCTTTTGAAACTTCATACCCCAATTTGGATATCCACTGAGTTCTTGGAACAATAGATTCCATTATACATTTATCTACCATGACTATGAATGTAATATCATTCTTGTATTTGGAGACTACAGACTGAGGGATTCTATCCCACTTGTGCATTTTATACTGTAGTAAAGAGAAAAAAGAAGTGAATTCCATTTCCTGTGTAGTAGGATCACCATACCTCCACATTTGCTCAACAATTAGATGAGTAATTGGTTTATAAGATGACCATACAACTAGACCAAGACCGAGCATTTCATGCATGAAATAGAAAATCAAATAAAGTGCAAGGGTTCCATACTAGAATGCGACCTTTCATTTTCTTCGCTTGCACTGATTCAAATTCTCAAGAATTTTTTTTTGATGAGTTCACAAAGGTCATAGTCCACTCCATTAACTACCATATCATATGTAGTGTAGGCAGATGTAGCAGAGAAGGAATTATCTCTATTGGTGTAGTAGATTTTGTTGCCAATGACTTGTGCAACATACCCCACAACTACATTTGTGACTATATGAGCCGCCAGAGATCTACAATCAAAAATGACCTGAGTTAGGGTTTCAACCTCCTTATTTTTTACCGCCTTCTATGTCAAAAGAATGTGAGTATCATTTAACTGAGTAAAAAACTTCATGAACTATTTTCTAATTAGTTGAGCTACATCTAGCCACAAAAAAAGTTTCATGGAATCTTCTCATAGCCATTCACACCCATTTATCATCAAAATAGAAATGCAAAAACTCATTCCACACATGAAATTTCTTTTCCACTAAAGCCTTGTATTCCGGTTTGACATTAAAGTCATTAATAGTGATTTCATTTATCCATAAATCTAGAAAATTGGTGTGATTGAACTCCTCAAGCTTTGAATGAATGAAATCCCTAATGTCTTCTGAAGGAACGACTCCATGCAGGATTCTTGACAAACAACTAGCCATATCATTCTCGATTGATATATCTAGATACTTCTTAAATTTTGGATGAGGTTGAGCTGACACTTTGACCAGAGAGGGATTGGCCATGAATGTAAGCATAGAGAGATTAAAAAAGAATACCTTTTTCAAATTCACAAACCCTAGGACACAACGTGACTTCTTTCTTCTTCTTGGCTCCTTGCATCTTTTTTTCTTGAGTGATCAAAAATGACTTGCAAAAATTACCTTTATGGAAATTCTGCAATAAATGTGTCAAAATTAATTTCATGATTCTCTATACATCAAACAGATGTGACTTTACTGGATGTCTGCATGCTACTTTGAACTTCCTTCATCTCTCAAGTGACAACCAGAGAGTGGCTAATTACCTGGTAGCAGTCACGGTAGGAGTGTCCTTAAAGAGACCAATCTAGGTCATGTAGCTAGAGTAACACAATAGAACCATCACAAAATCTAGAGGAAAATGTAGATATAAATGTTCTTATTATTAGAAAATGTGATTACATATAGTCAGCTACATCCGGGCTTACAGATTCGGCTTACAAGCTTGATACAACATGCTCAAAATATAGTGCTCATACATGCGAGTGAAAATATTATAGATCAAACTCTATATAAATCTTAATCTACTTCCTCTTGATTCCTTGCTATTCTAATGATTCATTACAATCTTTATATCATATTTGCAGGTTGGGGAACATCCGCATCCACCAAAGATCATTACAATCTCCGATGAAGAAAATGTAACGTGTGCAAGAATAGGTCGACCTCAAATTTGAATTTATTCCATGGTAGATGCACATGATGAATTGTGGAATTAAAACCAAGGTAAAGGAAACTCCATGAAACAATGAGAAACACATTGTGAGGATCTGCAAGTTACGAGAAGGATCCACAATTGATCAAACTAGCCGTTGGGTTTTGAAATTATTCTAAGGCCAGTTCCAAAACTGTCACTCAATCCAGAAGTGGTAACTCGCTGGAAAAAGATCCAATCAATCTGAAAAATTGGACTAAGGTAATTGAACATGTCCATAATGAAGCCATAGGTATATGAGACCTAGTGAGAAAACATGAAGAAACACCAAATCTCCCAACTTGGACAAGAACAAGAACAAAATTGAATGTAAATATTTTTGGTTGATGCAAGATTTCCAAGAACCAAGGATGCTCATGCATCATTACCAGAACAGATGTCTGCACTGGAGCTGGATCCATTTTCTTCCTTCTTTCTCTAGATCTTCTTCATTTTGGCCTTGACCTTTTCTTTATCAACCTTCTTTATTGGTTTGGTTGGCTTGACTAACCGATTTTGCATAATCTTGCAATGTGCCCAATTTAATTGTAATCATAACACCTGTTGGATCTCTCCTTTTGTCCTAACGTGCACTAGTTAGCTTTATGTCCATATGCATAACATGTATAAAAATACCACTAAAATAATTGTTTCTATTTGGTTCCCTATATTGATTAGCTTTATAACCATTGCAATTGTAACATCTACCGGAGTAAAAACTAGTTTTCTGATTCATATTAGTTCTCCAATTTAATGCTTTATGACCTAATTTGCTGCAATTAAAACAAAAACCATTAAAAGAGAAGGGTTTACTACTTACTTGTTGTTTTGTTGGAGACTTACCTTAGTCTTCTTTATCAGATTCGATTTTAGCTTCTTTTACTGGATTAGGTTCTTTCTTATTATTATGTGAGCATTTTCCAATTTCATAGCCTAAACCTTCCCTTTTTGCCAAAAATCTTTGAGTTGGTAATATTTCATCAAGATTTTTTCAACTTTCTTTGTATTTGATTTATTGCTTCTTCGATTCTTCTAAATCTAATCTGAGAGATCTGACTTCTTGTTCTAGCTTCTTGCATTCATTAGATTTTCCTTTAATTACATGGTTTAGATGTTCCTTGGTCTTTTTCATCTTCTTCACTCTTAGCCTTCAAATCAAGGATAGTACTATTTGCTAGCTTGAGTTCATTACTGACCTCCTTGTTCCTTAGCTTGAATTTTCGGATCTGATCCTTTAATTTACTGATGCAATCATTTTCCATTTGAATATTTTCTAAGAGATCCTTATTTTCATCTTCATTGTTTTAAAGTTCTTCAAGACCGGACACGAGTTGTTTCTGATCCATGGTAGATCTAGGTACCATATGTTGAACCTTTCAGATCTCCTTTGGACTGTTAGACTCTTCTAAAGGATCTAGCTCTAATACCAATTGTTGAACATCTAGAATATTAAGAGGGGAGGGGTGAACTAGTATTCCTCTAAAAAAATTAAAACCCTTAAATAACTGTCCACATAACATAATTAAAATTACAGAACAAAACAAAACACCACATAACACCAATATTTTTATCATGGAAACCCAAGATGGGAAAAACCACTAAGAGGGTTAACTCTCAAGTATTAAGTAACTAGTTATAGAATATAAGGGTGGCTCACTGCTGGGTTGGCTCACTATTGGTGGGCTCACTGCCCTGAATACAAAAATCAGCTATTACAACTAAGAAATGGCTTACAGCCGAAGAGAATATTACAAAATTGAATTGTTAATAATTGCATCTGCATATGCATGAATATAGTTATCGTTGGGGTGTAAAAAATCTGCACAAACACAATTCTATCTAACTATATCACATATATCAGTTTGCAATATATATATATCAATAATTCGCTACCATACATCACATATATTCATTTATTCTATCTTTGAGATTATGTTGCTTCACTTATATACCGAATCTATATATCCACATAGTCGGCTTGTACTTGGAGATATAAATAGATGATCGAGTTACCTAATATGTTGGAGTAGATTCAAAAAGTTATCCCACATTATGCCAAATAGGACCGAACTGAAAACTATGTAGACCAAAAACATTATGCCAGTAACATCACTGCCAGAACAAAGAATAAGCTAGAGACAAGAATATCGGACAAACTAATGACATCAATGACAAATATCAACAAAATGATCTATCTCAATATTTGTTGGTATGGGTGTATTTAGAATTAAAAATGATAATGGAATACATGTGAGATATGTGGGTTGGTTGGCATTAGATTGATTTTGGTTTTAATTTATAATTTACTTTTTTAAGAACGATATGTTATAAAATTGATTTATTATGGGATCATTTTGTGACATATTTTGAGAGTGTGCGGAATGCGAAGGACCATGGTTAATGATTGGAGGATTATTGTTTTGAAATTTGATGATATTAAAAGTGAATGGAAGTATGCTATATTAGGGGACAAAGCTATAAGGATTTACACAAGAGAAATCTAAACTATAATTTTAAAGACTACTACTATATTGTGTGATGGAAGCTACATTTTGATGGGTGAAAATAATAATAGAAGGTATGGTTGTTGGAGATGAAACTTATTTTCCTTTTTTATTTTGAGCATTGGTGAGGGCTTGAGTGCAACTAGCTACCATAGGGATATTATTATATATTATATGAGATAGACTACACAACACTTCTATCCCTTCTAAATCATTTATTAGCTTCCTAAAGTTATCCACTAAAGGAATTATTTCACTAACCAAGGATTTGGTGCTTAAGTATAATTGAAGGCCATCTATTTATTTGTCCATTTTTTTAATTTTATCCTCAGGGACATGGGAAACAATAGCCTCCAAGTCCAAATGAATGTTAGGTGATGAAGAAGACATGGGTAATGTATGAGTAGTAAAATAATCAAAGATAGACTACGTAAATGTAATTCCTTGAGTGAATGAGTTATGGGTCTCAAGCTCAACAACGGATGTGATTATAGAATGAGAATTCATTAGTATATAACTACATCTCACAATGGTATTAAATATGATACACTAGGCCCTAAAGCTCATAAATTAATTACAAGATTCAAGATGCGTAAGTGCTAATACAATGAAGAGAAAACAAATGAATATGACAAAAAATGAAACAAATTTCACAAATAAAATTAAAAAAAGTCTGCATAGAAGTAACAAAGATAGAACTGTGATTGAAATATAGATATAAATTAGCTAGATAAGGGTGTGGGTACCCTATACTAGAAATACATAATTTAAATAGTTTAAAAATGTGGAAGTCAATTATAGACTTTGAGGATCTAAGGTTGCATAGTTTCAGGCCTAAAAATAAGCAAATTTATGGAAATGAATGAAAACCTAATTTGTCTATGTGAAGCACACACATGCATAAAATTTTATGTAGTTAAATCAATACAATATGTTCCAATGACAATTTCCAAAATATGAAATTTTGTGACTAACTAAATTTATCTTGGAAATGATAAAAGATAACACTTCAAACAAATTTTATTACACCTTGAGGAACATTTTGCTAGGTGGTCATGCAAGATGTTAGAGAAACATATCAAATGGCTATGGAATTATTATTTCATGATTTCATTCATAACATATTAGAGGACTATGTCGATGACATCTTGGATAAATCCATCTCCCATGAAGATCACATCAACATCCTTTGTCAAATATTTGAACAAATTCATAAATAAAACATACGTTAGAACCCTCAAAAATGTGTCTTTGGTGTGGATAGTGGAAAATTATTAGGATTTATTATGTCATATCATAGTATTGAGGTGAAAATGAATAAAAATTATTTTATAGTCAACATATCATCTCCTAAAAATATTTCTCAACTTCATAGATTGCAAGGGAAGATTCAAGTTATTCACTATTTTGTTTCATCACTAGTAGATCAGACTCTCTCCTTCAGCCAATTTTCTAGAAAGGATTCTTATTTTCAATAGAAAGAGTAGTTTCAAAATAATTTTGAATGTCTAAAACAATATCTAGTTAATCCTCTTGTTTTATAACTAGCTACCTCAAGACATCCTTTTCTTCTTCACACTTTCACTTTATCTAATTCTCTTTCTATATTATTAGCGCAACATGATGAGAATAGTAAAGAACATGCACTATATTATATTATTCATACATTACTTGATTATTACATTTGATATACTACAATAGAAAAATAAATTTTAGCTATAGTGTTTGCAATGAACACATTTAGACATTATCTTCTAAATGTTGAAAATCATTTTATTGTAAAATTCAATCCATTAAAACATTTGTTCTCCAAAAATAATCTATATGAACATCTCACTAAATGGGCAATGTTGTTAATGAAATTTGAATTTAAGTTCATTTCTTGAAAGGAAATTAAGGGGCAACCATTGATCGACCACTTAGTTGACGCACCTCCACCACTTGCTTTACCAAAGTAAGAGGTGCTTATCAATGATGATGTTCTCTCACTAGACATTGATAAGGCATGCGATCTATATTTTTATGGTTCTAAACGTAAAACTATCTCAAGTGATAGTGGTATATTGTTACCTCCTTCAAGTAGGCCAATTCTCTTACCATAGTGTCTTAAATTCCTATGCACTAATAACAACATGGAGTATGAAGCTCTTATCATTGGCTTTCATGTAGCTTTGTCCCTTAATATTTAATATCTTTTTCTATTTGGAGATTCTCAACTAATCATAAAACAAATAAATGGATCCTATCAAGTGAAACGAGATAAACTATCCCAAGACCATGAAATGGTATTAGCAACATTACAACATTTTTCTTTGTACACCATTACAAATATCCCACAAAAAGATAATTGGAGTGCAGATGCAATGGAAAGTGTTTCTTCCCTTATATCCCTTAATGACCCATCCATGTAATTCAAAATTCACTATTCATACACTATAGGATTTGAACCCAATTTCCAATGGCCTTTTGTCGGAATCTCGACGATACATTGTCAGCCAGCCGACAATTAACAGAAGTCAGTGTCATCGCTCAAATTTTGTCTACATCCCGACGGGCTGCAAAATGTCAACCTCACGATGCATGATCATTGGAACCACGATGCCAACTTCATCGATCGCATGATGAATAGTGCTCGGATGGCGGGAGGCATACCTTCACCAAACCATCGGATTAACAATGTAAGTTCATCGCCATTACGACACAAATTCGACATAATGGAAATATCATTGAGAGATCAATATTGTTATAGTGATCAAAATTTCCTGAGAAGATATTTCAGGAGGACTGGATTTTTGTCTCAACAATAACTTTTCATTATCGAGATACACTTCTTGTCTCATCGACAAAGCACGAGGGAAGCATATCGGCAAGACATATATTATCGGAGTAAGTTATGAAGGTCTACTCAAGTAGCTATATGACGTCGATAAGATTACATTGGTAGGAGTCTTGGAGACATAATTTAGATTGAAATAGTGACAAAATTTCATCGAATGAGTGACGAAATAGGCAAGTCATTACGGAAAAACTTCATCGAATAGATTGCAAATTCGTTGGACATTTTTGCGGTTCATCGTATATTCGATGATAAAGTGCACTTTTTTTTAAAAAACCTATTCGTTGAAAGATCAAGACTATTACAGTGATCAAAATTGCTTGAGAAGATATATCAGGACGATTGGTTTTTTGTCTCAGCGATAACTTTTCATCGGCGAGATACAAATATTGTCTCACCGAGGGAAGCATATCGGCAAGACATATATAATCGGAGTAAGTTTTGAATGTCTACCCGAGCAGCTATATGACGCCGATAAGCTTACTTCGGCATGAGTCTTGGTGACATAATTTAGATTGAAATAGCAATAGAAGTTCATCGAATGAGCGATGAAATAGGCAAGTCATTACGGAGAAACTTCATTGGATACATTGCAAATTCATCGGACATTTTTGCGGTTCATCGTATATTCGACAAGAAAGTGCACTTTTTTTATAAAAACCTATTCGTTGAAAGATGAAGACTATTACAGCAATCAAAATTGCCTGAGAAGATATATCGGGAGGACTAGTTTTTTGTCTCAGCGATAACTTTTCATTGGTGAGATACACATATTGTCTCACTGAGGGAAGCATATCGGCAAGACATATATCATCAGAGTAAGTTTTGAATGTCTACCCAAGTAGCTATATGACACCAATAAGCTTACTTCAGCATGAGTCTTGGCGACATAATTTAGATTGAAATAGCCACAAAAGTTCATTGAAAGAGCGATGAAATAGGCAAGTCATTATGGCGAAACTTCGTCGGATACATTGCAAATTCATCGGATGCTTTTTGAGGTTCGTCATAAAATCGACGAGAAAGTGCACTTTTTTTTTAAAAACCTATTCGTTGAAATGTAGGCATATCGATGAACGATGAAGACTATTACAATGATCAAAATTGCCTAAGAAGATATATCAGGAGGACTGGTTTTCTGTCTCAGCGATAACTTTTCATCGGCGAGATACACATATTGTCTCATCGAGGGAAGCATATCGGCAAGACATATATCATCAGAGTAAGTTCTGAAGGTCTACCCGAGTAGCTATATGACACTGATAAGATTACATTGGTAGGAGTCTTGGTGACATAGTTTAGATTGAAATAGCAATAGAAGTTCATCGAACGAGTGATGAAATAGGCAAGTCATTATGGTGAAACTTCATCGGATACATTGCAAATTCATCGAACATTTTTGCGGTTCATCATAAATTCGACGACAAAGTGCATTTTTTTTTAAAAACCTATTCATTGAAAGATCAAGACTATTACAGCGATATGAGGCCTATTTGTAGCAGCAATAATGATAACTATTTTCTTGGCTATCATACAAGCCATCTTCATCAAAAGAGCTTTGAAACAAAATCCACACACAACACAATGTTCATAGTGAAAATTTAGCCTTTCTTTCATCTTTGCAGATTGGGTTGATGCTTCAAATGATGCATTTCTTATATTGAAAAGTGCATTACTTATCATTTTGAGCTTCTCTTTGTTTTGAGAGTAGTTTAGTAATCTCTACTTAACAGGGCCAACCATGTGAAGGTGGAAGCCCTTCCCCCCCCCCACATCACTCTCAATTCCCCATACCCAATCATATAACATTAATCATTCATTCATCCATTAATAACATATAACATTCATTCATTAACATATAACATTTTCTCATTAACATATTCATATTCATTCATTAACACATTTCATTTTTTCTGTTTTTACATATTATCAAAAATATAGCTGTCATAATATGATTACAATCACTTTTTTTTTGTTTCTTTTTTGCAACTAAAAAAAGCTGAAGTGGAGTATCGTTTTCAAAATCATATGTCCCCCCTTGAGTTGTTCTGATCTCTTCTTGTGATCTTAATGTACGCCTAGTCATGTACTCACAACTGTGTGGACGCAGCTACAAGGGGGGGTTTGCTACAATAGCAAAGAAATGTTAAATTGATATGTTTTATTATTATTGTTACACATATTTCACTAATTAAAAGAACATCATAGTGGTGCTCTTTACCTGATTGGGCCACATCATGTTCCTGATATTGTCTTATAGCCTCATGCTCAACATGTTGAACACCCTCTAAATCTTGATCTGGAGTTGAAACACGAAAGATTACATTAATTAATACACCAATTGCAATTAAAAATGCTTAAAAGAACATTAGAGTGGTCCTACTTACCTGATGGAGCCACATCATGTTCCTGATCTTGTCTAGCCTGATCATGCTCAACATGTTAATCATGCTCTACATGCTCTAAAGTTGAAACATGAAAGGTTACATTCATTAATACACTGAATGCAATTAAAGATGTTTAATTGTATTAATCCATACTGTGTTTTGTATAGCACATGAATACATCTAGTATCGGGATGCACACCATGGCCTTCATCGGCAGATTGCGCTCCACCCTCACCAAGCTGCATTCCAATGTCATGTGCAGGATTATCATTGCTTATCTGTGTAAAACAAATAGGCACATTATTATGGTGGAAATTAATATTGAACAGATTGCACAAGTATTCAATTTGAAATAAACTTTATTGAGTTTATTTACTTGCATGTTGGATGCAGTGGAAGATTGTGTTTGCCCAGTCGAGACTCTTAGTTGTTCAGTCAGGACTCCATAGCCTTGGTCGAAGGCAATCTTTAGGTCCTCTTGTGTGGGCACTCTGTTGAAATCAAAGCCCTGCATTTTTTCATGCGATCGTGAATTTTGCTTCTATGATGTGATAAAACCAAAATTGTTTGCAATTTATTATTTGGATGCAATATTTCACTTATTGATACTTACAAATCGTGTGGCTACTTTCATATAATCACCAGAGCCAAGTTTGTGCTGCCCATGTTTTTCTAGTCTTGCCTTTGATGTGTCGAGTAGCCTATGAAAAATTTGAAATACGTTAGATTATGTAAAAAGAAAGATTAATCAGTATATAATTAAATTGTTGATAGTATTACATACCTTCCTTGGCCTGGTAGTATCTTTCCTTTCTTCTTTTCAGCCTTCTCCTTTCCATCTGACACCAAGTCCTTCCACTCCCTTTCCAGAATCATGGGGGGATGCTCGTACTTTCTGTTCTTCTCTAAATGTGACCTATATTGGTCCCTCACATACTTTAGATAGGTACCAGCTTTCTTAAGGACCTTGGTTCGGTTGAATGTTTTATCACCGAACAACACAACTAAACGGTTAATGAGCTCATCTTTTAAATCTTGATTTTGGGCATTCCACCGTGTATTTATGGTGGGCCCGAAGAGCTCCAATGAAATATCACTTAGATGTTTATAAAAAACATAATTTCCTGCAATTATAATGTAGGCAAATATTGTCATTTTGTAAATCAATATAATAGGGCACTATCCCCACTATTAGCACCTACTTAAAAAAATAATAATAATAATTAAAAAAATTTAAAGTACTTGGGACCCTCTCTATCTTTATGGGAAGGAAATCCTCGGTCACCACAAATGTGACCAGCAATGTTCCCGTACTAGTAATATGGGAAGATCCAGGAAATGCTGCTAAAACATCACCAGTAGTAGTGGCCTCTGCATCCATAGGTACTAACACATGTAGTGGCATGTGTTCGCTGCTAGAGGGTGGACTACTGAATGCCTGCATGGTATGTGTTACTGACATTTTAGACAACAATATAGGAATAGATGATGGGGTTGGATGATGTGTTGTATGCATAGGAAGATTAGGATTGACACTTGTACCATCCCCTACTTCTTGGGAAACACTTGCAGTACCTTGATCATGGCCAGCAGCATGATCATGAGGATGCAAATAATCATGTAAATACAACACATATTTTAGTTCATGACATAAAAGAGTACAAAATATAAAACCATGAATGAACTTATGTTATAATTAAAGATCTCATGATAGCTTACTTCCAAGTTCTGTGCTCTCTCAGACAATATTTTAACCCTTTCTCTTATCTCATCTGTTTGAGGCACTACGAATACCAACTGAAGGATTTCTTGATTGCATTTTTTTTGGGCCTTCCTCATCATATCCACAGGGTTTGTGGAAAATGCGATGTCATCATCGCATAATAGTGACTGCACCTCCATATGGATGCTCTCTTGTACTGCTGGTGCCTTTCCCTGATCAGCCAACTGCAACAAGAATATTAAAAACATTATCAAAATTAACCCAATAAACTCATGAAAAAAACATAATAATAAATCATTTTGCTCGTATCTAATTTGCACAATTACAATGACGTAAACCTGTCGGATAGAACCGCATGAAGATGGATCACGATTTGTGCTTTGGGTCGGAGCCTTCCTCGTATGATCAATGTCCCGTTGTGACAAAAATTAAATATAAAAAATATTACTGAAATGAAACCAATAGACTTACGAAAAAAAACATAATAATAAAATGGTATATTGGAGTCATTAATTGGAGATTGGGTAAAATGGTATATATACAGTACATACCACCCCCATAGTAATTGTGTTTGTATCTAAGCGATTCAAATCGTAATCGATTAGCAACTCTTCCCCTGTAGTTATTGATTTTATCGCACATTTGAATACACGATTTCTCTCTTGCGCCTCGAATATACAATTGGCTTGCTTATTTGTTGACCTAGGTCATGTACTATTTATAAACCCTGCAATATTCCCTAATGCTTTTGGCCTCCCGTCAATGTACCTAGCCACTCCTTTATTTTGATCCTTATCTTTTAGTTGTGTATAATTTGCTGATAGTGCATACCTACGCATACTTCATGTATATCGAACCAGCTACATCCAATCTTTGTAACTATAACAGGGTCCAACATACTCCATCAACTCAGTAACTTTATCATAATAGATTTTTATGCTATCCATGCAAAATTGGCCCAAACCATGTAATGACGATGGTGCTATGTGATATATCCTCTCATTGACACAAAGATCAGTGTTTATTGGAGGAAGTTCCTTGGGTACCCATTGTTTCCATAGATTTTTGTACCTCGATGTCGCCTATGCTCTCATCATCATAAGAACATGTCCCCCCTTCAGTAAGAAAAAATTCCATGCGTTTACAGAATTTTCTTCTAATCTTTTGACCTCTAGTTGATCTCCTTCTTTTAGACCTACTACATGTCTTGCTTTCCTCTTCTCTTCCTGAATTTCCCTCACTTGAGGAAGAAAAATTTGACAAATACCTATTTTGTGGTGCCTACACTCATAAGGATGTTGGATGAATTTCTTTCAAGGTGATGTGATCCGAAGGTGACATTATGATTAATTTATCATTTCATCGCTAGAAATTGATAGGTTATAAGGTAATCAAGTCTTGATAGATTGTAAGTTATTGTTACTACCATCCAAATGTGTCAATCACAAATCAAATCTACTTAATGTCTTTGTGTAGCATCTTTGCAAGCATAAAGTAACTTCAAATGATAGTTTGGAGTTAGTTCTTTCTTCTTTCGGCAAGTATTGTAGCTCATTTTTGGAGCTTTCAAGAAAAAGATAGCATTGTAACTCATTTTCATAGACTTGTACTCAGCTGTATTTTTACCTTTCAACCAATAAAAGCAAGCTATTTTTCCTTCTCAATACTGGATATTGTGTGATAACATGAATTTACTGATATTTCCTTGTGATGATAATGTTTATCCTTGGTTCTAGTCTAGTTTCTCATAGCCTTTATACAAAAGTGCATGTTTGTGCAGGTCATAGTTTGTGTTCTACCAGTTCTATGTAGGATTCAATTGTGAAGTCAAACATTCGAGCCTCTAGGAAGGTCATTTGTTGTTCCACTTGAGTTTTTCCATAAACTTCAAAGCCTATCTATGAAATACTTATGCAAAACATGTCAAAGCTGAGTTATGTATATTGCAGTGAGTTTTATTGATCACATTGTGTGTCAAAACAACATTACAAATCCTTAATATTTTGTGCATCACGCTAGGAGTTAGTTTTATTTCATGTTTCCTCCTTACCCTTTTCCCAACAAGTAGTTTTAGGTGACTACCATAAGAGCCAACTTACTCTGGAGGTTCTTTTCTGCTCTAGGTAACCGACAACCTAGAAAATTCCCATGTTTCACCAATATGTTAAGTTCTGCAACTTAGGAGGGGTACAATATTGAGAGATAACAGTTATTGGAATGCTTGGTGGGACTAGTATGATGAACTTCTCATCAAAATACTAAGAGATTTGGTGGTTTAATCAGTATTATCAGCCTTTGGAGGCAATATAAACAACACCATGGTGACTCTAATTACATATCAGTTGGTTTTAGTAGTCCAAATGCATGCAACCAAGAAGAGGAAAGTGTTGTACAATCTAAGCCAATTAAAATTCCAAGTTTTAAAAGTTTTTCTTCAAACCAATTTTTGATTCGTAACCAAGAGAAGCCCTTTCAAATACCCTTACCAGTTGAATCTAACATGGACAACTATGATGAAATTGTTAAGTTGGAAGAGCATGTGTTAACAATCCCAAGCTTCAAGAAAATCACTTCTTCTCATCCTCAAGAGTTACCAAAGCCTCCTATACTAATCAATCCTCTATCAACACTCCCTAAAGCTTTTGAGGAGTTGCTCGATCATTTCAAATAGGAGGAGGTTGAGCTAGTAGTGAAACAAGAGTTTTTGTTTCCAATTCAAGACTCAAAACTGATTAAGGATCTTCCTCAAGTGGAAATAACTTGTGAGGTCAGTTATGAGGAGGCAAAAGAGATATCTATTGTTTATAAGCCTATGAATGGTGTGAATAATGAAAAATCTAAACTTTTTCAAGTAGAAGTCGAGGGTGATTAGTTGGAAATCAAGGTACAAGGAAATTGGATGGTTTAGAAGGAAGAGTTGATCTTCCCATTCGATGAGTTGTCTTGTTTTATTGTGCAGGATGAAGATTCAAAGCAACAAGAAGATGTCAAAAAATTCAATGAGTTGCTGGTTAAAGAGGAAAAATCAAACATGGATCAAGAGGAAGAATATGGTCTTGATGAGGAGTCTATTCTCTCAATTCAAGAAACTTATCATTAAGTTGATTTGCAAGATCTTAGATATTTGGAGAAACTTCCTTTCTATTGTACAAAAGAGCTTAAGGTTGGTATAACAAATGAAAGTTTATTGGAAGAGGCTGCTACATTGTTTGAACATTTACCTTCGCTCATTGAAGAGGAAAATCCTGATTTGGAGTGTACTAATGAGGATTTTGAGCTTGGACTAGCTATTCCTAAGAGCATTCCAAGAGCTGATAGCTTTGATGAGTTATTAGCTATCTTAATGGAAGAGGATGGTCCATTGACCATGGATGAGGAATCAACATGGAAATTTATCATGTAAGGTGAAGGTAATGATGTTATTTCTAATCATTCAAATTGTCTTCTCTCTTGTCTAAACTTAGCCATGAAATAGGACAACCATAAGAAAGGTAGAAAAGTTTGTTGACGCATGGGCACCAGTGTTATCGATTAACAAATGAGGTGGGACCCATTCCATGCTGATGTGGTACCTAATGGGCAATACTCTTGCTCGCTTGCTGACTGGAAGGAGGATGTGTCATTTTCAAACTGTTGTTGACCAAATCTAGACCGTCCGTTTGGCCAACTATATCTTTGATCAACGACATGTTTTCAAACAAACTGGTGTTGTACTATAGCCATTCTATCTCGCATGAGCGAATAGTAATGGTCAAGTTCAACTCGGCTTGCATAATTAAATGCTAAATAACCAGTGGATTGCTTTTTCAGTGTTGCATTCTGGGTTATAAGAATTCCTTGGTGTTTAGAAAAGCGGCTATTAGCTCAGTTCTCCATTATCACGACAGTTGACACTCTGCAAAATAAATAGTAAGTGATATGAATGCCTTCTTTTGTAATTTTAGAATATATTAGCATTTCCTATTGAATAATTGGCGATTGTGTCCTTTTCGATTCTTGGTGAATTGTTAAGCGAATTGGCTGTTAGAGCTTATATAGGTCATTGCTAGTGATTTGTGTGCATATAAAAAAGTTTTTTGTAATGACAGTCGAGAATAGGGTGTAATTGTTTGTTTTTCTTTAAGAAAACCCTAGTTCAAATCCCCTTCTATTCAAAATATATGGCATCCAAGGCATGAACTGTTGGTCCCAAGGCTATGCCTAGGGGTTACTCATAAGATATTATTGATCTGTTGAAACCTTCTATGAGCAAGAAGCAAGAAGGAAGGATATTGTTCTATGGACCCATGATTCATGAAGGTTTAATGGACAAACAATGTACAATCCATGATGCCAAATTGTCGTACACTGGTTGGTAGCTCTTTTCCAATTGGTTTAGAAATAGAAATTTGCCTGTTCCTTTGTGTAATCCATGGAGACTAGACTTGGGTAAGCTGGTGGTACCAAATGTCTATGAAGATGTAGACTTATTAAAATATATTGCTGCAAGGTATGATCCTGTGACTCGAATTGTTAGAACACATCCTGGCAAGCCTATGATAATAGTAACCAGAGAGGAAATTGCAGAGATTTTTGGCTTACATGAATGGAGCCAAGATATGATTCCCATCAAATTGGAGGTCTTCAGGGAAGAGTACAAAAACACTAAGGGTTTAATAAGGACATCCCTTTTGATACCCCATTTGGCTATGTTGGGAAGAGGGAAGAATCAGAAAAAGGTTGTTATTGGCAAGAATGAGCCTGGACCTTTCTCGATAGACTACTTCGCCCCTCATTTCAAGAAGACCATATGTGCACTATGTCAAGTTTTGGGGATTGACCTGAAGAAGACTGTGCCTATAGAGATAATGTATATGGCTGTCAACCTCCAACACCTTGGTTATAATGTGGTATATGACTTTGCCACTTACCTTGTAGAGAACATAGATTCTGGCTTAGCAGCTTTGAAGTTGGGAAAGAATTGGGTAAAATTCAAATGGTTTTCACTATTGATTCATATGTTTTTATATAGGGGTCAAAAGGTATTTGAAAAAGATATGGAGTTGAGGAAGATGGAAGGAGATATTGAAATGCCTATCCAATATTGGACTAGGGTCTTAGACAAAAATGATCATAAGTTTGATTATGTCACCTTTCATAATATTTTTGGATCTAAGTTAAGGAAGGCTTTAGTTGTTGATCCACCCAGGATTCCGAAAGAAATTCACAACTTTCTAAGACCTATGGAGAGGAGGCCTGAGCTAAATCTAACCCACAATTGGGGTGATATTATCCCCAATCACAATACTACAATCTTTAGGGTCTTTGGCACCAATGCCATCCCATCTGTTCTACCTAAAGAAGTTCCTCTCAGACTTGGTTTTGTAGAGATTATGAGGCAATTGGGAGCATCTCAAGATTTCCATTTGCCTACTAAACATAAGAAAGGATCATTTTTCCTTGAATATAAAGCTTTTGTCGATTTTGTTATGATAAAGGGAGGGTGGAGAAATTTACACTTGTTACTCAAGCCATAAAGATTGAAAACTGTACACCCTAGGAATTATGATCATGAGGATTTTATCTCCCAAATGAAGGCTAGACATCGGACTGGAACCTTTGTTCATAATTTCTACTATTCTGAAGATATCAGTACATTGCCTATTAAAAAATGGTAAGAAGTAAACAAGAAAAAATACCTGGTTTTGATCCTGTACCTGATGCTAAAGATGAGCTCAGTAGGGCAATCTATGTTCTTGATAATTTTGAGAGCATAGTAGGAGTCTTGAAGGAGGAAAGGATTGTAGAAGGAAAGGGAAAGTCACATGTTACTGAGCAGCACCCTGAGATAAGAATCGAAGAAAGGCCTACCTACCAGCCTCAGGGGAAAATAAAAGTGTTTTCAAGAAGGAAGAGAAATAGGACAGAGGAAGTTATGATGAGTGGTGCATCATCCATCCTAAGGAAATCAGTATCTGGTATTATTGATCTGGATTCGCCTCCGAAGAGTTTAGAATAGATTAGCACATCATCCCCAAAGAGGCCTAGAACTGATAGTATGGGGGATGTTGGCCAGAAAGGTAATGATGAGGAGGATATTATTGTAACTCCAAATGAAATAAATCTAGAAATGCCACTAGATCCGACTGACATTGCAATGAGCTCAAGGGCCATCACCCTAAGATTGGGGAAGGATGAGATTAAAGGAATTACAAATAGTGATGATTTGAGAATGGAAGCCTACAAAGAATTCATGATGGATGACTCTTTTATCCATACTCGTGCTTTTGAAGATTTTGTATGGAGAGCTCATCTCTCATCTTATATTAAGTAGGTAGCACATGAGAGACGTTTGCACCCAAAGCTTCTAGAGCAACTAATTCAGTCAAAGGTTAGAGTAAAATTGAAGGTTTAAGGAAATCACACCAGAACAGGGTAGAACATTGGTTCAAAAGTGTGGGATATTGCTAATGCTGTAGTATTTGATACAATAAGAAGGGAAAATAAACCACTTCTTGCAATAGAGGAGGAGGCAACATTAGCACTTAAAGGATCAACTTTCAGTGAAGAGTGGGATTCTCTGGCAATATGGTTACTATCTACAGGGTCTCAAAAACCTATTATCACTGAAACATCCAATTTTAGTGGTCATTTGATTGTGAAGAGAGTTGCTGATACCCCTGCCTTGGAGGCTGTTGACATGGTTGTGAATGTTGCCAAATTTACTAGGGCAACCGTGGAGGATTTAACTAAAAACTGAGATACTCTGAGGAACCAGTATAATGACATTATTATTGAGTATAATAAGAGTCAACAAAGGGTGGCGGAATTGGAAACAGAAATGGCCTTATTAAGGCAACAAATGGAAATCTTGAGATCCCAAAAGCAGGTTAGCTCTAGTCAAATTATTGTTAACCCACTAATTGATCAACCCCAACCTCCTGCATAGGTTCAATCTTGGGCTATGGTCCCGTATAATATGGGAAAAGTGCCTATTACGGTTGAGAAGGCTAGTACCTCAAGCAAAGATCCTTCTAGGGAAAAGTTACTCCAGCAGATTGAAGAATATAAGGAGATGGTAAATAAAATCTGGGATGCAGCAGGAAGGAATAATTCAGAAATTGTTGATACTGTGTTAAGGCATCTACATAAATGGGTCCAGAGTAAGCTGAATGGTGCTCATGCAAATTATGCCTTGATGCTGCAAGCACTTGAATTGTTTCCAAGGGACAGAGAATTGTCTATCCCTTTGCTAAATAGATGGGGCCCTAGAATGGAAAAATTGAAATTTATGGTAGTTGGAGCAAAGCAGCATGGGAATAAGTATCCTACAGTCATGACAACATATCAATTTGTTAAGACTATTGTTGAGCAAAAATTCCAGGGGTCTACTGCTCCTATGGAGTCCAAAATCAAAGCACTGAAGGATATTTATGATGGAAAAGATTTGACTCCACTACCTCATATTTTGCATAGTCAAGATAGTTTCAAGCCTTTGCAAGCATGGAAAGAGCAAATGAATAATATAATGACCACCCAAACTCATGAGATATGCAAAAATGCTGATATTTGCATGTTGGAGAATATTTTAGAGAAGTTATCACTTTTCATTAGTTTCTTGGAGAATTTTGACAAGACAGCCACGTCATTAATGATAAAGTATGTACCTTATCAGAAAATGGTGGACCGGGTGGTGGCTTTCAATTGACTATCGGAGGAAGATTTTGAGTCATGGAAAAAGATGTTTATTGATGAACTTGAATTATAAATAATGGGGATGAGAGCTTCAATTTGGTCATGTAAAATATAGGTCTGGCCTATGGTATTATATTTTGAAATGCATTCTCTTCCCAGATTCAGGTACAAATTGCGCAAATAAAATCAGCACATGGAGCGGTTAAAAGATGCTTTGGTGTCAGGGAATCAATACTTGGAACCACACTTTCCTTTCCTCCATAACAAATTAATCATCATTTTGTTTTAAGTTTTTCTTCTCTTACCAAGCAAATGATGTAAAGATAACTGATTAGGAATTAGCGGTCTAGTAAAAAATGGACATGTGTGTCCTCTAGCCTAAAGCTTGTTTGCTCCCTTGTTTTTATAAAAGGGAATTTTGGGCCGAGGAATAGGTATGTTGAAATTACTTAAGATACATAAGAGAAGAATCAAGTAGAGAGAGAAAAGAATATGTCCAGTTTTTTGAAGCTTTGAGTCTATTTGGGAACTTAGTAAATCATGGGGTTTTGGAGCATACTTATGCAAATCTTGTGATTGTTTTGAGTCTATTTTCTCTCCTATTATAATAATTTGCATGAATTTTTAATGAAAAGTCTATCAAAGATGATGTTCATTAAATTTCATTTGTCATTTCCTGTGGATTATGTTTGACTATAGCTCTAGTTCAATGGACCTGTTAAATGCTTCAGTTGTTCAATAAGTTCATGCAAATTAGCACATAGGATTTGCTAAAGAGTAATAGATTCATGTATTGATGAATGGATGGTAATGCCTTACATACAGATCATAGATGCTCTAGATGAAAGTTACCCTGTAGTTCAGTTTCCAGTTTGACTCCGTGCTTTAGGATATGGCACTGGTACTCTGACTGCTTATTGTTCTTGTATTTTTTGTTATAGCTTCACGCAATTTCACTTGAATATTTCAGAAAAACACACTTAGGTGTTATTTCAATTCCTTGTTAAATAAGAGCTGAATTCTCCTGAGAAATAGCCAATTTCTTGAAAGATTATCTTTTTTAAACTTAGACTGGAATTTATCTATTGTTTATCCACGTATGAGAAAATCATTCTCATCATGAATGACAATATATTTTAGGGATACCCTCCTGGATCTTACAAAGTCCAAAGTGTAGGAGAGATAACAGTTTTGTTGCATTTTTCTCGTTAAGTTGTCATAGTGCCTTCAGGACTTTTAAAATTGAGTATGGCAAGCTCATAGAAGCTTTTGTAGGTTCTACTTGGGTTGTAAAAAATGCCAACATTATGCAAGACTATTTCTCAAGTCTTGTCAAGTTCCAAGAGTCGACACCATGCCCAATGGATAAGTTTAGGCAACTGGTGAGGATGTTTAGCAGGCAAACATATAAAAGATTTCACCAATTTTTTTACCTAATTTAGCTTCTAACTCAATCAAGTAAAGTTGGGATAGTTTTTGCAAAAATAAAGATAAAGGTACACATTCAATTCTACTAAGTTCCATTCATATAAACAAAAGTATTATCAAATGAATTGCAGTTCATTATGCAAATGTATACAAGAGAAAGATTGCACAAAATTTTCACAAATGTCTTTTATTGATAATTACAAATGTATGGTGTCCCACACAAGTTATGGGAATAACTATTTCAATACAATATAAGACATAAAATATACATTTCAAGAAATAGAAAGGAAAGAGCATATGGAAAGAGTAGGGATCCGTCATTGCCTAAATGATGAACCCCAAAGTTGAACTGTTGCCTAAATGATACACCCCAAAGTTGAACTATTGCATCATTGGAAAAGTATGATCAAATTCATCTATTATGAAGAATTGGTCTATGTGCCTCTAGTAATCACTATAAAAATGTGAAAGATAAAGCTATTTTATTTTTTCTATCTTATCTTATACCATTTTACGAGATTGGGGGGGCCAATGTGCGAGAAGATCTTTGGAAACTAGGCATGAAAATTGCAGGTTAAAGAGAATGGGGGTCCCAAACTTACAGTACTCATTGTCCCTTGGTCGTCAATTTTCCCTAAGTGCCCTCAACCTGGTCCTTGGTGCTGGTATTGACCTTGTTTTAGCTCCAAACTCTTCGTCGACGCTGGTATTGACCTTGTTTTCACTCCAAATTCTTCCTCAACGCTTGTATTGACCTTTCACTTGTCCAATTTGACAAGCTACAACCTGCTTTAGTTAGGTTTTAGAGTATGTTAAATAAATTTAAAAAAATTATGGTGCCATTTAAAGTAGTGAATATAAAGCAAGCAAAGCCTATTATGGCGCCATTTAGAGTAGTGAATATAAAGTAAGCCAAGCCTATTATAGTCATGAGGGAAATAATTAAACTCCTAGGATACTTTGTGAAACCATTTTCCTTGGTTAAAGGGAGGCCATAAAATATACCTTTGGATTTTTTCAATCTTCAAATATGAGGATTTGCAAGGTTCTTAGCAACATGAGTAATGGAAATGTGTGCAACAATAATTTTTGAACACACATGGAATCTCCTTGCCAAAGAAAGGGGATTCATAATTTAATATGATAATTTTTCTCAGCTCTAGAATCAACTATTAAATCTTCTCCTAATAGGGCCAAAATCACATCTTCTTGTGTTTGAGAAGTCACTAGCACTGAACATAACCGTCAAGCAATTTTTCATCAAGATTATAACATCACCGTCGATTTTGAGCATGTGCATCTCAGAGCCGCTTTAGTAACCTATCATATAATGTACTAAAACTTGACATAAATATTAAAGTACTTTGATTAATAGTAATGTTATAATATTGATATATTATATAACAATATTATATTACATTATATGAATTATAATGATATATTTGATATATTAAGATTATATATAATCTATATATAGATTAATAGTAATTATATTAGATTATTAATATTATTGGTATATTATTAATAATTATAATATTGTTAAATGATTAATTATATTACAAATGAATGCTGCTTTCAAATTCTTAGCTTTGAATGAATGGTTGAAGCACTAATGTTGAATGTTGTAACTCTAGTAGGCATGAATAGAAGTAGAGGAGATTGTTTGGGAGAAGAATTTTTTCTAGTGCTAGGTTATGTGTTAGGTTATATAGGGTTAGGTTATATAGTGTTTGAGCCTAGCCTCAAACACTACAATTAGGGTTAGGTTATGTGTTTTCTTTATGGTTAGGTTTGGGATTAGGTTTATGGTTATGGTTAGAGTTTAGGGTAATCTAAATCATAACCTAACCCTTTCTCTTGAAACCTTAACCTTGACCCTAACCCTCACCTTTATCCTATCTTTATAACCCTAACCACAACCAAAACTCTAACCCCAACCCTAAACCTAATTACCTAACCCTAAATATTATTTATTTTATTAATTAGTTACATTCACTCTAATAACCCTAAACCTATCCCTAAACTTAACCCTAGCCCTATCCCTGGCCCTAATCCTAACCCCAACTCTAAGCCAAATATAAAAACAACCCTTAATCATAATACAATAACCCTAAAACTTCAATCTAGATATAAACCTAATACTATAATCCCTAATTGTAATATTAAACCCTAACCCTAATTTCACATCTAATCCCAACCATAACCAAAACTCTAAATCTAACCCTAACCATAAAACATAAACCCTAATTTAACCCTAATCCTAACATTATTTTCCTAACCCTAACCCTAACTCTAAACCTAACACTAACCTGAACACTAAATCCTAACCCTAATTAAATACCCAATCATAACCTTAAATTGTAACATCATCATTTGAATTGGATACTACATCAAAAATTATGTGTTACAATCATTGCTTCCATTGTTGGAATTTTTACATTGGGATGCATACATTTTTAAAATCAACAAAATCTTTTAATGTCTTGCCAAAATTAATATTATTAATTGTAATATCAAACTTATAAACATGTATCCAATTTAGAACATAAATAAGAAATATATGGTAATAGTTTCTTCAAAAAACAAAGTGATGTGGACTAGAAGGACTATAAGGACTATAATGATTTTAGAATATACACATAATGGATTTGTTGAAAAGGTTTTAGAAACTTTCAAACAAATGCAATTGGTAGATGCAAAGAAATATTCCACAACCTGATGGAACTTCAGTAAATTGAAGCTGGGGTTAGAGGGTTTCTAAATTACTCAAGGTAACCTTCAGTATGGATCTGTCAAAACCCTCTTGTTATGTTTTAACGGTGACCTGTTGCCATGGTGGATAGGTCACTTAAGTGAGGTTTCATCCCTCTTGGGTCATGCTTAATCGGCCCTATTTCACGTGATTTGCCATTCTTTTTGGTGTAATGGCCTAGGTATTACACCGCCAAAAATTTCAATGCGGGCCCCACTTAAATGTTCCATCTAAGGGCTGATGAGCCGTTCAATCACAGAATTCGATCTTGACTGCTTCTCGCAGACCTCGTAGGTTTGTTTGCTAGCGTCATCAAAGTAGTGCGAGGTTCGTGAGATATGGCCATGTGGCATGAATGGATGAATGGGTTTTCTTCTCGAGGTGTTTGATATGACAGGAGGCCACACCTCGCACGAGTAGAGTAAATATCTGGGAGAGTGTTGCAAGGTTCGCGAGGGAGCGGCACGTGGCTTTTCTTTTCGTGCCAGTGGGATTATATGGGACCCATTATGCGGTTTGGGTCTATTCTTCTGCGGGTTTTTGATTGGATATGTTTTCTAAAGGTGTCGACATGGATTGTCAACATCCATTGACTTGATCTCCACCCTCCATTTGCTAGAGTGCCTCCCGAATCAGCGGTTCATTTATAGGGAAGAAGTGTGTGAGTTGCCTGTGTGGCATGTATTACTTGGCTGTTGCTCGTGTCATTAATGATACAGGTTTCTTTTCTCCCAAGGATCTCCACCTGATTTCCTCCTGCGTGCGAATAGTGCCATCCTGCTGAGGGTATTCATAGTTATCTGGATCATTAACTATGCAAGTGCTTGAATTGTCTTCAAGTAATTGTACCCTACATACTGGCTTGCTCTATAAATGCTAACTAAATTGTATGTAATCAGCATTGCATTCTCTTGTGTCTAAGTGCAGTAAGGTTTTTCTTTTGTTTCTGGTTGCACTCTATTTCTATCATGAGTAAATTAGTTAAGTGAAGGAGTGTGAGGCTGGCTTCACCAGTCATGAAGAAATCTGATTCTCCCATGTCTCGCAAGGCTATTATTAGGAACACTGGGAAGAGGCCAGTACATTGTTCATACTCGATAATCATCTCGGATTCTGATGAATCTAAGACTAATTCTAATTATCAGTACTATTTGGCTTCCCTGGCTGATCTTATGGGAGTGGATGAGGAGGTTCTGGCAATTGAACCAGTGTCTGCATTAGCACCAGGCCCAATTGTTTGGGAATGTGCTTGCAAGGTTGGTAAAGAGGAGGTGGTGCCATCACTATCGCAGGCTCGAACTCGGAGCGGTTGCTTGTACTGGGGCCATGTTGCTTCTTCATGATTATTGGCAGTGGGTTCATTGGACATGTCTTCTCTTCTCTTGTTGTTCTATCAAGTGGATGTGGATGTGGATATGGACGTGTGCGTGCTTTGCATGAAATTTTATTTTTTGACTGGTTATTTCATAACCATTTTGATTCCTTTGTTCATGCACGGTATCATTATGACAAGGAATGTAAATTTGAAATTCATTTTGGTGCTGAAATTCAATTTGGTGTCACAATGTAGCCTAATGCTTGTTGCTCTCCTATTCTATAAAGGAGATTTCATGACTCATTGTGAAGGCTTAGAAAATTTTTGAAATCCGATGCTTGGAAGTTATACAGTCCTCTTTATTGTTAAAGTGTTATGAACATTTTGTTTCAGGGAGTCATCCTAGGGTTAGGTTTATATACAGATTAGTGTGATATGCTTTTTTAATTACTGATATCGAAATAAATCTATAAAATTAAGATGGTTTACTCTCCTTGGTGTGTGCCATGGATTATGAATAGCTTTATCAAAGATTCATTTGTTCAGTTTCAATAGTTAATTGAAAATGTGATTCATTTTCTTACTTTAACTCAAAGAATTAATTAAATGCTTGAAAAATAAGTTACATGTTCATGGTTGTATATACTCTGGATGCTTTAAGAAGTACTATCTTAATATGCTAAAATATCTCATGATAGTAATGGTCTATGAGATGGGTTCATCGTATCAGGATTTTGTTTTGTATGACTCCGTTGCCCTATGGATGAAGCACTGGATAATGTTTGTGTCATTTTATTAGTTCAAGACTGTAGGTTCTAAGCAAGGATATCCAAATACTGAACACAAAACACTTGAATATAACCTTGTCCTCCTCAAGGAGGTATTGTAACAAATAAGTGGGTCAGTTCTGTTGCTCTTTGGTACTGATAGTCATTCTCTGGTCTGCCAAAACCTTGAGATGATCACTATCCCTTTGAGTGTGTAGGAATTGTAATATGTTCACAAGAAGTGTTCCTACCAATCATGAGACATTCATGTGAACACGTTTAGGTCTACCCACCTTGGTCCTATAGAGCCAAAAGTGTAGGAGAAGTCAGTCCTTTACTGACTCTCGTTAGTTGGCCATTAGTGGTTGTAGTTGTCCTCGATAGAGGTTGGCTACCTCTTAGATATCTGCAACCTCTACATGGATTGTATTTTAAACACCAACACAACCTTCACCAGAATCCTTATTGGTCTCCTTAATATGGGAGATTTGGAACAAGGTATAGATATCCATCAAAGCATAATATGAAGATGATTTTTTTCAAATGTTGTGGTTGTAGATGCCCTTTTAAAATTTATATAGAATGTGGAAGGATAGAAAAAGCTTGTGAACTATTTGACAAAATGTCTCAAAGAATTATAATCTCTCAATCTATTTTAGTGTCTATTTTGTTATACCCCATGTCCCAAATTGGGTATAACACAATAGACACTAAAACAAATTGATAGATTGTTATGAGGGAAATGATGAGACTTTTCTAATTAGAATGTATTCCACGAGATTACAATTATTTGAGGCATTGTGTCAAATAGTTCATAAGCTTTGTCTATCCTCCCACATTTTGTATAGATTTCAAAAGGGCATCTACAACCACAAGATTTGAGAAAATTCATCTTCATATTATGTTTTCCTTATGATTGGTTGACTCTTATACTAAATTAATATGTTCAATTTATGTTTCCTACTTGATCTAAGTATCCACAAATGGCAATTTAACAGTGGAAAGATATGATCCTACTTTGGTATAAATTGTATATGCAATATCAAGGTATGAATTAATATGTTAAATTAAGAGATGTTAAATGAAATGAATAAAACTAATGTAATGCAAATAAGGGAGACCAGTGCCTTATTGGGTAAAACAGAGTCAAATGAAAGCCTTTAATGAATGTTTTCTATCTAGCAGGTCCTCTAATTGTTTGGCATATAACTATGAGTTTACAACTGGTATAAACATGCAAGAGTGTAAATGATAAACCCTAGTTGAGGTAGGATATCAAATCTAATAATCTGATTCTTCTTAATGATCCAAATGGCATTCCTAGATTACTATAATTTATTGAAAGGAATTTTAATTCTTCTTTAAAGAATCTAATAAACCAAATCACACAAAAACAACAAATGTGTACTGATAAATAGAATATATACTTGATACTTCAATTTAAACAACCAAGAAACATCAGATTGGAGACAATCAAATAATCGCAAGAATCCAACAAACAATTGATACTAGAATGAAGCCACTAAATCAACAGTCTTTCATTATCTCCTTCAAAGTTCATACACGCAACATAGTCTCCTTGAATGTCATCATTTCTGAAAATTTAATGCTTACAATAGTCTATCCTATTCTAATTCTATCTTCTACCCCTTAAATTTATCCAAGAACGGATACTTATACATCAGTTTGCAAAAGGACATGCCTTTTCAAAAAGGTTTAAAGCATAAAAGGTTTAACAGATCCACTATTAACTAATTTCTCTTGAGCCACAAATGGACTGCAAACATATGCTCCATATAATCCTGGCGCTCATGAGTGTTGACATCTCCCAACACATCGCGGATCATAATCTCCATGACTATCATTTGCTCATTTTGCTCACATGCTGCATCCAATATCACATCTTTCGCAGTGGCTGTCTCCAGCATCTCTTGGAGTATTATTTCGCACTCACTTTTCCATGTAGTCGCTTCCTTCTCCCTTCATCATCACATAACTTGGTGAATGTATCTTTGGCAGCCTCTATCAATTCCTACATATCCCCTTGTAACTCCACATAGAAATCCCTATGCCTATCCATAATACAATTGGAATTTTCAATCTCTTCATTACTAGTAGTGTCCTCCTCCAATTCCTCAATTCTTTCTTGAATTCTGCTATCCACTCTCCTGTGTTCTTTTATTGCATCTACGTACTGTGAATGTTTCCCCCAGAGCTTATTTAACCAAGTGGTTAAAACAACCTTCCTTTTTTTTATTATTGCAGCAAATGCATCCATTCTCCCTTGAGAGTATGCAATTGACCCTTCCCAATGGTCTTTTTTTTGTGAACTCTCACCTTGAGTGAGCATCCTTGTTGGTTCTGTTACACCACCTACCAATTCTTTCAAGTGTTCATTCTCTCTCAACATCCTCTCATTATTGGTTTTGTACATCTCCCTTTCCCTTATCAATGCTTGGATTTGGGCTTTATTCAACTTGGCTATATTTATCCCAATATCAACAGTCGCTATAGGATCAACCTCCCCAGCCTTCAGGGTCATGACATGTCTAAATGCCTTTTTAGTAGCAATAACAATTGATTTCTTGTGAGGAGGATACAAGGCCCAAATAATCAATGTTTCATCATCAGGATTGTATCTTGATCCTGTGTATACCTCTGTCACCTTCTCTATACTGAGCTTGTGGGTAGCATTGTTATCTTTTAAGAAACTATCAAAAACTAATGCAGAATTCATATCCAAACCTGGAAAAATCATAACACCTACCTTTTCAAGCAGCTCCCTCCCCTTTTCAGGGGTCATGTCAATCATCTCTTTGTCCACTTCATCCTTAAAGCTTTTTAACAGTTGATCCTCATTCCCTGGAGTGACATTGTCAACCTGTCCCCTTATCTCTTTCCCTTTTTGCTTATATAAAAATGTCTTAAACTCCAAGGTCTTTATAAATTCATCATCTGATATGAAAGACCTATAGTCTTCATGTCTTGTATCTACATCCATGGATTCCTCAACATTTGTTTCTCTGGAAACATAGGCATAATCCTGAGTCTTCATTCTTGAAACTTTCCCAGATGAGCTTTATGGCTTGTCTATTTCTGAAATCCCCTTAATGGAGGATAACAACTTAGCATCCACCAACTCCTGATTATGTTTTTCAATCACAATTTCAGCTTCCTCTGCCTCCAGGTTTCTGATTATGTCATCAGATTTAAAGGGCACATGATGGTACCCTCTAAGATTTACTTTTTGTCTGGCAGAGTGGATATACCCTTCTGGATCAAACTTCTTTCTCACAGGTGCTCTACTCATGTTGTAGTGCAATAATTTGTCTAGAATCAGATCATAACCTTCCTTGGCTAATATAGTGAAATCACTAAAACACAATGTACTGGGCATAAAAGCCTATTTCCCATATGAAATTAAGTTCATAACACTAGAGTAATCCATTTTCCTAACAATTTCAAGGTATGCAATTCTATCCGAGACAATTCTGGGCAGAATGAAAGGTGTATCCTCAAAGCCATAAACCGTAATCATTGTGGCATTCTCTAAGCAATACCAATCCCCCCAATTGTGGTTAATTGGTCCATTGTAATCTCTAGGCCTAAAAAACCTTTTTACTTGTTCAGATAAAGAATAATCACAAGGATGGCTAAAAAATCTATACAAGGGTTTCACAAAGAATTCTTTAAAATGCAAGAAATTTGAATTGGAAAACCTGTTGTCCCAAATAGTAGTCCATAATTGAACAGGCAATGGCCTACCTTCCTTGTCAGATTGTGAAATCCTTAGGTCCTGGGGCCATAAACCTAACTCTTGTCCAAAATACAACACTAAGTGCTTCAGCAGTGAGTAATTTCTGAGATGGTGAACAGAAGCACCACTCTTTATCACCATCAAACCTACATCCAACTCCTTAAAAACATGTGCAACATAGTCAAATGATCTGTAATTGTGGTACTGAATGTCTACAGAAATCACCATGGGCACAACCGCCATATGCTCAGGTACCTCCATCCCTAATACCTGTCCCACTGAGTAGTAAGTATATTTTAGGTAAGGTTCAAAGAGGTCTACATGAAAGGGTGGCCCCTCACTGTCTTCCATTGGAGTAGGTTTGCCATGACACCTAATTCTATGCAGAGGTAACCTCCACCCTTTATAAATGGTGTCCATCCTTCTGAACTCAGTATCAAGCTCTTCATTCACTACTTTGTCACTGCATATTCCCTCCATTCTGAAAACCTCAACAATTGCATTCTCAGATACATGTATCAATGGATTCCCTGACAAATCACATATAGCTTTATTTTTTGAATCATAGTGTCCGGCCAACAATTTTACCAGTTTGACATTAATAAAAATATTAGGGCACACTAATTTCCCTAAATTGAGCCTCCATGGATTGCATACTAGATCAAAGCAATTTCTCCTGTGGTAATGGAAATTGAATAACTCATAGCCTCTAATCGAATTCCAAACATCACCTATAAATTTGCAATTGTCGTTCAATTTGTCAACTTCCACTTTGAGTTGTGCAGAACGCCTAGCTTTAGGTCCAGAACTAGGTAGCTGGTCTATGAGGTCTTGATTTAGCTTCCTTTCAGTACCTTCTAGTTGCAACTCAGTCTTTTGCTTTTTTGCTTTTGATTGGCTTCCCTCCTCAGGTTTTCTTCCCTTTAGTTTTCTTAAACCAGTGCCTTCCATAATTCAAATTTTTATGAATTCTGAGAGGATGAGAAACTTACTATAACTTCTTCCAAACTCAAGCCAGGTGAATGCCTTAATTGCTCTACTGGTTCCCTTGCTCTCCTTCGCTTTGAATTCTGTAAGACAATGATTTCAATTGATCATACCCTGATATGCAAAATCTCCTATGCTTCGTGGTGCCATTAATGTCTTTTACCGATTGAGACATGAATGGTGCAAGTTTTTTTTTTAAATTCTCGTTGTCACATCAGGGTTCAACGATCACCCACCCACCAAGCCGTATTGTAGTTTCCTCGACATCACAAGTCTCCCCGATAGTTTCTTTCCTTTTTCTTTTCTGTCGCCATGACTTTCACCGAAACAATTATTGCTCAGACTTAATGAATCAGGCCAACGATTCTTTTCCTTACTCCGAAAGTACCCTGTCTCATCGAGATGTTCACTTTATCGAGTATGTCGCTGAGACCAAGCAATTTGTTCTAGCGACAGAATAATACTCACTGTGATGTCTCTTAGATCTCCCCGCGGTGACATGTCTCACCGATACGCCTCTTCTTCAGCAAGACAATGAGCATTGTCTTATCGATACCCTTTATCTCCGCATGCTCAATTCTGTCGGTGTAACCCGAGGGGTCGGTAAGACTTTTATGAACTCTTCCCGGCATTGTTTGTCTTACCGATTGAGTCCTCCTTTTGCTTTATTGGCAAGACCAATTGCTCTTCAGCTAGTGTTTTCAAATCTCTCTTTGATGACCAAAGTCTCTCCAATAGACTTTACTTTTCTCCAATCGGCAAAAGGTAACTTAGCTCAATATGACCTTACACCATCACGCTGATACCTTTTGTCTTGCTGATAAGTAAGACAAACCCGCATTCTCCTAGTGTATAACTTTATCAATATGACCCATTTGATGTCTTGCCAATACAATAACATCGATAAGACATTTCAAACCTCTGGCCAGTCTACCTGTTCAACGTTCACCCATCTGCTAAGATGTCTTGCAGTTTCCTCGACATCACAAGTCTCCTAGATAGTTTCTTTCTTTCTACTTTTTATCGCCATGACATTCACTAAAAAAACTATCACCTAGACTAAATGAATCAGGGCAACAGTTCTTCACCTTACTCCGAAAGCTTTTTGTCTCACCGAGATGCTCACTTTATTGACTTATGTCGCCATGACCAAGTATTTGTTTTGCTGACAAAATGATACTCACTATGATGTCTCTTAGATCTCCCCATGGTGAAATGTCTCACTGATATGCTTTTTCTTCTGTGAGACCATGTGCATTGTCTTCTCGACACCCTTTATCTTCATATGCTCAGTTTTGTCGGTGTAACCTAAGGGGTTGGTAAGACTTTCTAAATTCTCCCCAGCATCGTTTGTCTCACCAAGTGAGTCCTCCCCTTGCTTTATCAGCAAGACTAATAATGCTATGGGCATTGTTTTAAAATCTCTCTCTAATGAC
This sequence comes from Sequoiadendron giganteum, assembly GCA_007115665.2. Classification (NCBI taxonomy): domain Eukaryota; kingdom Viridiplantae; phylum Streptophyta; class Pinopsida; order Cupressales; family Cupressaceae; genus Sequoiadendron; species Sequoiadendron giganteum. Next base: position 471,724,743 of record CM021106.1, on the reverse strand, counting down.
CAAAGTCTCTCCAATAGACTTTACATTACTCCAATCGGAAAAAGGTAATTTAGCTTGATGTGACCATACATCGTCTCGCCGATACTTTTCGTCTTACCGATAAGATATAGAAACCCGCATTCTCTCTATGTATAACTTGATCGGTGTGACCCTTGCTATGTCTTGCCGATAAATTTAGGATATGTATATTATCATCGATGAGACCTGCATCAACTTATGCTGATATTCTCATATGTAAAGATTTTAATGTTAGATGAAATTTATGGGGCATTATGGCACAATTTTAAATTGGATTTTGGTAAAATATGCTATGTGAGGATATTTTTGTCTACATTATGAATCTTTTTTCAGAGACTAATAATCATGAAGAAATAATGAATTTGTCAAAATTTGACAGTTCCAACAGCTTGAAGGTTTGATGTTTCATGACAATACTAGAATTTCAGTTATAATGATATATTTAGAGCTCATGGTTCTCCTTTGTATAAACATATCACAATTTTGAATAATATAATCAAGGGTTATGGCGTTCATCTCACTGTTATCATGGTGTGTATGATTTCCATTTTTGCTTTAATTCAAAGAGTAAATTAAAATGCTTGGATGGAGTCATAGATGGATATGTTTGTAAAGGGATTTGATAAGAAGTATTGAGTTAGGATAGAAATTGACACTGTTGTAATGCAATATTGTAAGAGATCTTATATGTTATGTGTTTGAACCTATTATGGAAATCTAAATATTTGTGAATTAATTCGACTCCCCAATAGTATATGGCACTGGACTAAATCGTATGTGTTTGTAAGGTTTTGTGTTTGTTTGTCTTAGCTTAGAGCTTGTTGCCAAATTGCAAATTAAATAACTATCTTATTTGGTGAAATGTTGTTGTAATCATCTCATGCTCGAAGTAGTTGATACTATTGATGCTTTTCTGTTGTTTAAATTGATATATCAAGCATATATAAATATATATTCAGTTTACCTATACACATTTCTTGTATTTGTGTGATGTGATTATTTGGTTCTTTCAAGTAAAGATTGAACCCTCCTAGTCAATCACAGTAACTAAAGAGTATTAATTGTATCAATAAGAAGAATCACATAACTAGGATTGTCATTCTATCTCAAGTAGAGTTTGTCAGTCATTTACTTTCACATTTATACAAGTTATAAACTACATTTGTGTGCCAAACACTTTGAATTATTGCCATCATAGATTACACTTTTATAGATCTTCATTAGACTCCATACACCCAACAAGGCAGTGGTCTCATGCTTTCATCTTTTGGTTTATCCATTTTATTTTTTACATCTGTTAACTGAACATATTCTAATATAATTCAAATATAATTAAAATTAAAAACATCATAAATTAATTATGTAACCACATAAGTCAAATATCATTCTTTCAAGAAATTAATATCAAATAAATAATACAAATTAATGTCATTGATCTTCTTCTTCATCCAGCTCTTTGTTTGTATCATCTGATCCAGATTCAACATTGTAAGGATTGGTCATATCATCATCATTGTCATTGATATCAGTTTTGATAATGTCATCATCCACATAGATATCATCTTCATGAACATTAACTCCTACATCATCATGATCTAGTTCCTCCTCTTCAACATCTTTGTCAGGCACATCATCAACTAACTGTTGATCTTGATCATCATCTACATCATCTTCTATTTCTTTAGTATCTTCTTCTTCCACCACATTATACTTTACCGGCCTTCCTCTTGGATCATGTCTAACAAAATATGACCAACCCACTTTACTTGGAACCTCTGAGTAAAATACCTGCTCACATTGGCTTGGAAGAACATAGGGCTCATTTCCAGCTCGCTCAAAATACCTTGTATTAACCATGGTCAATCCATTATCATGTTCAATAATAGTTCTGTTGGGATCATTTTCATTCAATCGTAGCCTGTACCATAGGATGATGAACAAAACTAATTTGAAGGACTTAAAGTCACACTCAATTATATCATCCAAAATCCCATAGTATTGATTTTCTGAGACTTCTGGATGTATGTCACTTCTAGATGAAACATTAGTCACCTGGAAGACTGTAGTTATCCCAGAATCACAAGTTTTCTTCGTGTCATCCAACTTTTTGATTTGAAATTTATGACCATTGCACCACATAGCCTTGTGGTGTTTCACCTACAATATGTCAAACATGCAAAACTTATTGCAATATCTTCAGTTGATAAACATATTTATTCTTGGCCGAATGTATGCAAAGAAAAAAATCTCAACATATATATACATCAATATAATTGAAAATAATTAAATAATATGGGTGATTAATATATTTATACATACCTATTTATCTCTTAAACCATATGCTAAATCAATTTCCCTTGGTGTAACATTGGAATCTCCATTACGATGAGCTTCTTTAACCAATGAAGCCACACCTTCCCATGTTAATGCGCGACCAGATTGTTGACATCGTTCAACCTATACCATCATCCAATCAAGATTGTTTACGACGTACAAATGTAGTGCATCCCACTCTCGACCAACTATATATAAAAAAATGAAATTCACAAACGACATATAATTAATTAATTACCATGATATACGACCTTAATTTATAAGTACAATATACATGAAAACCAAATGTAAAATGTATTCTAATTAATCTCTGGTGCAGAAGCACACCTAGGCTAACCTCCATATTTAGGATATTTTGGGCTTGTATCTAACATTAGCCAAGTTAGAGTAATTGTATGTTTGTTTTGAACCTTAGAAGGTCATTTTTGTGGCTAGGTGAGTTAGTCATTAGGACTAAGGTCACTAAAGTTAGTCATTGTTAATAGTTTTTACATTGCTTAGCCTTAGTAGCTTAAGTTGGGATTTGAGTCTTAAATGTGTTCTAAACACATGAATGATGTTAGAAAGATTCCATGAGGCCTTTAGTGGTGTTGGTTACTCAAAATATAGGAGATAGAGGTCCTAAGAGTTAGGAAGGTGGCAATATGACAGAGTTGCCAAATGTTGTTACAAAATTGTCATGACAACAGTTGCCATTATGGCAAATGTTGCATGCAACTCGGTTACATAGGATCCCCTAAAGGATAGGAGTGGGGGATCGACCAACATACCCTACAAACATGGTGAATGGCATCTAATATGAAGCAGGCTCGAATTCAAGAAAGAGGGAGATTGTAATCAAATTTTTGGAATAGAAGATAGCTTTGCAATTTCTGTTTTTATGTGAACTTCGAGTGTTATTGAGTGACACTGATACTAAGTGAATTGGATGTTTTGATTTAGTGTTAGATTCATGTTCATGGGATAGTATTAAACTTTTTTCATTCTGCAAGTAAGTTGATTTAAGCTATTTTAGTGTCCTGAATAGATAGGTTATGGTTTAAGGGTTTTACTGGTCATGTCCTGACCAGCTTGTGTTTTTATGGCTCCCCCATGAAATCTAGTCACGGTATTTTCATGAGGGTAGATGGATGTGTTAGGGGAGCATCTATACATATGTAGAGTTAGGAGTCATGGAGAGTGGAACATTTGTGTTTAATGTCAAGTCCTAGGCAAGCTTAGAGTGCCCGATTAGAGGTTTGATAGTAATGAATTGAAGAATTTAGGCAGGGGATTGAGGTACAGTATGGAATAGGTACAATTCTAGGTAAGGTATAGACATATCCTAACATGCTAGAAGGATTGAGGTTCTATCAATCCATTTGACTAAGGTTTGAGCAAGAAAACCAGTGGGGTCCTACAAACTAGGCTTAATAGCCCTATTTAACCTAGATAATAGGAAACTAGTGTACGGAGGACTTAGGAGTATAGAATATTTTGAATCCTTTAGAAAATCCAAAGGATATTCAAATGTGGAATTGGTTTTTTTAGTTGTTTGGAAAGTTTGGGTAGGAACGAAGTAAAGGTCTCTGTCAAGGGCTATAAGAAATAGGCCTCCTCAAGACCAATTCTTGAAACCGGTAGGAAAGGAGTTTGGAGATCCTCCAAGATGGATCCAGTTAGAAGTACATGGCATGTTTCCAATGTGTTTGGCACCCCTATAATCAATTCAATGTTTGTGTGATGTTGGCACTTAGAGTCTTCTAAGTGTAGGAGAGAGTTTGCACATAACAAAGTGGTGTTAGTCCTTCAAGGTGAAGCACAAGGTGTGAGACTCTTGGAGAGGAGTTGGATTAGGACTTAGTTAATCATCTAAGCCTAACAAGGACCTAGAAAATATTAGGTTTCCAGAAGAAGACAAGGAAAGGTCTTCTTAGCTAGTTGTGCAAGAAATCCTTGGAACACTTACACCAATCTCCATGACCATCTTATAATTACTTGACACTTTCCTCAATCTACCTTTCCCCATCAAGTACTCCCCTTCGAATTTGTTAATGGAGTTGGGATCCCAAATGCGATCTACATGGATCTTTGTTGCAAACATAGGAAGATATTTAGTAATGTACACCATGGTCTGGTATACCATGTATCCCTCCGCCATAGAACCCTCGGGATGTGCTCTCTGTCTAACCAAAGCCTTCAAAAATTTCAAGTGCCTCTCAACCATCCACATTGACCTTGTGTGTATAGGTCCACACAATTCAATCTCCTCAACTTGGTGTATGAGGTAGTGTTCTTATGCATTGAAAAATGTCGAAGGAAGACACTTTTGCATTTCACACATTAGACAAGGAATTCTTCTCTTCCAATAATTTATATCTTCTTTATGGATTACTTTAGATGACAACCATCTACAAGTGATTCAAGGCACAACTATATTAATGAGATTTAACAAAAATATACAATGAATTGAACAAATATCGCTACTTACCTCATGTATTTTCCAAGATCATATATAACTTGCTTGACATTATTGTCGAAGTTGTCTGGGAGAGATAGAGGTAGAACGTACTGCAACAATTATAAAATGATCTTTTCATTAATATTTTTCCAAAATTAGTAAACATAATACACTGAAAAGTACATGCAGTATACAAATATATATATAATATACCATAATAATTACCTCAATGAAGGTATGCCAATCATGCGTTTTCATCCCTTACCCAAATTCACCTTTCTTTGTTATGATATTGTTTATGTTGGTAGCAAATCCTGTGGGAAATCGAATTTTTCGTATGACTTGTTTTATAGCATTGCTTTGCTGCTCTATTAATAACCAAGGAAGGGCACTTATATTAATTTGGTTTCCATCGCTATTTAATTGAATGGCATTTTTCATTGCATGACTGGCTTCCTGATTGTCACTACAAATTTTGACAATTTTTTCTTTGTCATGCCTTCCATCCAATATTTTCCATAACATTTCTGTCATATTCTTTCCGATATGCATTGTATCAAACAAATGCACAATTTGTAGCTGCTCATAGTAGGGCAACCTACTAAATTATCTGGGATAACTTTTCTGTCCCTGTGGAAGCCGACCATTAATGCCTTGATGACCTTCATGAAGCATATAAGTTAAATAAATTAACAACGACAATCATTGTCAGTTAAAACATGATCACAAAATAAAAATATAAATTCAAAACATATCATAAATGATAGATAAACAAATTGATCCGATGTATAACCTTGACAATTAATTCTATTATATTCCAACTTCCATAGGCGAGGTGTCATTCTTCATGGTTTTGATGTAGTCTCTTCTTTCCCATTGAAAAGATGTTTTTCAGTAGTTCGATACTTATGATTTCTATGGAGGAAGTGCATATACTCATCAAACACCTGCTTTCCTAAACTTGTTGAACAACTAGATTTCATCTTTGGACCATAAATTGGACATGCAAATTTTCACTTTGTTTGAAGACCTGCAAATCATATATAATTGGATTAAATATGTCAATTTTTATAATTATATATAATGAATAGATTATTTAAAAAACATGCATGATATCTAATTCATAAAATTAAATATCATTAAAGTCATGCAGTCGAATGTTATAACATACCAAAAAAATGTGTTAGCCCTAGGGCATCATGAATTGTCCATACAAGCATTACATGGAATTGAAATTGTCTTTGTCCTATTGGTCTAGATATGTCATACATAGTGACGCCATTCCATAACTTTAGTAACTTGTCAATAAGAGGCTCAATATATACATTCATATCTTTAACTTGGTACTTACCTAGTTGAATGAACATAAACATTACATAATTACTATAACCATTTTACTGCAATATATATAAATTCCTGTACATGATTATTAAATGAAAAAACAAATAAGTCATTATGCAACAAATAAGACAAATGAGATGCTACTACGTTAAAGAAAATTGATGTAAACAAATACCTGGAACAATCATTGCCAACATTATGTGCTCCCTCTTTATTGACATCCATGGAGAAATGTTATTAGTGATAACAAAAACAGGTCACACCGAGTAAATAGATCTCAGCTCTCCAAATGGATTGACACCGTTTGCTACCAATGAAAGCCTGAGATTACAAGGTTCTTCTTTAAAGTGTGGCCATTTTTCCTCCATGTCCCTAAATGTAGAACCATCCGTAGGCATTTGAAGAATCTCATCTCCACTTCTATTACATGCATGGTAATCCATAAATTGTGCTAAGCTTTCGCACCTAAATACTTGTTGCATATGTGGAATAATGGGAATATAACAAAGAACCTTGCGAGGCACCTTTTTTGTTAGTTGATCTATTCGATATCTACTGATATGACATTCTGAGCATTCTATTGCAAATTCATGTTGTTTATGATATATAATATGATCATTGGGACATGCATCTATTGCTTGATACTCCATTCCAATATCTTTCATAATGCCAGATAAATCTCAGTATGAGCGAGGTAAAATATTTGATGGTGGTAACAAAAATTCACCAATCAATCTACAACAAAAAATAACTTCTTAATATAAATAATATTAAAGGTACATACTCTATCCTTTATTTACTAGTGATGAACTAACAACAATTAAAATAGATGAAAAAAAATGACATATATGACATACCTTAACATCCATGAGATTGCTATGTTGGATAAACCATTCATAACCTTCAAGTTCACCAGCAACAATATAACAGAGAGAAGAGTTATTTGGGAGCCTTCATAAAGCAGCTCGTATGCCTTCTCAAGTATAGGTAAATCATGAACATCATCAAAGTCATCTTGATCAACATGATTAGATGTGCCACTACATGTGTCATGGATCAATGTATTTGTACCATCATCTTCAATTGTGTTTTCTGGTGCATGATCATCTTCTTCCATAGGATCATTAACTTCATCTTCGATATTCACAGCTCCATGTTCCTCTGCTTGCAAAACCACATTCTCTGGGCCGTGATAATTCATATCGTGTGCCCTAGGGCACCCCACCTTTATAATAATGACAAACACAAATAAACCATGATCATGATCAAGTGATTTTATATATATATATCAAATGTTAAAACAATATAAACATTTACAAATTCAATCAATATAAACACATATAATGAACAACTTACCAATGGATGATAATCATGCCCCCCTTCAACATGACCATGCTGCCTACAATGTTTCTCAACTATTGTGATTAAAAGTCTTCTCATATTTAAGCCCTTGCAATTATTGCAAGGACAATAACATTTCCCATCAACCTTTCTTTTCAATATAGCCCACAATCTAGCAACTATCTCTTCATTTTGTTCTGGACTAATATTATCTGACATGATTTTTCTTTACCAAGCTTGAATATTTAGATCTTCAAAAAATATCAAACTCACACACACTCCAATAATTTTTAATCGTACATAGGTAACAAAATATAATAATTATGATATTTTACACCCAAAAAAATCGGCATGCAACAACCCCTGCAAAAGAGAAGATAGTTTGAAGTTAATGACCCCAAAAAACACTTTCAAATGCTAATTCCAGAAATTATTAAATTCTGATTTTACAATGATTTCCAACTGTTATACTCCGAAAATCAAAATATTGAACTTGCACAACAAAATCTGGAAATGAAATTCTCAAAATGTAGCTAATAGGCCTCAACAATTAAGGCCTACTCAAGACTTTGTGAAGTCACTACAAGGTTTCTTGGCCTTACCTGATGATTTGAGCAAGAGGATTAAAGAGTTGGTAAAGAGTTTTGATGACTGGAGTGGCACATATTAATCAGATATTGTAGATGCCCAAGGAAATGTTAGATTACTACAGTAATGGCAGGACAGGGTAGATGAAATCATTAACACTAGCACATTTTTGGAATCTTTTGAAAGGGAGGCGAATCAAGTAGTAGTAAAGTATACAACTTACAGTGCAAAGGTAAATTAGGTGGTAAATTTTAATTGGCCAATGGATGAGGAATATCAAGGATGGGTAGAAAAGTACTTAACTGAACAAGAATAGGACAGAGTCTACAACCGGTAGTTAACAGCTCAGCGGTTATGGTTATAACAAATTTTGGCTATGTCTTATGGCAGTTTTGGTGCAAGTTTTCAAAGTTTGGAAAATGCAACAACTATTCTCTAATGGATGGGATGAACAAGAAGATTCTCCAGAGACTCAGCTATTGTAACCAATTTTTGAAATATCATAAGGCGGTCCAAGTGACCAGTGACAAGTGTATTTCTGGTCCGATGCTTGTTGCTCCTTCATTTTCCCTATAAGAAGGATTTTAGGACCAAAAATATGGCCGGTTAGCAAGTTAGATATCTTTAGGTCAATTCTAACTAAATTTGCAGAGCGAATTTGTAAAGAGCCTAATATTATAGTGAAGATACTATTCTTAGGTTTGGTGATGTGAGTGTTCCAAGGCTTGCTTGCACTGCAACTAAGAGACCCAGCTTGTCTCTTCTAGGAACCTAGTCTCCTCTAGGTCCTGATTGGCTTAGATGATTAACTAAGTCCAATTCTAACTCTTCTTTAAGAGTTCTATCCTTTGTGCTTCACCTTGGAGGACTAACACCATTTGACAAGTTCAATTTCTCTTCCTCACTTAGAAAGTTCTAAGTGCTAACTTCTCACAAACGTCATTCTTCATTGCAGGGGTGCCCTTCCTATTGAAAAAATTCATAACCTTGCATATTTGAACCATTTTAGAAGGTTCTTCAACCCTATCCTTACCGGGTTCAAGGTTTCACCATTTGAGACCTTAAATAGGGCTATTCCTTTTAGCCTTTACCAGTCCTGTTTTGTCAATTCTTGCTAAATTTTTCCAAAGACCCTACAAAACTAAAGGCAGATTTGGATACTCATTTGGAATTTTTAAAAGGTTCAATGGGGCTTAGGGCCTAACAACCTCCGTACACTAGTTTCCTACAACTTAGGACAATAGGGCTAAAAGGCCTAATTTCTAGGAATGACTGTAATCTTGCTTGGAACCTGCTCAAACCATAAACTAAATGATTGACATGACCTCAGTCCACCTAGTATGATGAGCTATGATGAAACCCTACTTGAACCTATACTTTTTCTGTACAATACCTCTTTACCCTGCAAGAAATCTTCAAAGACATTCCCAGACCTCTAATCGGGCTCTGTCTGCTCGCCTAGAGACTAGTGATAAAAAGAGCTCTCCACTCTTTCATGCTTCCTAATCCTAAATCTATATACACTAATGACTGCCCTAACATTTCCACCTGTCCTTAGGTGTTTCCCAAGGTTATATTTCATGGGGGAACCATGAAAGCACCGATTGGTCAAGACTCGACCAGTAAGAACTTAAAACCAAAACAATTTGTCTAACACCAAATATCCTACTCTAAACAACTTGCTTATCAAAAGAAAAAGACTAAGATAATCCTATAGAACACTAAAAAAATACTAAACTCAGTCTCTCAATCCATTAAGCATCTTTGTCATCACCAAATTTTGGGTTGTTCTTGAAAACACTGTTGCAGAGCTCTCTATTTTACTTTCAAAAACTAATTACCAATTACATCATGTCATGAGATTCGAGTCTTGGGTCATAATAGATGCCATCCCCATGATTATAGGGCCTATTGGCCTATCTCCCACTTCCTATTCTCAAGGGAATCCAAAGGTAACCGAGTTGCATGCCCATGCTAACTTCTTTACAACATTTGGCATCTTTCTCTATGCCTTGATCCTATTTCTTAGGACCACTATTCCCTCTAGATTTTGAGGTACCAACTCATTTAATGGCCTTAAGGCATCTTTACAACAACCACTAAGTGTTTAGAACATCTTTAAGACTCTAATCTCCCATAGACAACTAACATTAAGAAAACTTAAATTACTAACACTGGCTATTTGTTTGACCTTAGTCCTAATGACTAACTCACCTAGCCCACAAAAGCAATGACCTTCTAAGGTCTGAAAACAAACTAACATCCTGACTTGGCTAGAGTCAAGTACAAGCCAAAATAATAAACATAGAGGTTAGCCTAGGTGTGCTCTTGCACCATTTGGTGTCATTCTGTTGTAGGTTTTATTTTCATGGGTACTTAATTTTCAAGACAGTACTAGCATCTGAATGAAAATTACTCATTTCAAGGTCATGTATCTCCATTGTATGAATATATTATTATCTTGAATAAAATGATCAAGGGTTATTCTATTCATCTCACTGTTATGGTGTGTGATTCTCATTTTGGCTTTAATTCAAGGAATTAATTAAAATGCTTGAGTGAGGTTATAGGTGACTATGTTCATATAAGGATTTGATAAGTAGTATTGGGTTAGAATATAGATTGATGGTATTGTAAGGCAATATTATCTAAGATTTTATATGCTATGTGTCTAGATAAGTATTATCTAAGATAAACAACCAACACCTTTGATATTATCTAGCTATGGCTCCCAAATCTATTGCAAATTGATCATTAGGGTTAAAATTGAAACCTTGAAAATATAATCTTTGTCCAAATCCATCAGAATTTTCCATCAATTATAAACAATTCCCTTATAAAGAATTTGTGAAGCCAGGTCTAAAATTTGGAAATGAAATTCTAAAAATGCACAAGACTATAAATGAAATTTGATGAGATGTTGCTTTCAAATACGATTTTCAAACCTGGAAGTACAAATCTGACTTCACAAATGAATTCTAGAAAAAGACAATGACTTCCCTCAACCTAGCGATATCTTCTTGAGTTTCTTTTGATTTTCCCCAAGAAAACCATTAAGCAAAACACTATCGCAATAAATAGTTGAGCTCATTTCAATTTATGCCCACCACAATTTAACTTTGCAGGACCGCCCCAATTTTGGCAAAAGATCTTCGTCGAAACATACACAAAACAACGAGTCATCAAAATTCCAACGAACGTCGGGGTAAAAATTTTAAAAAAATGGAAATTCACACAAGTGCCCAATGATACATCTGATTATATAGGTTTCGTCGGAAATTGGGGTCAAATGAGTTAGTGATATCTCACCTCCCCATAAATCTCAAAAAATGTTAAAAATGACGTGGAATTTTGTCTCAATATTAATTCATATGAATGGTGCTCCCACATTTTCAATATCTGTGTGATGGTACTTTTCCTAATCCCTCTATTAATATAATGAGATCTTGTATTTGAAATCTCATAACATGATACATCATCTTATTTAATATATTATATTGAAAGCCATATAAAGGTCTTCTTTTATGATTTCTTACCAAATTCAATATCCCCATTTCCCTTCAAGAAACCCATTTGGGTTCTTATGGAGGAAATTTTGGTGTTTGATCTTTGGATCAAAAGTTACTTCCCATTGGTTACTACTGGCAAACATGGAGCAATATTATTTTACCTTTGTAAAAATTTCTCTAAATATCAATAACACAACAATCTAATTCATGCTCCTACCTAGTAACTTCATTCTCAAGTTTCTATGTACCAATTTTAAATGTGGGGTTTGTATCTTATTGGTAAAGTATACCCTCTTTATTCTTAAGGATATTATCACAACCATGGATTACTTCACAAAATGAGGTGAAGCGGTTCCATTTCAATCCACAAAAGGTAGATTTATTTCTCACTTTATACTTGACAAAATTATATCTTTATTTTTGTATTCCTTTTACTTTGGTTTCAAATAATGGTACACCATTTAAGAAAAAAGAAGTGAAGAGACTCAAAAAAAATCATATACATCATTTTTGTACACCATATCATCCACAATCAAATGGTCAAGAAAAAGATTCTAATAAAATAATCAAACAAGTATTACATAAAATGTCAATAAACATGGTAAAGATTGGCATACTCAACTCTCCTATGCAATATGGGATTACCAAATAGATATTTGTATGGACACGGGTAGCACTCTGTACAATCTTGTGTAAGGAATTGATCCAGTTATGGCTTTGGAGTTAGAAAATCCTTCATTATGCATTTCTCTCAATTTCATTCTAGATGAAAATTATTATAAATAACAATGAGTACAATAACTTGAGATTCTCTATGAACAACGCATACATGATATCAAACATCTCCAAGCATACTAGAAAACTCTTCAATTCAAATACAATGAAGGTGTTACTCATCATTCATTCAAGTTTGATGACTTGGTGCTTTATGAAAATCAATGCAATTTGAATGCAATACTAGGGGAAAAGGAAGGTTTAGCTTGAATTAGTTAGCATCCAATATCATCATGGAAGTCTATGGATCAGGTGTATTTATGCTATCTATAATGGATGATATGCCTCTCAAAGAACCTATTAATGCTATGCATTTATGTAGATTTAATTCTTAAATTCATTTAATTTTTCTAAATGGCATGTTAGCGTTTAAAACTATGCAAGTTAAATAGATAAACTATTTCTATTTAATGTTGCTTTGTTTCATTCTTGACAAACATTTGGGTGTCTTGATATTTTAGATTATTTTTTTCATAATGAAAGTTACTTATTAGAATACAATTCAAACTTTTGTGTATCGTGTTAATTTGATCATTATAGTATTTAATTATTTAGTTAGATCATAAGTTGCATCTAGTTCAAGATGTGTGCACTAAGTAAAAATATGGTATTTAATTAAACAATTCTATTAGGTTGTTTAGTTAGATCAAATATTCTTCATACCAATTACATGTATCAATTAGATCATTTTCATATTTATTAGATAATATTGGTTATATTATTTAATCAAATTAAAATTGTATCTAATTTACCCTACATACCAATCTATCTACATTAGCATATAATGATTACATTTAATTAAGGAAACATATTGTATGATCTTATTTAAACCATAAGTAGTACAAATTTTTTTTATAAACATATATATATCAAATAATTATTCTCATATATATCATAATATCCATGTACATTCGCATATCACCATGCTAACAAAATGTGGTGTATCATACATACTCACATCATTAACCCATAGGCCTATGGCTATCAAACCCTTTAGGGGTTGGTGGTGGTGCTTAATGAGAGAGATTAGATCATGAGTAACTCCTATATTTAATCTATTATTTTATAACCCTAAGCTCACTCTTAAGCTCTACATTGGCCTCTCATGCCTTATATAATACTACTAAAGTTGGTATTTCTTAGCTTGCACTCTATCTAGCTTCGCTTGTAGGATCATTTGAGTGTAATAAATAGAAGAAGATTCTCTTGCTATTGGTTCTTGAAGATCAAATATAACCTAATCCCTCTCTACTCTAAGCTCCTCATATGAAGCTCACAGTCATGCTATGAGCTCAAAAATATCCACATGACGCCCTATAATCTACTATGGCCTATAATCAGCCCATACAGTCTGATGTAGCTCCATGTTAGGAATTTCCTCTATCATAGCTTGACCAATAAATTTAATCCAATATCATGGTCCAACTCAAAATAAAATAGAAACAAATAATCATGTCAAATACATAATCATATAAATCAAAATCAAAATTAAATACATCTAGTATACTAAAAATTTGAAATAAAAACATCACTTGGATCACCAAACTATGAATCGAGATCAATGCATGAGATGAAAATAGCTATGTCTAGGCTCAATAATTGGACTATGGGCATGGTATTAGTTGTGTCACTCATCTCCCCATTCTCACTCATTAGGCTAGGGGCATGTGATGTACTTCATCTCTCTAGTGTAGTAGGGTGTGCTCATGATACATGAGATTGAGACCTAAATCTCTCCTCAAGGGCATCATTGACCTCCTTTTGTGTCTTTGGAAATCCTAGTGTCATTGTTAGCTAATCATTTTCCTCATCATATCTACATGTTCCATCATTTTTTAATCCTCCTCCTCCTCATAATCCACACAATGTCATGGCCATAGTTTTCAATCACTAGTAGGATTATGAATAGGAAACACATGATCTATGCATGTGGTTCCCCATAATCTAGTATATGAAATTATCAATATAACATCATCCACATCAAACAAAAGATGGGAATCTCACTCCTCATCATCAAATTTTCTCAAAGGGACATCCATGATGGTCAATAAAGCTATGTCATGGGGTCTAGCATCACTATGAGTCAATCTTAGATAGGTTGGTCAAAGGGTGGGAACTCCCTAAGGGTGATGAAACTATCTAGTCACATGATCATAGTAGAATTGAATAACAAATATATTTATATCGAAATTGGTCTTGTTGTATCCTCACAAGCTATTGTGACGAACCTTCCCAGACCTATAACATCATATATGGCCTCCAAATCATGTGTATAGCATCCAATTGATCAAATTCCATGCACCAGTTTAATAAATCTCTATACTAACATAGTCACTTAAATTGGTAGGCATATGCTTGAGGATATTCCCATGTTATATTATCAGATATCATGTGAGATGTGTGCAAGTGATGTGCTCGAATTCCTAGACCTAGAGAAGAGTGTATGGTATCACGCTATATATCTTGTAATGAATGTATCAACCAAGATAATGGTAAAGGTGGGATAGCATGCTTCGCCCCCAAGAAAACATGGTATGTTGCTCCTCCATTTCCTATTAGGTTTGTACAAGGCCTTTATGAAGGTGTCTACCGTATCCATCAAGTGTTATTTTTATTGCTATGGTCACTATAATGATCCATTGAATAATGAGAATATATACATATCCATACAAAATCCATCATAGGTATATTCAATCCTTTCCATCCTCTAGTCTAGTTTTATCGATATAATATAATTGGTTGACTAGGACATCATTTGGTGTCCTCCCATTCTCAAAGCTTGTGGTCCTACCCCATGTTGATAACCATAGAATCCAATACACATCTTGAAGTGTAACAATCATCTCTCTCATTGGAAGATATAAGGTAGAGGTGTTTGCACGCCATCACACTATGAGAACCATAGGAATCACATCATGATATCTTATGGTGTGAACATTATGGATCCACAATAAACCAACATCTCTCAGGTACCTTTAATTTTATAGTGATAGTAATAGATCATGGCCATGTAGAAGTTTGTATGCATGACCCCTTGAATACTCTTGCATGTGTTGTGGTACCTTTCAATCATCAAAGCAAACATTTTTCATCTTTCTCATCAATATCAAATAAAAAATTATAATTTAGAGACATTTTTCCTAGACAAGTGTGCCAAAGTAGGACTAGGGTTCCCATGAAATTCTAGGGCACCTATGTTAGTCTAGGGTACCCTCATGGGTCTGTGGCACCCATTTTGGTTAGGGACGCTACAATTTCAACAAAAACTATGTGAAAAGTGAAAACACAACTTACCTCTTGTGTCAGAACCCCCTATGTGATGTAATCTCTTAGGACCTCTAGCCTTGATGCATGATGTGGTCATCATTGTGGAATTTTTTACATTGAGGGATGCTTAGTCTATCTCAAGACTCTCTCAAATTGAAAAAGTAAATATGAGCTATAAAAGGATGAAAAATTTATTACTTATTGTAAAAAATAGTATATCAAATCATTTTCAAGAATATCTTATTCCAATTATCATAACTTGAGCTTGTTAGCTCCAACTCTTGTGCCATCTATTGCATTAAAATCCTCATTCCACTCATTTTGCTTCAATTTTTTTGTTCTTAGTGTTATTTTTGCATGACCCTACTAAAGGAATTTTCATCAAAACCCTAATCAATTTGATATGGTGGGATTTTCACCTTGTTTCTATATTCATAAATCAAACAAAAGCATGGGGCATACATCTACCCCTGAATCTCATTATCCTTAGAAGTTTTAGATTTACAGATTCATTTTTATGTGTAGGATGATTTTGAATCTTTATTGATTTGGTTTTGAAGGATGCGGTTCCTAATAATGTGGATTACATGTTACTATATTGGGGTCTTCATTCTCTCAATTGGAAACACTATGCATAATCTATAATATCCTTTTACGTATCATTTTTATATGTTATAATTTATTTTTTGGTACTTTATCTTACATATGCATGTTGTATCATATGGAGACTAAATTGAGCGCTAAATATAGCATCATAAAGAGTGATCCCGAAAGTTGAAAGCGTGATTTCATGCTTTATTTGAAGCTCGCTTTGGTTTCCACTCCATTAGTGAATTTTACAAACATTTGCTAGCATTGAACTTTCCCTTCAACTCAAGAGAATGTGTCAGTGCTACCCTAAAAGCTCCTTCTTAATCATATCTCATCATTTTAATCCTAGAAAATTTTCATTTTTTAGAAAAGTCTTTATTAAGAATACCATATGTTCAAATATCAAATTCAAATGATTTCAAAATAGTAGGACAAGGGCATGGGCACCCCTGACCAATTGTTTTTCTTGATGGTGTTGATCTTTAATTTATGTTTGTCTCTAATTTGTGTGATGTGAATTCAAATTCAATATTTGGTAGTAAATTAATCTTGAAAATTAAATTTAAAAAAGTCAACCTACACTTTAATTTATTCCTATGTTTCACTATAAAAACATGAATTATTATTTCAAAAGCATAATGTGATCATATTAAATGAATCTCTACCAAATTCACATCCTATTCTATAGAATTATACAGTAATTTTATATTTGATCAAGTTATCACAATGATTGGCTTTTGATGTCAATGGAAGGACTAAGTGGAATCTAGGGTTTGGAGATAGCTTTGGCTTCCTTTAGGCACCTAATGACTTCTTAGTTTTGAGCTTGTTCTCATCTTCATACTTGTATCTCCTTGTTTCCTTGAGTAAGGTATTTGAGTTTTTTATTTTCCCTTGGGTATTAGAATTTCTCTTGGGTTGATCTTGATTGTGTCATTTAGGAATCCTTATCTAACACACTTGAGTAGGGTTTTTATCATTTAATCTGATTTTTAGCTCATTATAACCTTAGACACACTTAAGGTTCAAATCAAACACATTATCCATCAAAAAATTGACTATTTTTGGAGGTAGAAATACAAAAACATGGGTTTGATTAAAGAAAAATCCTATATAAATCCTCTTTCTCTCTCTTTATTATGATTTTGTAGGTTCAAATCCAAAGAAAAAAGTTGCAAAATGGAAAAGGGCAATGAAAATTTATATTCTATACACCAAGGATTTGCATATAAAAAAGGAAACTTCTTAGTTAAGGGTTCACTCACCCTTGACCTCCCAATTCAGGCCCATATTTCTATGGTAGGTGCATACATGTCTCCTTATTAGATCTATTGTCATTTCATAAATTTATAGGTTTTTCTATGAGAATAGATTAAGTTTTTTAGGTTAAGCTTGATAGTAAAATTAGGTCAACAAATTCACATAAAATTCAACCAATTTTCAAGGCGACAAAAGAACCAAGTCTAGGGAAGATTGTTTGTTCTTCTAGGTTGATAGCCAATCTTGACATTGTTGTTGGATTAGAGACTAATTTTGATGTGAAGAATATGTTAGGTCTCAAAAATGTAGGTTGTAAATCCTAAGAGGATGCCAGGCTCTATGGTCAAACTTACAATATTTTTGAACTAACGAATGGAGTAAACCTATATGGTTGATGGCTCCCTACACTTTAGACTTTGCTAAACCTAGATGGGTGAACCTTGATGACTGATGCATATTTAAGAGTTATATGACTTAATTGGATTTAAAGATCTATCCACAGTGGCATGAAATGTGGAATAGATGAAGGTTTTCTATCTACTCCTACTCCTAGTGCTGAAAGTTGAAATATGAATGTATGAATAAGGCTTTCTAAATTTTGTAATGAAATGGTATGACCAGTGCCTACTTCTATTGGGCTAATGGATTCAAGAGGTGAATGATAGGTGACTTACTTGTTGGATACAGTTTGAATTGTTAGGAACTTGTGACTATTTATACCATGTATAAACGTTCAAGAATGTAATTATCATACTCTTCTTATCAATCCAAATGATTCTCTTTAAGTTACTGTGACTAATTAATGGGAATTTTAATCCTTTAGAGGAACTAGTTAACTAAATCACACAGAAGCAAAAAATGTTCTTTGATAAATCAAGATATATTTCTAATTTGAATAACAAGATAAAACCAAATTGGAGATAGTATGATAATTTTATCGATTATAAGGCCATTCTTATCGATCCAAATAACACTTCCAGATTATTGTGATCTACTAAAAGGATATTTAAATCTTTGGAAGAAACCAATTAATCAAACCACACAATAATAGAAAATGTGCCTTGATAAAATAATCTTGAAACAACAATTTAAATAATAAGGAAGCACTAAAATAGAGACAGCTAAATAATTAGATAGATTCAACAGACAATTGACACTAGAGTCTAGCCATGGAATTGAATCTTCTTCTCCATTGTATTTACTTAAAAAATGATATATTATATAGTAGAAGTCTTTTTTATTGTAACATATGTATGCTCATATGGTTACTATTCTATAGATAATCCTATTCTAATCATCTTCTTCATTCGGCTTTAGTTTCCCTTTATATATGCGGGAAGCTACAAGCTTTAAACCTTTTAGAAAAAGTCATATAATTTCATAACTAAATGCAAATAGGTGAATTAGACATAAACATAGAAAGTGAGAAGTTCACAAATAATCCATGATGGAACATGATTCATTAATCTCCATTAGGTACCCGTGATCATTGAAGATCTACCCAAGGTCCATGCTTCACTATAATGCATCAGATACTATGAGACTTCGATAACCTTGTAATCCTTACTTGGATCATGCAATAAATATATTGACCTTCGATAAATGTTCAATGTATCTTGTTTTTGCATAAGTATCAACATTACTGATGATGTCTTTTATAGAATACTCAAGATCAAATATTCTCCCAAGTTGTATATGTGTTTTCTCTATCACCTCCACTTCATCATTGATTTCATCTAGAGCCATTGAAAAATACTGAGAAACTTCATCTTTCCACACACCTTGATCTTTCAACTCCCCTTCATAGAAGAATCTTGGTAAAGCCATGCTCAAAGGATGGTTGAAATCATCCAAATCATGTGTTAATATGTTGTGGAAATGATTATGGATTTTCATCAGTTCTCAATGATCCTGAAGCATTTGTTTGCCACCATCCCCTTTATCTTTTATTTTCTCCTCCACCTCTTTCATCTTGTTGTGTAACCTACCATGTTTTTGGTGGGCTACAAGTGTCTTATTGTGGATGATCCAAACCTTGTCAGTATGTTTAAACATCTTGTCAAATCTTTTACATGCCAATTCTAAGGCCATTTCAAATTTATTGGTATTTAGTTCTTTTCTCAATTCTTCATTTTTCTTTTGAGAAATTTCATGCTTTCATTTCCAATATGTGGTTTTAGACATAGCCTCGATTAATTTCCTTTCAAAATATATTAGTGGAGAGTAGAGACCAAAAGATTAGGGTAGTTTGTCTCTATAGTTAATTACCTCCTTCTTTAATCTTTCATGCTTGACTACAAGCCCTTTGTTATCTCTTATCAATTTCTCCACCTAAGCCTTGGTAAATTTAGAAACATTGACATTTAGCTCTATTGTCTCAACAAGATTTGTATCCTCTACTCTTTGCACTAAAAGATGAACAAATACTTGGTTAGGGTTGTAAATAAGTGAGGGAATTTTCCTTGGTGGGTAAAGGGCCCAAATTTTTACAGTGTTATTGTCTAGATTATACCCTGAACTGATATAGATCTTATCACCGACCTCATTAGTTAGCTATAAGGTTTTATTTTCTCTTTTCATGAAGTTGTTAAAGACTATGGCCAAGATAATATCCCATCTAGGAAATAGCATAACTCCTACTTCTTGTAAGAACTCTCTTCCTTTTTTAGGGATGATACCTCCCATCTCCCTATCAATTTCTTCTTGCAATTATTTCAAGGAATTGGTTTCCTACGCAAGGTTAATTTCATTTACCTTTTATCTTATCATTTTACCATTATATGCATAGATGATTGACTTGAATCCTGGGGTTTGGATGAATGCATCATCTGATATAAAATATTGGCTTGCCCAATGTCTTACATTTTCAAAGAGCTTGTCTGAGGCCTCATATGAAATTACACTTCTTTTCAGTGGTAGTTCATACTAGGGTATGGCAGGATCAATAATTTGAATAACCTCATCCTCCTCTTCAGTGTCATCTTCAACCATGATAGGAGGGTCAACTAAAATACTAACCTCAGGAGTGGGTTATGGTGATGAGTGACTCAAAGGCATTATGTTTTCAGCTTTCCTCCTAAAATGAGCATCTATCCTTTCAAAAGCTATGAGGGGTATATCTTTAATCAATTCTTCTTCATGTAAAATCAACTGCTCCACTCTTTCCATGGGATCTTGTTTTTCATGAAAGGAATCTATGTATAATGGTTCATGGCCTTTCCTCCTTGCTTCTCCCATTACTATCTTGTTATATGCAACCTTTCCCATCGTCATATGAGTTTTATCACAATTTTTGATTACATCATGAACACAAAACACATGCTCGTATCTTTTTAATTTTCATGTCATTTTGAAATTATGAATTAAATGTTTAGGGTCAAAACCTTCCCTCTTATTTCCAAGTGGCATGTTGTAGTAGTCTATTTTTCTACCAACTAAATCATATCCTTTGTCAGAAATGATAGTGAAATCACCAAAACATATAATGGATGACATGAGAGATTTTTTTCCATAACTCTTAAGATGCATATAGTCAAAGTAGGAAAATTTCCTTATTATCTCAAGATATGCAACTCTTTCTAGAACTATCTAAGGCAGGAGGAATGGTGCAGCCTCAAACCCATATACTCTTTTCATAGTACAATCCTCATACGGATACCAATCTCCCCAATTATGCTTCACTTTTCTTGTGAAGTTCTTCTCTTTGGGCCTAAGAAATCTTTGTATTTTAGCAAAAAAATTATAGTCACAATGGTGACCAAAAATTTTGTATAGGGGCCTCACGAAATATTCTTCAGAGTAAAAATAATGGGAACTCCCACATCTCCTATCCCAAATCAAGGTCTACATTTTCACGGGCCTTATATTCTCATCATCATCCATGTATTTGATTCTCAACTCCTCTCCCCACATCCCCATTGCTTGTCCTTCATATATAACTATATGCATAAGCGAAGAGTATTGTCTGAAGTTGCTTGAATCAGTGTTATTTTTTATGACAAGTGAAGAATTTATAACCTCGGTTAAATACTTTGCATAGTCAAATGACCTAGCATCTTGGCTTTGAACATATATTGCCAATACCATAGGAGCAATGGCCATTTCTATAGGGAAATCAATTCCCAAGACCTGTCTGGCCGAATAATAAGTATATTAATAGTATTCCTTAAACAAATCCATAGAAAATAGAGGTCTTTCATTCCTAGAAAATATTATGAGTTGATTTCCAGCATCATGGGCTCTATGTAAGGGTATTTTCCACCTCTTATAGCTTGTATCCATGGTATGATATTCTTCCAAACGATCCCTGACTCTTAATGGTGTTTTCTTAGAAGTGTCTAATTGAAAGACCATGGAAATGTAATCTCTAGTGATGAGGATAAACTACAACCCATCTCATGAATGAACTGACCTCATCTTAGGGTTGTACATTTTGGCCAGCACTTTAATTATTTCCACATTGATAAATACATTTGGTACTACCAACTTTCCCAAGTTCATCTTCTGTGGGTTTGACACAGGCCTATGCCTATATTTCTTTATGTAATGGTCTATGAATATGTCATACCCATGCTGAGGATTCCATATATCTCCTAAGTTCTTATGTTTATCTTCCAACTTATCAACTGAAGGGTTTAGCTAGTCTACTCATCTGGCTTTTGGACTTGAACTGGAACATTTCTTGATTAAATCTTGGATCAATGGTTTTGTATCAATTTTCTTTCCCTTTGTTTCTGGTTTCTCTAGTATTTCTTCCATGTTTTACAACCCTAGCTCCACTTTAATTCATGAAAAATTTAATAAAATCTCTAGCTGAGTCTAGGATACTTACTTGGACCCATGTCACCTTCACCAAACTTTTCACTATCACTCGATCCCACATCCTCAACTCTGAGCTCCAATTGAATTAGATTATGAGATATTATGAGTGAGATATATTCAATATTTAGCACACTTCCATCATCTTTGGTTCATAAATGTCACTTGTGCCAGCTTGCTAATCAGTGATACTCATTAATGTTAGTTATCTCATCAAATGCTTCACTAGTGATGTCAATTGAATAAGAAATACATTTCCCTATTTCGAAGAGACTTTACTCATTCTTTCTCCAATACTTTGTTTTATCTTTGACATGCTTATGTCATTGTTCCCTTTTCATAGTTTTGAAGATACATCTAATTATTTCTCTTCGACATCATATAGTATTTTTGAAAATTCATCTTGGGTTTCACTGTTTTCTTTCTTCATTATCGGAGTTTCAGAGAGACTTTCAACAATCTCCCTTCGATATGAAAATTTCCATTTGAAAGTTATCTCCTTTTTGGTTATTGAAGTTTGGGAGAGAATTTCATTCATGTTTCCTCGATATGAGCTCCTCTCTTTGCTATCTCATTATGCCTTATTTTGGAGTTTCGAAGAGACATCTGATTATTTCTTCTTGATATCGCATGGTCTCCTCGAAATCATCTCTTCGGTGTTATTTTTTTTGCGTTCTCCTTCCATTATCAGAGTAATCGAAGAGACTTTTCTCAATGTCTTCTCGATGTAAGATCGTCTCTTCATTTTTTTTCTTTAAGATGTTTTTCTAAGTGTTGATGAGACTTTCACACTACTTAGCCCGATACTTCGTTGTCTCTTCAAAATTGTATGATGTGCATTCTTGCCTTGCTTTTGAAAACTGTTCATCATTTATTGTACAATAGTCATTTATGTCTGAGAGATGTTTTACTATTTCTTGAATGCCAAAATCACATAGCATCCTTAAAATATTGACACTTCTCTGCACTATAGTTTTTCGGAGATACAAGGTGACTTTTCCCTTGAAATGCCTAGGTCTCCTCGAAATATTGCTCTTCAGGCTATCGAAGAGACTTTTGAATATTTCACTTCAAAGCATGGTGGTCTCGTTGATATTTTGTGTTGGCTTCATTATCAAATTTTTAGGGAGAATGCAATGTAGTTCTCCTCGAAATTGCATTATTTTGGTGAAATGAGCTCCTAGTGATGGAATTAAAGGGATCAAGGCAATGACTATGGGGAGAGTTATTTTTGAATGATAATAAATTTTTTATTGGAATGGATTTAGGGAGACTATAAAATTTTAGGCTTATTTAGATAAAAATGATGGTTTTGAGGATGGATGCATATGGTGTAAAATAGAATGGTCATACTGAGGTGACAAAAATTGATGAAATTTTGGGGTTGAATTTTGGTTCCAACAGTGGCTCCAATTGGGGATGAATGTCCACGAGGTCATTGCAAGAATTCAAAAACACTCTGGGATGCAGACCATGGATGGAGTGGTAAAATAAAAGGAAAAGGGAATCCTAAAACTACTATGCATGGAATAATATTTCTGTTAAGAAAATAAATGATTCAAGAATTATCCATGCACTGGAAATTCTTGACTTTCTCATGTCATGTTTTGCACAAAGTATAAGTCTTCTCCACACTTATCAGTGATGATAAATGGTCCAAGTCATAAGGCTTGAAATTTCCCATGCTTTCCTTTCTCCTATTCCCTAGCATTCCACATGAGAACCATGTCCCCTATTTGAAAATTTTCTTTTTTTTCTCTCTCTTATCAAATAGGTACTTCATCTATGACTACAAATTTTGATTATGCTCTTGTTCCAGATGTATGACTTCATACAATTCCACTAACTAGTCCATTCTATCCTCCATGGGTTCTAGAATGCTTAAGTCCTATTGTAATATAAACTTGTGCACTCGTAAAAGGTTTTGTAAAGGTATGCTAGCTTGGGTCCCATATAATGTTAGTGTAATTAATATTTAATTACACTTGCATAACTTTACTTAGGTTTTGCTTAGGTAATAATTAGTTTACTTAATTAATAAGTAAGCTTTATTTAGTTGAGATATTTTTACGTCAACATTAGGGTTGCATACATTGTTTTTATAAAGCAATTCTCATTGCAATCTTTGAATTCTGAATAATATAATTTGCACATTTTCATGCAAAGCTCTGCTTTTTCTGATTTTCTCTTTTGTGGAAGGTGTGTAGGTTTGCATATCTGATCTAGGGTTTCTAACATGGTATCAGAGCCTTGACATGTAGCCCCTTCTCAAATTCTAGAGAAATTCATTGCAAAGTTCATTCGGGGTTCCTCAAGGGTATCATGCCTTGAGTTTATTTATGCAGCATCTTGGATCATATTGGGCTTCATCATTGGATTTAGAGTGCTAGATAAAGTCAGGAGTGACTTTTATTTTTCTGATTTTCATCATCGTTGAAGAAATCTGTGAGGGTTTCAAGCTCGGTGATTTTTTGCAAGCTTTGGAGGTAGCTTATTTTTCAAAGCATCTTGGAGAAAAACGAACACCGCCATCGTGTTCGCAGTGCCCCAAAACCCTAAGATCTCCCTTCATTTTGTCAATTTTGGCGAAGTTGATCCGGAAGGAAAAAACAATTGATAGAGAAGTCGTACAGCCTCCTTGGCATGCTTCACGAGGCGTGGATTTCAAAAAAAAATTAGAAAAAATATTTTTTTGGGAATCCCGCCGGTGCTCCCAGTTTGGAAGAAATCCGTGGTCGGGCAGCCACTAGCTAGCCACTAGGCGGCCGGTGGCCGGCCACCGCCGCCGGCTTCCTCCACCATTGCGCCGCCAGTCAGCTCTCAGCCCCTGCAGGCACCTTTTGCACAGCTCTAGTCACATGGGGGACCGGGCTCTATGCGCCCAGCCCCTGGTCGGCCCCTTAGCCCTAGCGCAAGTCACATGGGTGACCAGGGGCTCCATCCCAACCCCCCATCCACTAGCCCCTGGTCGTGCACAGGACCAAGGGCTGAATTTTTTTTAGCCCCCTGAGCTGCCTGTAGGCTTTATTGGCCATTCTGGAGCACTTTCACGAAATTGGGCATAACTTTTGCATACAGAGTCAGTTTTTCACAAACAAGATATCGTTGGAAAGCTGGTTTCGAGCCCATTCTGTTGGTATAGGTTATTTTATCTGATTATGCTCCAGGATTTTTTTTGCAGGTCCTTGAACTCAAAACTTGTGTTTTTCACTCCGGAGGGCATATCTTTTGACTCGATGATCCTTTTTTCACCATTCTTACGGAATTGGAAAGCTAGTTCAATCCTATACATAGATCTAAGGTCTATTTTTATTTTCTATTTATGCATATTTAGGAATTCTCTCCTTTTGCAATCATTGGGTATTGTAATAAATGAACTGATATAAAGTTCCATCGGGGGGGTTTTTTCATGAATAATAATCTGATTAGAGTGTGCATGCACTTTGATCTTCATATTTTTTTGGTGACAACTCTTATGGGTTGTAATCTGGTTTCTTAGTTTCTTTTGCCCATATTTTATCTTAGCTTGACACATATCAAATTCATATCGGATCCATCTCAATTTGAGGGCCACTAAATTTGTGGTTAATGTTACTAAGTCTTTATGGTACTTGTTCCCATGGAAGAGTTTTAGTTTCAGTTTGGCATCAACATCGAGATACATGGCTTCCAGATTCTATCATCATATCATCTACTATTGCTTTATGGATTCCAGGTTTGTTCTAGTTTGGTGTTTTCGAGTGTTCCGTGGCATCGGGTCTATTGTTGCTTTATTATGATTCCAATATGGTTTCTTGTAGACAAAAGTATCTTTCCTTGCTTGCTAGATTGCAGTTCTAGTGTTACTCCACAGTGTTCTTCCAGTGCTTCTTTGCAGCAGTCATCTCATTGTAGGGGGGGTTGTCCCACTGGGTTTTCCTTCTCTACCTCATTATTGTATTTGTACATGGGTACTTGATCAGGCCTTGTTGTTGGGACCCATTCATTCTTTCTTGCATTCATCTTAGTTTTAGGTGCATGCTTTTTTAGTCTCCCTAAGTTGCACTTATGGGGGGGTGTTAGTGTAATTAATATTTAATTACACTTGCATAACTTTACTTAGGTTTTGCTTAGGTAATAATTAGTTTACTTAATTAATAAGTAAGCTTTATTTAGTTGAACTATTTTTAGGTCAACATTAGGGTTGCATACATTTATTTTATAAAGCAATTCTCTTATTGTAATTTCTTAATTCAGAATATTATCAATTTGCACATTGACATGCAAAGCTCTGCTTTTTCATTGTTTTTCTTTTTTGTGGAAGGTGTTTAGGTTTGCATGTTTGATCTAGGGTTTCTAACATATAATAGTTCAAAGGGATACTTTTTGGTAGCCTTCTTTATTGTGATCCTATCTACCCAAACTGCTAATCTTAGCTTAGAGTCACATGTCATCCTCTTGATTATCTTCATAATACTTTTATTTTTAGACTCAGCCTATCCACTTGCTTGGGGGTGATATGGGGAAGAATATGAAACTGTTATACCATATGACTCATAAAACCTTTTGAATTCCTCTAATCTAAAGCACATACCATTTTTTGTTATCAGCCTTTTACGAACCCCAAATCTAGTGATGATGTTTTCCAATAGGAAATTGACTACAACCTTACTTGTAGCCTGCTTTGTTGGTATGGCTTCTATCCAATTTTTATAGTTAGTGGCTACTAGGATCCACTTATGCCTAGCACTAGATTTATCTGCAATCTCACCTATAAAATAAATTCCCCACTGATGGAATGGGGCCTCCACCTACATAGGTCTTAGTGGTAATTCTCCTTGATACTTTAGTTTTCTATAGAATTTATGGCATGCTTCACATTTTCTTACATAGTTGTAAGCATCATTAAATACTCTAGGCCAATAATAACCTGTCCTTAATATCTTGTGGCCAGTGGTCTTTGCTGATAAATTCCCTCCACATACACCCTCATGCATTTCTCTCACAACATGTTTTTCTCGTGCTTCATCTAAGCACAAGAACAACACGCCATCTTTGTTCTTCCAATACAAATCTCCATCCATGAAAACATATTTTGATGAATCAACCTTTAAGGTTCTCCTTTGTTTATCATTCAATCCTTCTAGAAATTTTGTATGTTTAAGGTAATATGCAATATTAGTGTACCATAGTGTGCTTTCTATACTTGACACCCAATTTTCTACCCCTTCTATAGTTCAAATCTATACAACTTCTAGGATTGACTCAACCATCAAATTTTCTAGTCCATTCCCTCTCACTAATTTAGTGATTTGGATGTTGATGTTGAATTCTTGGATATGGTTAATCTAGCAACACCTTCTTCCAATCACCTTTGTTTATGAAAAAAAATCTTTCACTATAGCATTTGGAACATAGGAAATGACTTTTTCCCCCACTAAATAAGGCTCAAATGCCTTATGTTTAATAAGACAACTAAGAGAGGGGGTGAATCATTTCTCACAGATTATAACCTCCAATTCAATTACCAGAACTAATACATAAACTAGTTAAATGATTAATCATCAAATTCCAATGCAAAAACTCAAATCCAATGCATAAATACAATAACACTAGATTTACGTGGAAAACCCAATGAGGGAAAAACCACGGTGATTATTAACTCACACTATAAAGAATATCAAAATTGATTACAAAAAGGCTCACTACCTGAGATAAAGCTCACTTCCTACAATAAGGACTTACTGTCCAACAGGGCTACAACTTAGAGGGATCACTACCACAAATATGCAAAAGATGGCTAACTGCTAGAATATAAGAGTTAAGGGTTACAACAAAAAGTGTGAATTGGTATATTACACCTTACTTGTGTAGAGTTCAGTTCTGGATGAAGCTCTATATAGGTAGTACTGCATTTTAGTAATCACTCAATAATTCTTTCTTGATCATACACTTTATTGTCTTCACCTGCTTCACTTACTCTTCTTTGTTGCACTCTCTCTTTCTCTTTCTTACTATCACACTCTTCTTCTATCTCTATGTCTATCTCTCTTTTCTTCTCGGAGAGTCTCTATATCCTTCTCTCTTTTCTTTCTGGAGAGTCTCATTTATATATATATGTATATTATGTTTATCAATTAGGTCGGCCTCATATAAGGTTAACAAATTTATTATGTCAGCCAAAACATCCATAAGACATAATAAGTCCACATACAATATTGCACACGTTGAGTTGGCCAAGATCTTCGAATATCCGAATCATAGCTTGTCTTCACGGTAGAAACCGGACCTAAAATCCAACACACTGAACCACCTATAATGGTCATATTGAATAGGAAATATCTTCTAGTAAAAAATCATACATTTAGTAAAGTGTTGACATCAATGACAACCATTTGATGCAAGCTTCAACTTCCAACAATCTCCCCTTTTGTCATTGATGGCAACATAAGATGTGAAAAGCCAAAAAAAACAACCTTTGTAATTATTTTGATGAGATGAAATGATTTTCATTCTTTTCGCATGCTTCCTCTCCCCCTTTGACATCAATGGAAAAAAAATATCTATCTCCCCCTTGCTTCAAAGTTTTTACAAAAATAGTCTTCAAAAGGATATAAAAAATGTTTCTTCACCTCAATCCTTCTCCCCTAAATATCTCCTTATATTTTTCTTTCAGTTATAGAAGACATGTCTTCTAGGAATCCACTTCCAACTTGATGCTTAAAAAAATACTATTGTTCTTTGATATTGAATTAATTATTTCTAGAATAGTATCTGGAATAGCAATATTTTGTGCATTATTCTCAGCTTCCACCAAGAGATCAAAAAGTTGTTCCAATCTCAACTCAATTATTTCTTTAGCCTTTCAAAGGTCTTCACAATACCATACCTCTATACCAAAATGACTAGAAGTTTAGATTGGAATTGATCATTTTCTTTTACGTTCCATCCTTGTCATTAAGGATATCATAAGTTTTTCCAATAGAATTTAGTTCAAGCTCAATGACATCGATTTTGGCTCTATAGTTTCCAATAGAAGTAGGCCACTAGAGACAATACCCATACACACTGTTTACACTCTTGATGAAGGTTTTCAATTAATTTATTCTCTCATTCAATTTCTTCTGTGCATTTCAACATCTTTCTTCCATGGCTAATTGAATTTTGTCTTTTTCTGCTATTTCACTAGGTGACTGTGCCATTAGTCTTTCTTCAATCTGCTCAATCAATACTCCAGTAAAGCACTTATCACATCACTTAGGTCAATATCATTATAAATTATGTAAGTATCCAAGGCTTCTATAATTTCATCAATGTTCATATGATGGTCGTAACAACCATTCATCTCCAATCTTCTTCAGTCCACCAGATTGCTCGAGAATCTTCAACACCTTCTCTTTAGTAAAGTATTATTTGTCATCATCATTTGATGCCAAATCAAATGCTTTTGTAATATTTTATTATTTTTCTTCTTCCTTTTCCTCTAACCTCATCTTCTTTACTTTTGAAGGAGAACTTGAGATAATTATTCTTGCTTTCCTCTTTCCGGAGGAGGATCCTACTTCAGACATACCAATCGGATTGGAAATCATGCCATAACTTCATAAATTTATTTTGTTTTCAAAGTATTCTTTACAAACCTTTTCCTTTTATGCTAGACATTCCGGATATTGGTAGACCTGCTTCCTAACTAGTATAGCTAACTTCCACACAACATTCTCTTTCAATGGTAGCGATTTTAGAAAATACATCATCAAAAATATAACTAGAGATCTAAAATCAAAAGGGTAATTGTCATTCTTTTTCATAGTTATATTCTCCATTAATTGATTCCTCATTAACTAACACAAATCAAAATCCTTTTTCTTCTCAACCATTTGATTCACAACATAAATGACAATATGTGAAGTAGAGCCTTCCCTATTTATGAAATAAATCTTATATGACATTCCATATGTCGCATACCTTATCACTAGGTTGATTATTGTATGAATTAGAAGTTCCCTTTGATCTCCTATTACCCTAGTTAGGGATTTTGACCTCCTTGTTCTTTACTACCTTCTTGACTGGAATGGGTCTATTATATCATAATCATGTTATTTCTGCAACTTCTTCCTTCATGATATCATAGGGTTTGTTGAAGATCATCTGATCACCTTGAACTCTACTTAAGATAAACCAAAAAATGTCCACATTCAAAAATTATGGAAATTCACTCCAAATGTCTAAACCCTTGTGCCCTATATTCTTGATCATTTGCATTTTCTCAATTGAAAGAGAAGTCTCAAAATTTTGAATCTTTTCATGATCAAATTCATCAACCTATAACTTACTCAATTTATGCAATTCATTGCTGCACATATTAAATACCACCATTTCCTTCGACTCCATTATTTCAGCCTTGTTCTCTATATTTTTTCTTTCCAATAACCCTAACTCTTTATTTCTCAGATTCTCTTTATTCCTTCTCTCATTCACTTCATAATGAAAGTGACTACTCAATATTCCTTATTTAACTTGTCGCTTTTAGGGTTTCATCATAAAAGGTTATTTATTGCTTGTGACATCATCATTTTTACTTCAATCTATCAATACCTCCTTCTACCAAATTTTTCAGATCAACTATCTTTGAGAAACACTATGAACCAAGAGGGGCTTCGTAAATTTCCTGATTTGCATCTTTTCTACCAGAATTTTCTTCAATGCCTTCAAAATAGAGAATCACATCACATATCCATGTGTCTTTGCATGACACTTCATATATCGGGTTTTTTAAATTTTTTCTATGAATGCTCCCCTTGAAACCATTACTGGGTTTAGTCCTTAGAAGACTGAATGCAGATATAGGGTCATTGGATTCATCCTTTTTCTCAGGTTCTTCCCTCTTTCTCCAAATTTTAGCCATTTCTCTCCTTACATCTTTTGTATCTACCTTGTTCATAGGCTTGTTCTTCTGTTCTAGATTCGGTTTCTTCCCAAATTTTATTTTGCAAAATTTTGAGATATGTCTTGGTTTGTTGCAAGTGTAGCACATAACATATCCAATATCAAATGAATTTTCTTTCTCCTTTATCTTGCACTGATTAACCTTGTGTCCAAAGATATTGCATATGCAACAACAACCTTGAAAATATTGAATTCTTCTATTTGTATTAAATCTTCTTACCATCATATGGTTTCTACATTCAGTAGCTCTATGTCCAAACTTGTTGCAACTATAACATCTTCTAGCAAGGAATCCAACATTTTGACTCATTCTATTTTGTTTCATCCTACTTCTACATTCAGTTTCTTTATGTCCAAATTTATTGCATGAGAAACAAAATCCATTAAAATATGGGTACCTTTGAGCATTAGGTTGATGGATGGGTATCTTCCCCATATCGATCCTTCAATTCTTTCCTTGATAAGTATTACCTTGAAATTTCATTTGATTGTCAACTTTGTTGAAAACCAGATTATTCTTTAAAATTTTTCCTTCTTCAAGTCCTAAAACACCTTTATCCTTTGCAAGTTTCTGAGATGAAATCAATTCATCAAGCATTGTGGAGCTTGTCATGAACCTTTCTTCATGAGCTTTTACTTTTTCCAGATCAACTTTAAGGGTTACTACTCCTTGTTCAAGCTTATCACTTTTTTCTGTCTTTTGATTGATAATTTATTTTAGGCATCATTCTTCTACTTTACTTTGTTCAGTTTCCAATTTCAGATTCTCTTCTACTCTTTTTCTTTCTTCAAGTTTCATCCTTAGATTTTCAACAATCTCCTTTGCTTCCTTTAGTTCCTGGTAAACGTCTTTATGTTTCAACTTGAACTTTCAGATCTTATTTCTTATTTTATGAATGCATTCACCTGCTTGCTTGACATTTTCTTTTAGATCTTCATTTTTAGACTCTGAATTACCTGTTCTTAATTCTTCATCTAAGTTAGATCCCTTCATCATTTAGTTCAACCTGCCAAGATCTCCTTCAAGTTGTTAAACTTATTCCAAAGGACCGAGCTCTAATACCAATTGTTGAATAGGACAACTGAGAGGGGGGTGAATTAGTTATCATAGATTATAACCTTCAATTCAATTATTGGAACTAATACATAAATTTCTTAAATGATTAATCATCAAATACCAATATAGAAACTCAAATCCAATGCACAAACATAATAACACCAGATTTATGTGGAAAACCTAATGAGGGAAAAACCACGGTGAGGATTAATTCACACTATAGAGAATATCAAAGCCGATTAAAAAAAGGCTCACTTCCTGAGATAAGGCTCACTACCTACAATAAGGACTCACTATCCAACATGGATACAACTTGGAGGGCTCACTGCCATAGAGATACAAAAGATGGCTAACTACTAGAATACAATAGTTATGGCTTACAACCAAAAGTGTGAATTGATATATTACACCTTACTTGTGTAGAGTTCAGTTCCAGATGAATCTCTATATAGGTAGTATTATATTTTAGTAATCGATCAACAAGTATGTTATGATCATACACTTTATTATCTTCACCTATTTTTCTTACTCTACTCTACTGTGCTCTCTCTTTCTCTTTCTTACTATCATGCTCTTTTTCTATCTCTATGTATGTCTCTTTTCTTCTCATAGAGTCTCTATATCCTTCTATCTTTTCTTTCCAAAGAGTTTCATATATATATATATGTATATCTTGTTTTTCAATTAGGTTGGCCTCATATAAGGTTAACACATTTCTTATGTTAGCCAAAACATCCATAAGACATAATTAGTCCACATAAAATATTGCACACGTTGAGTTGGCCAAGATCTTCAAATATCTGAATCATAGCTTGTCTTCACAGTAGAAACCAGACCTGAAAAAAGACACATCAAACCACCTATAATGGTCATATTCGATAGGAAATAGATTATGGTAAACAACTCATACATTCAGTATTGTGTTGACATTAATGACAACCTATTGACATTATGGACAACCATTTGATGCAATCTTCAACTTCCAACACCTTAACTTCTTTTACTAGGGCCTAATCTTACTTCTTGGTGATATCATACTTCAACTCTACTTCTTGTAATGACTTACTAAAGAATGAAATAAGCTATTCATATCCATCATTTTTCTTTTGTAACATCACAAGTTTTATGGTGTGGAATGATACAAAGGAGAATATCTAGAAGGGTTTGTCAAATTCAGGGGATTTTAGTACAGGTGCTTCTTTGATATATTTTTTAATTGAAACAAAAGGATCAATGGTTTCTTCTATGCAATCAATTTTTGCACCCTTTTTTAGAATCTTCAAGATTGGTTTCACAATCTCTACAAAGTTTGAAATAAATCCTCAAATAAAATAGAACTTTTTAGGTTTAGGGATATGCCATATTCTAGTGCTCTTATAAAGACCTTCTCCAAATGTGCACAATGATATTCAACCTTCTTATAATATGTTGTCAGATCATCCTAATATACCACCATTATAGCATTGATCAAGTCCACAAAGGCCACATCCATGACCCTTTGGAATGTTTCTCCAGCATTGGTAAGAACACAATTCATTCTTACATAGAAATATGTTCCCTAAGGTATGGTGAAAGAAGTTTTATACTGCTCTAACTCCTTGAATTTTACTTGATTATATCCTGAGAAACCATCCATCATGGATAGAAGCTCATATCCAATTAGTCTCTGCAACATTTCCTCCATGTTTGGTAGAGGGTAGTTGTCTTTGAGTGATGCCATATTTAGATTTATAAAGTCTACATAGAGTCTTATATCTCCATTCTTCTTTCTCATGGGTACCAAGTTAGATACCCAGGAGGAATGCCTTATTGGTTTGATGATGCCTCCATCCCTTTACTTCATAAGCTCTTCTTTCATTTTTGGTTCCAAAGTAGGGTTTATGGGTCACTGATTTTTCTTGAAAGGTTTAGCATCAAGCTTTAATGGAATCTCATGTTGAAAGATATCTTCTCTATATGCTTTAAGGTCATCATATGACCAGGAAGAAACATGTTTATACTTCTGAAGTAGGATTATAAGAATTTCCCTTACTTTAGGATTGATCCTTTTGCCAATGTATAATTTTTTGGGGGAAAGTTCTATTCTAAGGTTAATTTCTTCAACATCCTCCTATTTAATAGGTGTAGGATTTAGATTGAACTTGTCATGTCCATCAAATACTCTTTCTAATGTCACTGACCCTTTTGGCATTTTTTTGGTCCTGAGTTGTACCACTTCCTGGCCAAAGACTGTTTATTTTCCATCTACCTTTTCTATAAATGCATTAAAGTCTATCTCCTAAGACTCACATTGATCAATATAGTGGAGGAATTTAATCACATCATCATCATCATTGAATACCTATCAATTGTATATATTATTTGGGATAGCAGGTCTTGTTTTGAATTCAACTTCAGTGATTCCTACTAATGTAATATCATATTTTTGGAGGGCCATGTTAGCCAAGAAATTTTCCATTACGTTATTAGAACCTTCAATCTAGTTTACTGAGAATGCATCAAATAATTCAATGGAGTCCCAAACTTCATTCCTATATTGTTTTACTCTTATTTTTTTTGACAAGTACTTGTCTTGACTTGAGAGACAATCAACATAGAATCTCCATATAATTCCAACAACTTAATCACATATCTCATAGCAATGTTAAAACCTAGCAATAGTGCTTCATATTCAGCTATATTATTGGTATGTTCAAATATCAATAGGAATGAATACTTAAATGTTTTTCCAAAGGGTGAAATAATTACTATTCCAACTCTGTTTCCATTTTTACTACATGCCCCATCAAAATTCATCTTCCATATACTAGTATCACCGTGTTGTGCTACTCTATTGATCAATTCTATGTTTTGCAGTTCTAATTGTGACTTTTCAATCTTGAAATTTCCCAGATCCACATTATAGAAGCAATTTACTTGGTTAGGATCAAAATTCTCTATAACATGTTCTAATTTGGGTTCTCTATACAACTTGAATTCTTTCCCATTTAGTAGTATGGTGGCATATGATAAGTCTAATTGTACATTTCCACCTATTGTTGTAGTCTATTATCTAGACAACAACATTCTATAATCAGGAGTATCCACCATAGTGATATCAGTTCTATATGTTGCCTCAGGGTATGATGATAGTCTGAACTCCACATCCCATATCACTCTGAGTATTGGGAATGACTTGTTATCCATGGAATAACATTTTACATAGGTAGTGTTTACCCATAAACCTAGTTCCTTCATGACAGCCATAGGCATGATATTAATTGTTGCCCTTGACTTAATCATATAATTTTTTACCATTTTTTTATTAATCAACAATGTGGTGTAGAATGGATCCACTTGGGAGGGGTTTTTTCTAAGGGTATCACCTAGGTAGACTTCTAGTGCTTTTGTGGTTTCTTGTTTAATATTATTTACTTTATTTCTCTTGTATTCATTTTGATTATGTTGCTTGGAAATCAATTTAAGGGCAATATCTTTGTACTCTTCAATCCTCATCATTTCCATTAGTGGCACTGTCATATTGATTTGAGTCAATGCCTATACAATATTGAATGAGGGGGTAGTCATCACTTCTACTTTATCTGGTTTGATAGCTTTCTTATCTTCAATTTGAGTTTTAACATTATCGTTTATGTTCTTTGATTCAACCTTTGTGGTTTCTTTTGGTAAATCCTTTTGGAATTTCCCTTTCTCCCATTTCTTTTGGTTATTTAGGGAATTTTCTTTGTGTTGTTATTTTTTGAACACACTCATGGGTGTCCCTTGTTATGTATCCATGGGTCTGATTCTTAAGTTATAACCATTTATTTTAGCTCTTGCTATTGTAGTTGCTGTAATAGCCCTCTTTTTTTCTTTGGTTGGTTTCCTCAACTAGAACTATGGTGTTGTATGAGATGCATAGGTAGTTTTCTCGTCATCCTCCTCATGATCAAAGAAGACTTCTTGTCCCATATTAACATTATACCTCTGAATTCTGACATCATATAGATACCCTTCCTTAGAAGATGAGTATTCATCATCAATTTGATGAGGCTCCCATCCTAATATGTTTATGGTGTGATCATCTCTATCCTATTCTTGGGACCATTCATTCTCTTTTAAGGTTTGAGCTACTATACAATATTCTGGTACATGGGGCCCATTGCATTCCAAGCACCATGGTTTATTTTCCACCATGTGTGCTCCATTTTTTTTCAAAGGATTTGAAGTATTTCTCTAGTTCTATTTGTGATTGTTATCAATTGGTGTCTCATCCTTCCTGTTGGTGTTGTATGGAAGGTCATGTAATCTTGGTCTTTCATTCCTATATTGGTTCTCTTGCCTACTTTGGTAGTTGTTGGGATTTTGTTGGATTCTAATATTGTCTCTTTTACTATTCATGCCAGTGGCTTTTCTATTATTCTCAATATTCATAGCAGATTTTTGGGCTTCTACTAAGGTATTAGGAAATTTTTTTATGAGTTCATATCTAGTTTTTGGGTCAAATGATTTTAAATAAAGGGATAGACTTGTAGAATTGATTATTTTAGATCCATGTGGTATTCTTTTTGTTTATTTTGGATAATATCTGATTGAAAAAAAATAAAAATCATTTTGATGTTTTTGGATACTCATTAATTCATGTAGGGAAAACTCTAGGGAAAAATGATTTCCATACTGTTCTATGAATTAGTTTTGAAAATCTGCTGAGGAAATAATTGATGTGTTAAGTAGATTTTTAAACCAATCTCTAGCTTCTTCAGTCAGGGACATCATAAATAGCCTCGTGAGAACTTATTAATATCCTATACCAAGGTCTTGCATGAATGCATTAAAATTTCTTATGTGTTCTTCGACTATGATTGTATTGTTTCCTGAGAACATAGGGACTCCATTCCTTAAGTCAATGTCAATTGGGTTAAGGCATGTTGGATGTATAGATTATTCTAGTTGTCTATACACATTTATATTTGGGAGTCCTTGTGAATAGAGATTTTGGTTAGGCTGGTTAGGGTAGTATTGAAACCTGTATTGAGGTTGATGCACATTTTGTTGGATATTTTGGTGGGAGTACATACTTTTTGTTCACATTTTCTTGAGGTACATTATGCTGGTAGGATCGAAGATGTTGTTGGCCATGAGGTGGATAAGTATTGTTCATGGATTGTGAAATGGTGTTAGTATTCAATGGTTGTGAGGTTGGTGGTGTGACATTTTTCTGT
Source organism: Sequoiadendron giganteum (assembly GCA_007115665.2). Taxonomy (NCBI): domain Eukaryota; kingdom Viridiplantae; phylum Streptophyta; class Pinopsida; order Cupressales; family Cupressaceae; genus Sequoiadendron; species Sequoiadendron giganteum. The sequence goes on along the minus strand of CM021106.1, from coordinate 471,687,279 downwards.
ACATAATGGTTTGAATTCTCAGTTGTATTGTAAGGTTCTTTTGAAGTAATTGGAACACCTATATTCTAAGATGATCCATGCGAATTGGTGGGGTTGGAATTCCCTCCACACTAATGGGGAGGTATATATTTTTGTCCTTTTGTTGATTTTTGGACCCTGATCTAAAGTAATTGCTGAGTTAACTCTTCTCTTTCTTTTATCAATTGTTGTCTCCTGATCTCTTCCTTGATTCTTTCTACATCTTCTAACTCCTGATTGGTCATATTGGTTGTGGTATTATGATAAACATGATTTTCAGTAGGGGTAGAGTGATCCATGAGTCCATATTAGGTTTCTTCACTTGTTCTATAATCATATTCCTCTTTTCCTCCGATTCTTTTAGATTCCCAATTTGCACGGAGCTCATCCATTCTTTGAGGATCAAGCCTAAAATAGAGAACTCTATTATTCAATTTGTTTTTCTTAGATGGCATTAATTGGCATCCTTCATCACTATGGAAGGGAGTATTATGCATTGTGAAGGGTTTCTTTGATGTGTTCTCTTTATCACTACATGTGGTATCCAACTAATTTGATACCATCTCATTCTTATTTGTGCCAAATTTTGAAGGAGGAGACCCATGTTTGTCTATCCACCTACCATTGTTCTTCTTTGGAATTCCTTTGTGCAACGATATTCTACCATCCATTTTGGGTGATATGGTAATCCTCTAATGTCTATGATGTAATCTTTATGATTTGATGTTTAGTTTATCAATCATAATATTTTGACACAGTTGCCACCTACCTTTTCATAAGTAGGAAAATTATGATATCAAGATTTGAATGAACTTTTTTTTATCCCTACAGAGTCTCATATTCAGTTAGGTGATTGAGTGTTTACAAAGAAATATATATGCTTATGAATCTATAATACAAGGATTACATGGACCTTGAAATGAGTAGGCTGGAACAAAAATTTTCTTGATTTTCCCTAGTAGAATTGCCAATCTGTTAGGTCTCAAAAAATTAGTAAATCCTAAGAGGATGTCAGGCTCTATGGTAAGACTTACAACATTTTGAACCAATGAATAGAGTAGACCTATATGGTTGATGACTCCCTACACTTTAGGCTCTGCTAAACCTAGGTGGGTGAACCTTGATGACTGATGCAGATTTAAGAGTTATATGACTTAATTGGATTTAAGGATATATCCACAATGGCACGAAATGTGGAATAGATGAAGTCTTGTTAGCTACACCTACACCCTAGTGTTGAAAGTTGAAATATGAATGTATGAATAAGGTTATCTAAATTTTGTAATGAAATAGTGTGATGAGTTCCTACTTCTATTGGGCTAATGGAAGCAAGAGGTGAATGATATGTCACTTACTTGTTGGATATAATTTGAATTGTTAGGCACTTGTGACTGTTTATACCTTGTATAAACGTGCAAGAATGTAACTATCAAACTCTTCTCATCAATTCCAATGATTCTTTTCAAGTTACTATGACTAATTAATAGGAATTTTAATCATTTAGAGGAACCAGTTAACTAAATCACACAAAAGAAAAAGATGTGCTCTAACAAATCAAAATATACTTCTCATTTGAATAACAAGATAAAACCAAATTGGAGATAGTATGATAATTTTATTGATTATAAGGCTCTTCTTATCGATCCAAATAACACTTCCAAATTATTGTGATATACTAAAAGGATATTTAATTATTTGGAAGAAACCAAATAATTAAAACACACGAGAACAACAAATGTGCCTTGATCAACTGATCTTGAAACACCAATTTAAATAATAAGGAAGCACTAAACTGGAGACAGATAAATAATAAAATATATTCAACAAACAATTGACACCAGAGTTTAGCCATGTCATTAAATCTTCTTCTCCATTGTATTTACTTCAAAAATGATAGATTATATAGTAGAAGTATTTTTTACAATAAAATATGTATGTTGGTATGGTTACTATTGTAGATACCGAAAATTGGTCTAGGCCTGCGAGTACACATATTCGACATAATTTTCTATAGTATGTGGTCATGATTAAATAATGTTAATTATTTAATTAACTTTTCTAACACATATTTCCTCTATTAATTAAGTACCCCTTTTTAATTAATTCATTAATTCATTAAATGACCTTTATCCAATTTGACTAATTAAATACATCACAATTATTTAATTATGTCCCTAACTAATTTATTCTACCCCCCCTTTATCTATCAATTAAATAATTTATTATTTACTTACCCTTTTATCATAATTTTCCAACTATAATTAAATATCTTTATTTAATTATCCATTTAACCCCTTTATCTATAATTAAATATTTATTATTTAATTATTCATATTTATCCTTTTCAAATAGTCAAATTAAATAAATTACTTTATTTATTTAATTAAAGTCTTATTTTCGAATGTTGAATTAAATTAGCATTTAATTCATATTTAATTATTTATGTCACATTCTTTTGTCAATCAGTTGACTAAGTCATGCACTCACCTTCAGACTCGAGTTCTATTTTTAGTTCTCCAGTTATCTCTTCAGTTTAAACACCAGTTTAACTCTGTGAGAGAATTCTCCATCACAACTAGTCGATTAACTAGTTCTAACTCACATTTACATTCAAATGCATTTATTCTCCAACTTCTAACTTTGGCTTTTGCATACAAAGTCTATTTCTTCTATTTTTGAAGATGAAGATTGGAACTCATGTTCTAACTCATGTTCTAAAATTAGTCTTTATCCTGCAGTTGAACTCATGTTCTAACTCGCATTCTATCTGTCACATAACTCATTGCATGGTATTCATCAATCTCGTGCGTCGATCTCTCTTTCAATCTGAGCTGATCATTTGAAAACACAAAATCTATAAAATGGCCTATCACAATCATTATTCCTCTCCTGAAATTATACACTTTTGAGAAGAAACAATCTTTGATATTTTGCTTAGACATTCAACATAGCTATACTTGCATTCAAACATAGAAATATGAGGGCAAGAACATTAAAAAGGAAAAATGGAGAAGAGCAATGGAGTTAATTTGAAAGGGTGAATACATATTCGGTGAGATCAATTTAGTTTGTTAATTATTCATTATGTTTTCAATTTCATTATTTATTGTTTGATTTTAGATTAGTTTTGATTTAGATTAAGATTAATATTGTTATTTCTAGTTGCAAATCTTATTACACAGATTTAATCTAAAGTTACATTTGGTGAACCCAATGTGAATCACACTTCAAATCCGCACATCTTTTCATTTTTCCATTTTCTATTTTTTCATTTTTTTTAGGTTTTTCGTCCAATGAACCGCATCTGTCAAAAATAGCGACACAACTGTCATTATGAACCGCATCTTCCTGTCAATCACTACATCTGCCTGTCAACGAATTACCAAACTGCATCAGACATTCTATTAACCACATCCACCTATCACTGGTCGAACCGCATCTGGCTAGTAATATTTTTTCATTTTTTTTATCGATTTTCATGCATCCATGTTTTCAGTTTTCACTTTTTAGGTGATTTGGATTTTTGCTAATGTTTGTTACAGTTGTGTCAAGGTGGAATAACAAGTGTTTGCAGGATGAAGCATAGAAGAAAATACAAAAATAAAAGACAAACAATGAACTACTAACAAATTTTCATGCAAGACCTAATGCTTTTATCTTCTTAGCAAGCTTTTCATTTGATAGATAGATAATCGTCATGTGGAATAAAATGAACTTTTATTTGGTAGTGTAAATAATCTCGTTTGGGCTTAATAATTTACCAGTGTTTTTCGTGTCTACATTGTTAGTTTAGAACCCCACGATTTAGTAATCAGAGTATCCTCTCCCCTTGCGCATTCATGTGATCCTGGGTGTAAGAGAAATGGTTACTGACTCTAGAATTTGGGCCTGTCTTGGTGGGAAAAAGTACTCACCCCAAGATGACTTAGACCGGTAGCACGCTAAAGCCAAGCGACTTCTAGCCAGTATACAAAAGTGGATTCTTGGGGAAAGCCCAAGAATCATGCGCACTATTCCGACAAGATGGACAGAAATGGACTCTCGCCGATGTTGGATAGTGTCCCATGAATGGAATGCCCGAATTAAACACCTTGTTGTAGAGTTACCAAAATCCTATCTACTTGTTGGTGCATTAGGGTCGGCCTTGTGAAGCCATCTTACAATCTTATGGTTTACATGTAGAGTTGAAAGGTATTCCATGGGAGATTCATGGGTACTGTAGCTTGGCTACCCCGTATAAGTGAGTGTCATGGAGGGGAGCCAGTGGGGTCAAGCTACTAATCATCCACCGTAAATATGTGTAGCTAGAGAAATCCAAGTAAGAATTCAACAAGTACTGTCCTAAAAGCCTAGGGTGTAAATCTTTTTTGAGTCTCAATAGTCCATCCATCACAAAACTAAAAATACTTTGAATGTTGTGTTTGCTATTTGCTGTATTTGCCAAAATCTTGATCAAACAAACAAAAGTCAGTCAAACAACTTTTGGGAAAAATTTCAATTGTCAAAAACAAAGTCGCATTTGTCAGTTTAAACACCGCATCTGTACTAGCAAGTCACATCTGTCAGGTGAAAAGCCACATCTGGCTGTCAAACATTTCACTTTTTCATAGTCTACATATCATGAGTCACACCTGTCATAGTCTATGTTGCATATGTTCACGCAAACTGCATTTGTCAATTTTCGAGTTGCATGCGTGCATGCAAACCACATCTGTCAGTTTAAATGCCATATGTGCATAGGTAAACCGCATTTATCATAGGAAGAACCGCAACTGTCAAAAACTTTGCATGCATTGTCAAAAAGCCACATCTATCAAAATCTAAACTGCAATTGTTAGGAGAACTGCATTTGCCTATCAACAGAAAACATCAAAAACCGTGATCTAAGTCCAAAAACATCATTCTCATAATTTGCTGTAGGTTTTTAAGATCAACCTTAGATTTGAAACTGGTAAATTTTTCTCAAAACCTTGCATTGTTAGGTGTCATATACATCTTAGTTACCATCATTAGGTGTCATATACACCTTGGTCATAGTAAACATCCTAGTCATAGTCATCCTAAGTTGCATGCATATAGATACTCCCTAGGAAATTGCATATAACATATTAGATAACTTTCCTCATCATTGGAAATATTCATGTGTCGATTTGTCAAAATCATTGAACCTTGTCACTTTAGTCCCATCTAGTGGATCTTTTCAGCTCATTAGTCTATTTTGAAAAATTCACATTGTCACTGTCCTTGTCATACAATCAAGTTCCTTGATTGAAAACGAGTCTTTGCATGCATTTATTCCATAGGTGGTAGGTTATACCATCTTAGACTCATTTCTCATCATAGTATACTCATATCTTGCATATCATTAGCCCTATCATATGTCATCTTAGTGTACATCTTTTAGAAACCATTTTAGCTATCATTTATCGTCAGAAAAATCCAAAAACATAGACATAGGTCATATCAATGTTTAGGCATAGTCTGCATTACCCTTTTTGAGCAACTTTTTCATGGTCGAAATAAGGTCCCAAAAGAAACACAAAGCAATGATAGACCCCAATGAATTCATCAATCCGTTCACAAATCAACCGTCAGGAAGTAAACAACCCCACAAGTCTCTACTAGAAAAACATGTCACTAGGACATGCATGGTCAGATTTTCATAGAAGACATAGACGCAGCAGTGCAAGATCCTAAATTTTCATCCTTTATGGATGACTATTTGGCAAATGATCCTCAATGCTATCTAGCAAAATTGCTAGCAGAAGGTGCCAAACTACCCATAGGATTTGATATACGTACCTTGCAAACATATTCAACTCAACCATCTCAAACTGCAACGTCAACTATCTCTATTCCACAAATTACTGCAGCAATACCAACTCAGACATCGTCAATTGTAAACACCACCCCTTTCAACATCACACAAGGTTTACAATTTACTATGGGGGCAACTTTCTCCAACCCCTTTAGCACCAACATGACTGGTAAGAGAACCAAAGTTGGAAAAAACATACCTATACCAAGTCAAACCATTCAGACAGGAAGCATTCCTATTCCTAATCAGACAATTCAAACAAGAAGCATTCCTATACCTACTCAAACCATTCAGATAGGGAATATCCCTATACCGAATCAGAATATCTCGACAGGATATATTCTCTCACCTAATCACAACCCGTCACAGAACATGGCGTATCAAAATGCTTACATTGATCCAAATATCACTAACACCATGTCCTTGACACAAGTTGATGTCCTTCAAAACAAGATGCAAAATATTCAACAGCAGTTGGACAACATGTCTATGTCCGGAAAATGAACTATCTCAGCGCAAGACCTATGTCCATGTCCCTTTGACAAAGCGCTTTACATGACACCTTTCCCCCATGGATACATTATACCAATTTTTCCTAAGTATAATGGGAGAAAGAATCCTATAGAACACATTAGAGAGTTCTCAACAACGTGCATGGACATAGCGTATGACCCCGCATATTTGATGAGACTATTTCCACGAACCCTTGTCAGGATAGGACTGGAATGGTTCTCTAAATTACCATATGGTATACGATCTTGGGGTGAATTAGCTGAGAATTTTATCGAACATTTCACCTTTAACATAGATAGTGAGGTAACAATTTCAACCTTGTGCCACAGGACACAAGAAGATGGTGAAAATTTCACCACTTTCTTCCAGAGGTGGCGAAGTCTAGCTAGTAGGTGTCCAATTGGAATACCCAAAAAACAAAAGGTCACAATATTCCTAGAGATCATCAACCCCAAATTGCGAAGTGATCTAAGGGTACACTATTGTACTTCATTCTTAGACTTAGTACAAAAGGGAATCATCCTCGATAAAATCCTCATAGACAAAGGAGAAATGAAAGCACCAAGCAGAAACCCCATTGTCCAAAATCAAAACGCGCCAAATGATAGAAGGAAATTCTGGTCTAGGAACAAGAATGTTACAAATGATGGCATTGTTGATGCTAAAAACATACATACGAGACTAGTTATCACACTTAGAGGGTACAACTCCAATCAAGACACGACAGATAGTCCAAATCAACAAGCTAACTATGTCCAAAATTCACAACAACAAAGACCACAACAAAGGAGATTTCCTACACGTGAATTTACACCTTTAGGACAACCAATCGAGGTTATTTACAAAGAATTGATTAAACACAATCTCATCAAACCTTTGGAACCAAGGGAGTATGATCCTAGATAGTTTAAACCTTCTTGGTGGGATGACAAAGCCCATTGTGAATATCATCAAACCAAAGGGCACAACCTCCAACAATGTCGTCAACTCAAGAACATAATACAAGAATTTGTTGAGAACGGAACCATAGAGGTTGGTGGATAGAAAAACACTAAGAACAGTGATCATAAGGTCTTCAAGGACCCATTACATGACCAGACAAAAGGAAAAGCCTCCAGTTTGGGACCTAAGACCAATCCATCAGCCAATTACGCAAACACCAACTATGACTATGGAAAAGGAAAGATCGTATATAGCCTCCGCGTGGAAAATGAGCATGTCGATACCTTCACCATTAAAAAGCATCTGGAATGTAGTGTAAACACATGTAGAACTAAGATCACTATTCCAGGTCCTTCTTCTGAGCCATCTACGCAAGCTTCCAAGTTCAAGTACAATCTTCTTGATCAATTGAGTAAAACCCTCGCGTAAATATCTATCTTGGAATTGTTGACCTTATCACCTGGGCATCGAGCCATCCTTGACAAAGCTCTATAGAATACAACCGTTCCTATAGACTTGGATGTCAATCATTTCGAAGAGATGGTAAGATATTTAACCAATTCACATCATGCCACCTTTTTCTAATAGGATTACTCAGCTGAAAAGTCAGATCATAATGACCCCTTACATCTTGAAGTCTTAGTCCATGAAACCAAAGTCAAACGAGTCTTGGTAGATGGAGGAGCAGGTTTGAACCTGTGTACCATTAAATTGGTTAAGGCATTAGGATTCTTAGAAGACTGTGTAGATACCTCTAAGAGTATAATCATCAAGGCTTACGATGATGAGGAAAGATCGTCCAAAGGAGTTGTCACACTCCTTATCCAAATTGGCCCAACAATCATGAACACCAGCTTCTGAGTCTTGGATCTCACCCTCCCATACAACTTGTTGTTAGGTAGACCTTGGATACATGCAATGAAGGTTGTACCTTCAACATACCACCAATGTCTCAAATTCCCCTATAATGGCACAAAGATCACCATTGATGGTGATCCAGATCCTTTTCAGTATTGTACAAGCCTAAAGGAAATTCCACAACGACAAGTGCTAGTTAACTAAGAAGATTCTTCATCCACTTTATCCCAATACATTGACCCCTCACATCTCACTAAGTCCCTTTCATTCAAACCACCATCATCCACTCCAAAACTCGAGATCCAAGACAAGGGCTACGGAAAATACAAAATAAAGGCATCATACTATGTTAGTGAATTGATTCCACCTAAGGCATATGGCCTACCCATGGCGGATAGAAGATAGTCAGTGGTCATGTTTCATGTTCCCCCTACAATGACATTAACCAAATGGGGAGAGTTAAGCGAAGAAATTGTGGATCAAGGTGATTCCTAGTTGTATCAAGAAGAACATGAATACCCCTCCCCATCTATTCAAATAGCCAAGGACCAGTACAGAAAAGGTTTTAAAATAATGAAAAAAGAAGGCTATGATGGGCACAATGGGTTAGGTCTATATTAGAATGGAAGGACCAAACCGATTACTATCTACCCACGACCGAAGTATCTAGGGCTAGGGTGTCAACTACTTAGAATCGGGTTTCTTGGTACTTCATTATCATTTCAAGAGGAAGTGAATGATTATGTAGACATTGAGACATCTCATAAACCACTTCCCCTACTTTACGACAAACCTCTAGTCTATGATGAATCCCCTTACTCTAGTGATGGTGAATGGGAGTCCCTTTCATCTACTAGTACTATGAACATAGATGCCTTATTTGGAGAATTGGACCTCAACGTGAAACCTGAACCAAAACTATCTAGTCCTCGTCCTAAGAAACACTTGTCCAAACAAGAATGGCAAGAGAACTATTATTGGGAAACCCTTGATCATGCATCTTAGGCACCTAAAAACCCATCTTCTGACGAATCTGCCCTTACTATGGTCCCACATCAAAGTTTACCTACCCGTAGGGAAAAGACCAAGCAGGAGTTAGTCCAAAACTTCTACGATCATGTCAACCACTCCATATTAACCTTGTCAGTAGATACCTTTAAAAACTCCGATGATGACATGCCACTTATATATCCTGAACTCATCAACTGGGATCAACAAGGTACACCTATCATAGATACATTCAAGAATGACGAAGCAATTGTTGAGTTCATGGGACTTAGAGAAGGCATACCAAGAGGGGACCATAAAGCAGGTTTTACCATAGACTTGGATGATAAGGCATACTTTGGGGAGTCTATTTATGCCTCTAGTCGAAAAAATGAAAATGAAAAGAAAAAAGACAATAAAAAGAAAAATGATGAGTCCCTAGGTGAAAACCGAAAGGCGCCTTTTGACGAAGAAAAAGACAAAATAAAGGACGTATCCGAGGGTGAAAACCTCTTAGAGGCACCCAAGGATAGAGGTTTAAATATTCTCCCCATTGAACAAGAAAAGTCATCGATGCTAATGGAAGAATCTGTTGAAGTCAACATAGGTATAGAAGAGAATCCTCAGAAGGTATATTTTGCAGCTTCTTTAATAGAGATAGAAAAACATGAGTTTAAGGACTTCTTCACAAAGAGACAAATAAACTTTGCATGGTCATATGTTGACATGCCTAGGCTGGATCCAGACCTAATATTGCATCATTTACCACTATAGCTAGGTACTAAGCCAGTCAAGCAGAAGTTGAGGAAGATGCATCCACAAATTGCTCTATTGGTCAAGGTAGAACTTAAGAAACTTTTGGATGTAGGATTCATAAGGACAATAGACTATGCGGATTGGATATCAAATCTTGTCCCAGTGACTAAGCCAACTGGGGGCATTCACATTTGCACTGACTTTAGAGACATCAACAAGGCATGTCCTAAAGATGACTTTCCTTTGCCGAATATCGACATGATAGTAGACCTTACAGCAAGCTACAAGATGCTATCCCTCATGGATGGTTTCTTTGGATATAACCATATTAAAATAGCACTTGAAGACCAACACAAAATAGCATTATGTGTCCATGGGGCACATACTGTTAGAATGTTATTCCATTTGGCCTTAAGAATGCAGGAGCTACCTATCAGCGGGCCATGACTATAATTTTCCATGACTTTGTACATACTTTCATGGAAGATTATGTAGATGACATCATAGCAAAATCAGAAACAAGGGATGATCATTTGAAAGTCTTATACAAGATATTCCAAAGGCTAGAGAATTACAATGTCAGGCTAAATCCAAAGAAGTGTGTCTTTGGAGTCAAATTAGGGAAACTGTTAGGGTATATCATCTCTCGCAGAGGCATTGAAGTAGATCCAAAAAAAGGTAAGAGCTATCATAGAAATGCTTCCTCCAGTCAATATTGGTCAACTCAGAACCTTACAAGGGAGATTACAGTCAATTAGACGTTTCATAGTACAATTGGTGGATAAAATACATCCATTTCAGCATCTACTTAAGAAAGGAGTGCCATTTGTATGGACCCTTAAATGTCAAGAGGCCTTCCAGCAAATCAAGGACTATTTGCTTACTCCACCAGTCTTAATGCCACCTATAGAGGGAAAAACATTGATACTTTACATCTAAGCAACTCAGTTGGTATTAGGGGCTCTTCTTGCACAACATGATGATCAAGGTCATGAGAGAGTAGTCTATTATATCAGTCGTACCTTAGTGGGCTATGAATTGAATTATAGCAACATAGAACATGCTTGTCTTGTGGTGTAGTATTTGCTACCCAAAAACTTTGGCACTATATGCTCAATCGACAAACGATGCTAATTGCAAAGATTGATCCACTTAAATACCTCCTAAGTAAGGCAGCTTTAACAGGTCGATTGGCTAAATGGGTCATGATACTTAGCGAGTGTGACATTCAGTATGTAGAAAAGGAAGGCTATAAAAGGATAGGTGATTGCAAATCAACTAGTTGATGCACCTATAAAGGCAGACCATCCATTAGTGGCAGATTTTCCAAATGAATTTCTCTTCAACATTGACATTAAAACAAAATGGAAATTGTACTTTGATGGGTCACACATAAATTGTGGTTCAAGAGCTGGTATATTATTTGTCACACCTCAAGGTAATACCATTCCCAAATCATTCAGGATTGCATTTCCTTTTACCAACAATATAGCAAAATATGAAGCTCTAGTGATAGGGTTGAAAATGGCAATTCAATGGGCAATTACGAGCCTACATGTTTTTGGTGACTCTCAACTTGTAATCCAATAGGTAAATGATGACTACGAGACTAAGGATGAGAAGCTTGCACCATACAAGCAAATGGTAGATAGTTTCAAAGAGCATTTCAAAGACATAACTTTTCAACAAATACCATGTATCCAGAATAGAGCTGCAGATGCAATGGCAACTGTGGGTTCCTTGTTGGATATTCTGAGTAATGTGCCTAAGTTCGAGTTCTTGGTTGAACAACTTTTTGTTCCTGCTTATGATGTCCCCGATATGGTGATAGTGTGTACCATTTTTGGTCCTATGTCTCCTTGGTATAAAGACATATTCGATTACCTCACTGACCAAACCCTACCTCAAGGCTTCTCTAATAACCAACATTGAACATTCATCTGAAAGTTAGCTAAGTACACCATCATCAGAGAAACCCTATATAGACGCACCTTAGATAACACCCTTATGAGATGTCTTGATGTTGAAGAAGCACAAATGAATTTGTGAGTGGTACACGAGGGTATATGCGGATCTCATTCGAGTGGTCTCACTCTAGCCCACAAGATTATGAGACAAGGTTACTATTGGCCTAGAATGGAGAAAGATTCATACGTCTTTGTAAAGAAGTGTAGACAATGTCAAATACATGGAGACTTGATAAGAGCACCAACGTAGGAGCTTCGTCCAATTACTTCACCATGGCCCTTCGCCCAATGGGGACTCGACCTCGTAGGTAAGATACACCCTCCATCATCAAATGGCCATAAATTCATCATCACCGACACCGAATACTTCACCAAATGGATTGAAGCTATTCCCATGACATACATAACCGACACACAAATATCTAAGTTTATCCTAAACTATATCATTTGTTGGTATGGTGTACCACAATCCATAATCACAGACAATGGCCGCCCATTCAAGAACCAAGAAGTACGCCATTTATGTGAAGAATTCCACATCAAACACCATTTCTCCACTCTGTATTACCCACAAGGTAATGGCCAAGCTGAGGCATCTAATAAGACTATTGTTAGAATCCTTAAGAAGCCTGTTAATGACACTGGCCGTGATTGGCACCTATAGCTTAATCCTCCCTTATGGGCTTATCGCACAAGCATCCGTACTCCCACCAATGCCACTCCATTTTCCCTTGTATTCGGGTCTGAAGCTATCTTACCTATTGAGGTTGAAATACCTTCTCTATGGGTATCCTTGAAGGGTCATGTGGATGATGAAGAGTACCATGTCTCAAGGTTACAAGAGCTAGAATTGCTGGATGAACGAAGATAGAAGGCATTAGATCATTTGCAAGCATATCAGAATCGTCTTCGTCATAGTTACAATAGGAAGGTTCTCAATAGACATTTTGACATTAGTGACCTGGTATTAATGGAGAATCCTAAGAACCAAGCTAAAAGATAGAAACCAGGTAAGTTCGAGCCTAATTGGTTGGGGCCCTATATAGTCACAGAAGCCTTTGGATCAGGAGCGTACCAACTCTCTACTCCTGAAGGAGAGCCGCTTTTGTCCCCTATGAACAATCTGCATCTAAAGAGGTTCTATGCTTAGTCTCTGAGAATCCATGTCTTAATCTAGAAAAATATAAATAAATAAATAAATAAACAAAAAAATGGTTACCTTGATGAAAACCTGGCAAACAGGCATCTTTGTAACACCAAAAAAATTGAGAAAATTAAAAAAGAAAAGAAAAGAGAAATAAATCCGTCCAATAGTGAAAACCACTTCGGTGGCACTATGGATAAGTACCATGGTGAAAACTTGGCAAATAGGCACCATGTGTAGTCAAGCTTGCCCTTTCATCTACCAGCATTCTAATCAGACTTTTTCATCATCATTCATAATAAATGGCTATTTTATCCATTCCTTGAAACGATTGACATCTAGCATCCATTCCATCATATTACCCACTCCATCTTCCAAATCTTATTCCTGACTAGGGTAAAATCCTTGTTCTATGCCCTAACACCTTGTACATAACGTCGCATCATCGAAAATGTCTTGAAAAATACCAAAAAAATTAGAAAACTTCAAAAATCCAAAAAAAATCGAAAAATGTCAGAAAATCCCAAAAATAGAGTTAGGTCATCATGTCAGGTCATCATGTCAAGTCATCATGTCAAGTCATTATGTCAAGTCAGTCATGTTAAGTCAGTCATAGACATAGTTGAACTACGTTGCCTCTGCGACTGGGACGTAGGCAAGGCCATTAATCGATGTGCCCTCGAGGCATTAGGTCTGTCAGTCTAGGTTTGTCATGTATCACACATTTAAATCATGACGCTTTGTATATTCAAAGTCATTGGTCATGTCGAACTACAAGGTCTGTGCATGTACAACGTAGGCAAGGCTAATCAATTGATGAGCTCCTGAGACCACACTAGGTCAGTCCAATAGGGCTCTTCACAATCACTATCAGACAAGTTGCATATCATAGTTTAAAGGTATCATTTCATGTCATACACGGTCAACACACGCACACACAATTTATTAGTCAAGGAATCAAAACAAGTCAAACAACAACAAGGCAAAACATCTCAAATAGTTATCAAGTCAATATCACACACATTGTTAAAGCAATCAACCTATGTCTAAACAAGATATGTTTTTCTTGTCAATAGATGTCATCAATTGTCATAGTCTAATGTGGGTTGTCACTTCAACGTCATCAGGCTCCAATGTCTTATACGACATGTGTCTTACTGAAACCAGGCTTTGTCATGCCTTATACAGAAGTCACCAAGTCAAAACCAGACTCAACGTCTTATGCGGTATGTGTCATTCTCTCACATTATGCTATGTCAAACATCAAATAATCCCACAAGATCAAGTTTTGACGAATACATTTATTTGGCTTTATGACTTTATATCTTATTTTGTCTTATCTTTTTTTCAATTTGTGCAAGATCCTATTACTAGCTTTCTTAAGGATGTCCCTTGAAGGATTTAGAGAAGCAATGATGTCAGAGGACTCTTTTTCTTTGGCTGTTGTCTGCCAACTATCTTTTTAACAATGGTTTTTGAGTCATGTTACTATCTTCCTCAAGGATGTCCTATCAAGGATTCATAGGAGCGATGACATCTCATGACCCGTCTTTTATTTGTCTGTTGTCTATGGTTTGTCTCGACAAAACGACTGGGGCAATTTTGTCTTTAGTGTGAGTTGAGACATTCCTTGTTTGTGACTATCTGTTTTTCACAGATGGATGACTTTGTACACTATGGTCTATCTCATATCATAGTCTGTACTATCCATCTATGTTATGTCCCACCCAGTGATGATAACAAGCAAGTATAGCATGTTTGGCAATATATCAAAGATCATTTTTTTCTCAATCAATAACCATTCTTTTTCAATACTAACTTTTTGAATTATCCATGCTAACATTTCTTCTTTTCTGCATGTTCACCACCATTATCTATCCATTTTGAGAGCACACTCATGTTCTTCAAACCCACCTATCCTCTCGAGGGGGCATACCACTACCTCCTCGTCATTCTCCCTTTCATACCCTAACCTGTTTCATGCTGGGGCACGATCAGGGCATATTTTCTTTGACACAACATTATACCAACATTGTATCAAAGAGGGGCAAACTGTAGATATCGAAAATTGGTCTAGGCCTGCGAGTACACATATTCGACATAATTTTCTATAGTCCATGGTCATGATTAAATAATGTTAATTATTTAATTAACTTTTCTAACACATATTTCCTCTATTAATTAAATACCCCTTTTTAATTAATTCATTAATTCATTAAATGGCTTTTATCCAACTTGACTAATTAAATACATCACAATTATTTAATTATGTCCCTAACTAATTTATTCTACGCCCCCTTTATCTATCAATTAAATAATTTATTATTTAATTACCCCTTTATCATAATTTTCCAACTATAATTAAATATCTTTATTTAATTATCCATTTAACCCCTTTATCTATAATTAAATATTTATCATTTAATTATTCATATTTATCCTTTTCAAACAGTCAAATTAAATAAATTAGTTTATTTATTTAATTAAAGTCTTATTTTCGAATGTTGAATTAAATTAGCATTTAATTCATATTTAATTATTTATGTCACATTCTTCTATCAATCAGTTGACTAAGTCATTCACTCACCTTCGGACTCGAGTTCTATTTTTAGTTCTCCAGTTATCTCTTCAGTTTAAACACCAGTTTAACTCTGTGAGAGAATTCTCTGTCACAACTAGTCGATTAACTAGTTCTAACTCACATTTGCATTCGAATGCATTTATTCTCCAACTTCTAACTTTGGCTTTTGCATACAAAGTCTATTTCTTCTATTTTTGAAGATGAAGATTAGAACTCATGTTCTAACTCACCTTCTAAAATTAGTCTTTATCCTGCAGTTGAAATCATGTTCTAACTTGCGTTCTATCTGTCACATAACTCATTGCATGGCATTCATCAATCTTGTCTGTCGATCTCTCTTTCAATTTGAGCCGATCGTTTGAAAACACAAAATCTATAAAATGGCCTATCACAATCATTATTCCTCTCCCGAAATTATACACTTTTGAGAAGAAATAATCTTCGATATTTTGCTTAGACATTCAACACAGCTATACTTGCATTCAAACACAGAAATCTGAGGGCAAGAACACTAAAAAGGAAAAATGGAGAAGAGCAATGGAGTTAATTCAAAAGGGTGAATACATATTCGGTGAGATCAATTTAGTTTGTTAATTATTCATTATGTTTTCAATTTCGTTATTTATTGTTTGATTTTAGATTAGTTTTGATATAGATTAGGATTAATATTGTTATTTCTAGTTGCAGATCTTATTAGACAGATTTAATCTACAGTTACAAGTATTCTACTGATAATCCTATTCTAATCATCTTCTTCATCTAGCCTTGAATTCCTTTATATATGTCGGAAGCTACAAGCTTCAGGACTTTACAAAAAATTCATATCGTTTCATAACTAAATTAAACATGAACATAGAAAGTGAGAAGTTCAAAAATAATCCATGATGCACCATGATCATTGAAGATCTACCCAAGGTCCATGCTCCATGATAATGCATCAACCCATGCGAGACTTTGATAATCCTCTACACCTTACTTGGCTCGTGCAATCAATATATTGACCTTCAACAAATGTTCAATGTATCCCATTTTGTCATAAGTATCAACATTACTGATGATGTATTTCATAACATAATTCAGATCAAAGATTCACCCAAGTTGTAAATGTGTTTTCCTATCACCTCTTCTTCATCATTGATTTCATACAGAGCCATTGGAAAATACTGAGAAACTTCATCTTTCCACTCATACTGATCTTTCAACTCCCCTTCATCAAAGAATCTTGGTAAAGCCATGCTCAAAGGCTAGTTGAAATCATCTAGTTCTTGTGTTAATATGTTGTGGAAATGATCATGCATTTTCATCAATTCTTGGTGCTCCTGAAGGATTTTTTTTCCACCATCCCCTTTAGCTTTTATTTGCTCTTCCACCTCTTTCATCCTATTGTGTAACCTACCATGTTATTGGTGGGTTGCAAGTGTCTTGTTGTGGATGGTTTTGTTGGTGTTTAAAATAAAAACCCAGCTAGGATTTGTAATTCTCTAAGAGGTATCCAACATCTATATTGAAGAACAACGAAGACTAGTGGCCAACTGACAAGATTCAGTCAAAAAATGACATCTCCTACACTTCTGGCTCTACAGGACCAAGGTGGGTAAACCTAAATAATGCTCAAAACTTAATTCACTCATACACAGACATTGTTTTACAAAGCAGATAATTCCCAATGAAACAACACTAAGGGAAGCATTGACAACTTTAAATTTGGCTAAATTCTCAGTAGCTCAACCCTCTCTCAGCCATTGGAAAGTAGGACACATAATAACATAGTAAGATTAGAATGATTTTGCATTTAAAATTGTTTCTGAGATGCACAAACTGAAAAATAGATCAGTGCTAGTTCTGGGCCATGGAGTCAAACACATAAAACTAATTCTCCAACAAATAGTCTTCAACCAGTGCATTTAACTTGCTAATGCTTTGCATTAATTGTTAGTGCCTTGCACCAAAAATCCTTCTCTTGATATCAATTAGATTCTTCTTATTAAATCCCATCTGCACACTTGAAATCACAATCACCTGCTCAAAGCATTTTAACCATTTCTTTGAAACAAAACAATGAACAGACAAAACAATCTCATGAAACTTGAGATGATAAATTCAAAGACACTTTGTATTATTGAATTTACATGACTGAAAGTGTACAAATGTGGAGATAATCTGATGACATTCATGAATGTGAAAGCACTTCATGATGTTAATTGCATAAACTAGTTGTATTTACTCTTGAATTCATAAAATTATAGCTTACATACTCAAACAATGACTCAAAAAATACAAATCTCTATCTACACAGTCCAATACCAAAACTCATAACCCAATCCTAGAACCCCTTACAATGAGAGAATAATAGAAGATATAGAAGAAGAGAGGCAAGAAGGAGCAGCCCTAAAACTAATATGTTGCAGACACGTGGCAACTCCATTCCCATTGATCAATCAAAAAGAATATCTTTTCCTCTGCAGTAACAAACATATTCCCTCAAAAAAAGCATCAGCTCATCATTGCTCAGCAACAAAAAACATGCCCATGTGGAGATACTCATCATTTTATCTAGGTGCTCTAAAAAGCTCTTTCCTGTGCAAATTTTGTTTTAGCTCTTTATTTGCCCAGCAAGTGAGAAATATCTCCTCTTTTACAATGTTGGAGCTACACATTATAATTCCTAGCAAATGAAATATTTCTTTCAAATATTTCACTTGTTTTACAATAAAGCCCCAACAAAGATAATAATTTCAAAACATTTCCTGTCCCAGTTTATTTCCCAACATTTTACTCTCAGGAAACATTTTAATTTTAAATGCTTGGCCATTTAAAAATTTCTATGGGCTCGCCCCCTTTTTCAAACTATGCAACCTTTTGAATTTTTTTTTTTAAAATAACCTCTCGTGCATTCTCGAACACCTTGTGACATTTTCCATGATCTCATCTTTCCTCCTGCGAGGTCAGGGAGGTTGCGAGGTCCATGAGGTTGCAAGGTCCATGAGGTCTTGCGAGGTCAGCGAGGTCTGCCCCAAATTTATTTTTTGCAAGCTCTCATGCTCTCTTCCATGAATTCCCATGAAGTTGTGAGTGCCGCCACTGCTGCTTTTCAGCCAATTAGAAGCAAGAATTAAACTTGCTTGGATTAAAAACATTTGAAGGTGCACTTCAGAAAGTGTAGAAGCAAAATTTTCAAATGGGCATCTCAAATTTGCAAATTTTGAGAGTGCCATCAATGGCTCCGAATGGGGATGTATGCCCCCTGTGGGCATAGCAAGATTTCAAATCTCTTGAGAGTAGACCAAAAGTTGAGTCTAATAGGTTCCTAAACTGCTTCTTCATTTAACCCTGTTTTTCCACTTCATCTGATGACCCCAGGCCACTAAATGAAAAATGGGGATCAACACTTACCTCTATCAAATACTAATCTATAGAAAGAGCTGATCTCCCTCAACTTATGCTTTCCTTTATCAAACCACAACAACACTGGTGACTGCATCTTTGCAAACAAAAATACAAAAATTCCCTTGTGTAAATGTGAATTTTCTCTCTATTCAAGTCTGTCATCAAGTGTCAACCAAATGAGATATGTCACATCACTATTACTTTCTTCATTCTCTAATTTAGTATTAAGTGGCAGTATTTGAAAATGGGGATTAAGATCATTTGAAAGCATAGCTTGACCACAACCATCCGCCTGATAAAACATGTTGGTACCCACTATCAGGAAATCATTCACAACATCATTAACATGTTCACAATCACTATGCATCTGAAAGTCAGGCATACTTTCAAAATCCTGATTACTATGTGGCAACAACTGATTACATAAATCACTTATATCATTCTCAAGCTGAAAATAACTTGCCTCAGTGTTGTTCAAATCACCACATTCTATGAAAACCTCTTCCAGCTGACAAAAATAGCACTCACATTCTACCTTGTGGCTGGAATTGTTAAACTCAAACTGATTACTAGTTTGCATATCAGAAATAAAATTATCACAAGAACTTACCAAAAGATCTTGCTCATCATGCAAACCATCTCCAAGTGTACACAATCAAATAGACTCATGTATTAGCACACTTTGTAACTGTTCTTCATCATGTTGGTATTGCGAGTCATCAGGGATTTTTGACTCATCATCATCTATAATCATATAGTCATCCTCTGAACATAAGGTATCAACCTCTTCAATATTACAAGTTTTCTCAACAACGAGAAATTCTGGTTCAAAAGAACAATCTGATTTCTCATCGAAATCAACATCTTCATTCTCACTCAAAGATTCATGACTAGGCTCATTCAAGTCAGTTAATAAAGACTTATCCAAATCTTCATTACAATCCTCAAGATTTGACTCATTGGATATGTAAACCTCATGGTTATTTGTTGCTTCAAACTCATCAAAAGAAATTTCTGAACTTACATCAGTGTCCATATTTTCATACTCATCATACAGTGCATCATCACAATCAATTTGTTCATCATTGGAAAGAGAATCAGATTCACTTGCATCATACCTTGCATCTTGAAGGTCATCACCACTATCAAAGTCAATAGCGGTCGCACACAATAACTAAGAGTTGTCCTCATGTGCACATTTTTGATATCCTGTGGTTAACAGATATGAAATTTGTACACAATTCAATAGATCATTGTTTTGGTCTATTGTTTCAACCACTTCCTCTTCTTTACCTTCACTTGAATTGGATGTAATATCAAATTGTAAATTAGGGCATATCAAAGGACTCTCATCTTCAAACTCTGAGAATTCAATGGGCTGATCATAAACTGGATCTCCCCAATTATAGGAGGTAGAATTGTTGACAACATTGTCAAAAGAAAAGTCACAACCACTAAAAGTGAATGAACTGTCCACTTCTCCCTTCTTACTTTTCTCTGGGCTGTCATAACAACAATCCACATCACTTTTCATTTCAACATTAGATTGGGTATAATCACTGAACTTGTCACTTGCATCCTCTTGAGGATAGTCATAAACATCTTCTTTATCAAGCTGAAAACTAGAAATGGTCTCCTGATTGCAGCTGCTTGTGGCTTGTCTTTCAAAATGAAAATCATCACACACTCTGTCACTTGTAGCTAATAAACTTATGTTCTCAAGATAATTTCCTAAATCAGAAAACCCTCTTGTCTCGTTATGCAAACTTGTGTCAAGGCTACACTCAACATATGTAAGCTTGACTTGATCAATTTGATCATCATATTGCTGATCACATATCTCTTCTTTAAAAAGTAAATCCAACTCATATTCTTCTTCAGGTTCTTGGCTTGGGAGACTCAAATTCTGATTTGTAGTTGGGTACATTTCTTCTATAAGTTGTTCATTAACAACTTCCTCATCATCTGATGATGCATTCTTCTCATCTTCTAGCTTCTCAAGTATGCACTTGTTTGAAAACATATGATCATTTTCATTCACACCACTACTGCTTTCATCAACAAGTTTTCCCATAACTGAAGAAAACAAACTTTGAACATACTCATTCCTTTGTTTCTCCAAATTATCCAAAACTGAGTATTCCATCTGCATGCTCAATATTTCAAAATATTTTAACAATATACTAGATCCTTCTTCATAAGCTTCAAAATACATATGGATCCAGTCAGAAGTTCGAGGTCTGAAATTTTCTTGGATTAGTGAAAGAGCAACAACAAATCTATGACTGAAATCAATACTTGACTCTTCATTTTGTTTCTTGATCTCCTTTAACCTCATGATAAGGTTTGAGGGATCTCTTGCAAATTCTTCTCTATAAGCAGCCACTAATTCATCCCAACAAGGAAATGACTTCTCAGGAAAGCTTAGATACCAATCCTAAGCTCGTGCTTCAAGAGATCTGACAAAAAATCTCATCTATATATTGCGATCTCTGAATGAATGTTTCTCCATGAAGCAGGAAAAACATTGAACATGTCCATCTCCTTCACATATGGTATACCCATCAAATGTAGGCATCTCCTTATAAACTTGAGCTGACATACTTTCAGTTTCATAATCAACCCATGACAAATCTAACTGAGCATATAATGGATCAAAGGAATTGACAATGGGTGCAATGACTTCACAAGTAGACATAGTTTGATGGTCTCTTGACCAGGCTTGTTGAAACATTTGGTGTCTTTCATCCATTTTCTTTAAGTCCTTTTTCAAATACATCATTCCATTCTGGCCTGAACCTAGGCTTATTAACTCTTGGGTTCTTACACTTTGGGGTATTAGATGCTTGAAGATTATTATACTCTTGACACTTCTTGACAAGTTGAATCAAAGTATTGACTGGTATAGCTACTTTACATTTGTGATCCATGGATATTACAAATTAAGGCTCACTAATTGTGCATAATTACAAGCCTAACCACATGATGGATAAGAGGGATAATTACTAACATAATGACAACCTGGGCTTGAAGATTATGACAATACAAATGGATGGAAACCCCTAAGATACACAAATACATTCTAACCATACAAACTAGCATATATTTGAGCACTAAACATAATCTTTCAATGGAACAACAATTACATTCAAAAGATCCAACAAATAAAAGTGTGCAAACTTAATTTACTATTCTTTCCCTTTGTTAGTGCTAACTCACTCAATAGGGAAACAAAGTTTCTTCTAAGACGTTCAAATATGGTCTTCATACACAAGTTCTTGAAAACCAAAAGTGAAGAATACCTGGAAACTTTTAAATTGCTGCAAATTGTCTTCCTGACTGGTAATATTTTTAGATCTGGAACTTTCTTCAAATTTTTAACAGGTTCTATCAACAGAGTCGCCACCAACTTTCATAGAGGATTGAACTTCAAGCATTATGAAATTCTTTCAGATGTAAGCTTCTTCTGAATTCCTTTCCACCAGTAGAGCACCACAAATTACAAAATTGTTCAGGTTCACTGCAACAAATTCTTCTCCAGGGTTGAAATCCTTCAAAATTTGAACTAAATCAGAATGGTAAATCATTTGACTCTATGCAATGACTCTTAAGGCTAGATTCTACAATTAGAATTTTATCAAATTCTCTCCAGCAGAGTCACCATTCTGTTGGTGACTCGGATGGGAAAATAGATCAATACTGTGCAACCTCTGGTTACAAAAATAATTCAAAACTTTAATGACTCTATAACAACACCGTCTGTAACCAAATCTTCTAAGTTCATCCCCAATAGAGTCACCATTCTATTGGTGTTTAAAATAACAACCCAGCTAGGATTTGTAATTCTCTAAGAGGTAGCCAACCTTTATAATGAAGAACAAGAAAGACTTGTGGCCAACTGACAAGATTCAGTCAAAGACTAACATCTCCTACACTTCTGGCTCTATAGGACCAAGCTGGGTAAACCTAAGCAATGCTCAAAACTTAATTCAGTCATACACTGACATTGTTTTACAAAGTAGATAATTCCCAATGAAACAACACTAAGGGAAGCATTGACAACTTTAAATTTGGCTAAATTCTCAGTAGCTCAACCCTCTCTCATCCATTGGAAAGCAAGACACTTAATAACACAGTAAGATTAGAATGATTTTGCATTTAAAATTGTTTATGAGATGCACAAACTGAAAAATAGATCAGTGTCAGTTTTGGGCCATGGAGTCAAACACATAAAACTAATTCTCCAGCAAACAGTCTTCAACTAGTGGATTTAACTTGCTAATGCTTTGCATTAACTATTAATGCCTTTCACCAACAATCCTTCTCTTGATATCAATCAGATTCTTCTTATTAAATCCCATCTACACACCTGAAATCACAATCACTTGCTCAAAGCATTTTAACCATTTCTTTGAAACAAAACAATGAACAGACAAAACAATCTCATGAAACTTGAGATGATAAATTCAAAGACACTTTGTATTATTGAATTTACATGACTAAAAGTGTACAAATGTGGAGACAATCTGATGACATTCATAAATGTGAAAGCACTTCATGATGTTAATTGCATAAACTTGTTGTATTTACTCTTGAATTCATAAAATTACACCTTACATACTCAAACAAAGACTCAAAAAATACAAATCTCTATCTACACAGTCCAATACCAAAACTCAGAACCCAATCTCAGAACCCCTTACAATGAGAGAATAATAGAAGATATAGAAGAAGAGAGGTAAGAAGGAGCAGACCTAAAACTAATCTATTGTAGACACATGGTAGCTCCATTCCCGTTGATCAATCAAAAAGAATATCTTCTCCTCTGCAGCAACAAACATATTCCCTCAAAAATAGCATCAACTCATTATTGCTCAACAACAAAAAACATGCCCATGTGGAGATACTCATCATTTTATCCAGCTGTTCTAAAAACCTCTTTCCTGTGCAAATTGTGTTTTAGCTCTTTATTTGCCCAGCAAGTGAAAAATATCTCCTCTTTTACAATGTTGGAGCTACACATTATAATTCCAAGCAAATGAAATGTTTCTTTCAAATATTTCACTTGTTTTACAATAAAGCCCCAACAAAGATAATAATTTCCAAACATTTCCCATACCACTTTATTTCCCAACATTTTACTCTTAGGAAACATTTTAATTTTAAATGCTTGGCCATTTAAAAATTTCTATGGGCCCACCCCCTTTTTCAAACTATGCAACCTTTTGAATTTGAAAAAAAGACAAACCCCTCGTGCATTCTCACACACCTTGCGACATTTTCCATGATGTCATCTTTCCTCCTGTGAGGTTGCAAGGTCCGCGAGGTCAGGGAGGTTGTATTCTCCCCAACCTCGCACCTTTTTTATAACATTACCAATAATCCACCGAGGTCAGCGAGGTTGCGAGGTCTGCAAGGTCCCGCGAGGTCAGCGTGGTCGGCCCCAAATTTATTTTTTGCCAGCTCTTGTGCTCTCTGCCTTGAATTCCTGTGAAGTTGTGAGTGTTGCCACTGCTGCTTTTCAGCCAATTAGAAGCAAGAATTAAACTTGTTTGCATTAAAAACATTTGAAGGTGCATTTCTGAAAATGCAGAAGCAAAATTTTGAAATGGGTATCTCAAATTAGCAAAATTTGAGAGTGCCATCAGTGGCTCCGACTGGGGATGTATGCCCCCTGGGGGGAATAGCAAGATTTCAGATCTCTAGAGCGTAGACCAAAAGCTGAGTCCAATAGGTGCCTAAATTGCTTCTTCATTTAACCCTATTTTTCCACTTCATCTGATGACCCCAGGCCACCAAATGAAAAATGGGGATCAACACTTACCTCTGTCAAATACCAATCTATAGAAAGAGCTGATCTCCCTCAACTTATGCTTGCCTTTATCAAACCACAACAACACTAGTGACTGCATCTTTGCAAACAACAATACAAAACTGCCCTTGTGCAAATGTGAACTTGCTTTCTATTCAACTTTGTCATCAAGTGTCAACCAAATCAAATATGTCACATCACTATTACTTTCTTCATTCTCTGATTTAGTATTAAGTGGTAGTATTTGAAAATGGGGATCAAGACCATTTGAAAGCATAGCTTGATCACAACCATCTGCCTGATAAAACATGTTGGTACCCCCTATCAGGAAATCATTCACAACATCATCAACATGTTCACAATCACTATGCATCTGAAAGTCGGGCATACTTTCAAAATTCTAATTATTATGTGGCAACAACTAATTACATACATCACTTAAATCATTCTCAAGCTAAAAATAGCTTGCCTCAGTGTTGTTCACATCGCCACATTCTATGAAAACCTCTTCTAGCTGACAAAATAGCACTCACATTCTGCCTTGTGGCTGGAACTGTTAAATTCAAACTGATTACTAGTTTGCATATCAGAATTAAAACTATCACAAGAACTTACCAAAAGATCTTGCTCATCATGCAAACCATCTCCAAGTGTATGCAAACAAATACACTCATGTATTAGCACAATTTGTAACTGTTCTTCATCATGTTGGTATTGAGAGTCATCAGGGATTTTTGACTCATCATCATCTATAATCATATAGTCATCCTCTGAACATAAGGTATCAACCTCTTCAATATTACAAGTTTTCTCAACAACGAGCAATTTTGGTTCAGAAGAACAATATGATTTCTCATTGAAATCAACATCTTCATTCTCACTCAAAGATTCATGACTAGGCTCATTCAAGTTAGTAAATAAAGACTTATCCAAATCTTCATTACAATCCTCAAGATTTGACTCATTGGATATGTAAACCTAATGGTTATTTGCTGCTTCAAACTCATCAAAAGAGATTTCTGAACTTACTTCAGTTTTCATATCTTCATACTCATCATACAGTGCATCATCACAATAAATTTGTTCATCTTTGGAAAGAGAATTAGATTCACTTGCATCATACCTTGCATCGTGAAGGTCATCACCACTATCAAAGTCAATAGGGGCCGCACACAATAACTGAGAGTTGTCCTCATGTGCACATTTTTGATATCCTGTGGGCAACAGATCTGAAATTTGTTCACAAGTCAATAGATCATTGTTTTGGTCTATTGTTTCAACCACTTCCTCTTCTTTACCTTCACTTGAATTGGATGCAATATGAAATTGTAAATCAGGGCATATCAAAGGAATCTCATCTTCAAGCTCTGAGAATTCAATGGGCTGATCATAAACTGGATCTCCCCAATCATAGGAGGCAGAATTGTTGACAACATTGTCAAAAGAAAAGTCATAACCACTCCAAGTGAATGAACTGTCCACTTCTCCTTTCTTACTTTTTTCTAGGCTGTCATACCAGCAATCCACATAACTTTGCATTTAAAAATCAGATTGGGTATCATTACTGAACTTGTCACTTGCATCCTCTTGAGGATAGTCATAAGCATCTTCTTTATCAAGCTGAAAACCAGAAATGGTCTCCTGATTGTAGCTACTTGAGGCTTGTATTTCAAAATGAAATTCATCACACACTATATCACTTGCAGGTGATAAACTTATTTTCTCAAGAGAATTTCCTAAATCAGCAAACCCTCTTGTCTCATTATGTAGACTTGTGTCAAAGCTACACTCAACATATGAAAGCTTGACTTGATCAATTTGATCATCATATTGCTGATCACATATATTTTCTTTAAAAAGTAAATCCAACTCATATTCTTCTTCAAGTTCTTGGCTTGGGAGACTCAATTGCTGATTTGCAGTTGGGTACATTTCTTCTATAAGTTGTTCATTAACAACTTCCTCATCATCTGATGATGCATTCTTCTCATCTTCTACCTTCTCAAGTATGCTCTTGTTTGAAAACATCTGATCATTTTCATTCACACCACTGCTGCTTTCATCAACAAGTTTTCCCATAACTAAAGACAACAAACTTTGAACATACTCATTCCTCTGTTTCTCCAAATTATCCAAAACTATGTATGCCATCTGCATGCTTAGTATTTCAAAATCTTTTAACAATATACTAGATCCTTCCTCATAAGCTTCAAAATACATATGGATATAGTCAGAAGTTCTAGGTCTAAAATTTCCTGGGATTAGTGAGAGAGCAACAACAAATCTATGACTGAAATCAATACTTGAGTCTTCATTTTATTTCTTGATCTGCTTTAACCTCATGACAAGGTCTGAGGAATATCTTGCAAATTGTTCTCTGTAAGCAGCCTCTAATTCATCCCAACAAGTAAATGACTTCTCAAGAAAGCTTAGATACCAATCCCGAGCTCGTGCTTCAAGAGTTCTGACAAAAAATCTCATCCGCATATCCTGATCTCTGAATGAATGTTTCTCCACGAAGTAGGAAAGACATTGAACATGTGCATCTCCTTCACATACGGTATACCCATCAAATGTAGGCATCTCCTTATAAACTTGAGTTGACATACTTTTAGTTTCATAATCAACCCATGACAAATCTAACTGAGCATACAATGGATCAAAGGAATTGACAACGGGTGCAATGACTCCAGAAGTAGACACAGTTTGATGGTCTCTTGACCGAGCTTGTTGAAACATTTGGTGTCTTTCATCCATTTCTTTAAGTCCTTTTTCAAATACATCATTCCATTCTAGCCTGAACCTAGGCTTATTAACTCTTGGGTTCTTACACTTTGGTGTATTAGATGCTTGAAGATTATTATACTCTTGACACCTCTTGACAAGCTAAATCGAAGTATTGATTGGTATAGCTACTTTACGTTGGTGTTCCATGGATATTACAAATTAAGGATCACTAATTGTGCATAATTACAAGGCTGACCACATGATGGACAACAGGGATAATTAGTGACATAATGACAAATTGGGCTTGAAGATTATGACAATACAAATGGATGGAAACCCCTAAGAAACACAAATTCATTCTAGCCATCCAAACTAGCAGATATTTGAGCACTAAACATAATCTTTCAATGGAACTGCAATTACATTCAATAGATCCAACAAATAAAAGTGGGCAAACTTAATTTACTATTCTTTCCCTTTGTTAGTGCTAATTCACTCAATAGGGAAACAAAGTTTCTTCTAAGAAGTTCAAATATGGTCTTCATACACAAGTTCTTGAAAACCAAAAGTGAAGAATACCTAGAAACTTATAAACTGCTGCAAATTGTCTTCCTGATTGGTAGTATTTTTAGATCTGGAATTTTCTTCAAATTTTTAACAAGTTCTATCAATAGAGTCACCACCTCTTTTCATAGAGGACTGAACTTCAAGCAGTATGAAGTTCTTTCACATGTAAACTTCTTTTGAGTTCCTTTCCACTAGCAAAGCACCAAAGATTACAAAATTGTTCAGGTTCACTGCAACAAATTCTTCTCCAGGGTTGAAATCCTTCAAACTTTGAACTAAATCAGAATGGTAAATCATTTGACTCTATGCAATGACTCTTAAGGCTAGATTATGAAATTAGAATTTTATCAAATTCTCCCCAACAGATTCGCCATTCTACTAGTGACTCAGATGGGGAAAATAGTTCAATACTATGCAATCTCTGGTTAGATAAATAATTCAAAACTTTAATGACTCTATAACAGCACTGTCTACAACCAAAACTTATGAGTTCATCCCCAGTAGAGTCACCATTTTGTTGGTGTTTAAAATAACAACCTTGCTAGGATTTGTAATTCTCTAAGAGGTAGCCAACCTCTATAATGAAGAACAACAAAGACTAGTGGCCAACTGACAAGATTCAGTCAAACACTGACATCTCCTACACTTTTGGCTCTACAGGACCAAGGTGGGTAAACCTAAACAATGCTCAAAACTTAATTCACTCATACACAGACATTGTTTTACAAAGCAAATAATTCCCATGAAACAACACTAAGGGTAGCATTGACAACTTTAAAATTGGCTAAATTCTCAGCAGCTCAACCCTCTCTCAGCCATTGGAAAGCAGGACACATAATAACATAGTAAGATTAGAATGATTTTGCATTTAAAATTGTTTCTGAGATGCACAAACTGAAAAATAGATCAGTGACAGTTCTGGGCCATGGAGTCAAACACATAAAACTAATTCTCCAGCAAATACTCTTCAACCAGTGGATTTAACTTTCCAATGCTTTGCATTAACTGTTAGTGCCTTGCACCAACAATCCTTCTTTTGATATCAATCAGATTCTTCTTATTAAATCCCATCTGCACACCTGAAATCACAATCACCTGCTCAAAGCATTTTAACCATTTCTTTGAAAGAAAACAATGAATAGACAAAACAATCTCATGAAACTTGAGATGATAAATTCAAAGAAACTTTGTATTATTGAATTTACATGACTGAAAGTGTACAAATGTGGAGACAATCTGATGACATTCATGAATGTGAAAGCACTTCATGATGTTAATTGCATAAACTGGCTGTATTTACTCTTGAATTTATAAAATTACAGCTTACATACTTAAAAAATGACTCATAAAATACAAATCTCTATCTACACAGTCCAATACCAAAACTCATAACCCAATCTCAGAACCCCTTACAATGAGAGAATAATAGAAGATATAGAAGAAAAGAGGCAAGAAGGAGCAGCCCTAAAACTAATCTGTTGTAGACACATGGCAGCTCCATTCCCATTGATCAATCAAAAATAATATCTTCTCCTCTGCAGCAACAAACATATTCCCTCAAAAATAGCATCAGCTCATCATTGCTCAGCAATAGAAAACATGCCCATGTGGAGATACTCATCATTTTATCTAGCTGCTCTAAAAAGCTCTTTCCCGAGCAAATTTTGTTTTAGCTCTTTATTTGCCTAGCAAGTGAAAAATATCTCCTCTTTTACAATGTTGGAGCTACACATTATAATTCCCAGCAAATGAAATATTTCTTTCAAATATTTCACTTGTTTTACAATAAAGCCCTAGCAAAGATAATAATTTCCAAACATTTCCTATGCCAGTTTATTTCCCAACATTTTACTCTCAAGAAACATTTTAATTTTAAATGCTTGGCCATTTAAAAATTTCTATGGGCCCACCCTGTTTTTCAAACTATGCAACCTTTTGAATTTTTTTTTTTTTTAAAATCCCCGTGCATTCTCACACACCTCGGGACATTTTCCATGATCTCATCTTTCCTCCTACGAGGTCAGTGAGGTTAGTGAGGTTTTGAGGTCCGTGAGGTCTCGTGAGGTTAGCGAGGTTGCGAGGTCAGCGAGGTCGGCCCCAAATTTAATTTTTGCAAGCTCTCGTGCTCTCTTCCATGAATTCCTATGAAGTTGTGAGTGCCACCACTATCTCTTTTCAGCCAATCAGAAGCAAGAATTAAACTTGCTTGGATTAAAAACATTTGAAGGTGCACTTCTGAAAGTGCAGAAGCAAAATTTTGAAATGGGCATCTCAAATTTGTAAAATTTGAGAGTTCCATCAGGTTCAACCTTGTTAGTATGTTCAAACATCTTGTCAAATATTTTACATACCAATTTTGAGGCCATTTCAAATATATTGGTCTTTAGTTTTTTTCTCAATTCTTCCTTTTTTTTCTAAGATAGTTCATGCTTTCATTTACAATATGTGGTTTCAGACATAGCCTCGAGTACTTTCCTTTCACAAATTTATTAATGGAGAATAGAGACCAAAATATGAGGGCCATTTCTTTCTTTAGTTAATTACATCCTCCTTTAATCTTTCATTCTCAAAAGCAAGCCCTTTGTTATCTCTTATCAATTTCTCCACTCGAGCCTTGGTAAATTTAGCAACATTGACATTTAGATCTATTGTCTAAATAGGATCTGTATCCCCTACTCTTTATATGAAAAGATGACCAAATACTTGGTTAGAGTTGTCAATAAGTGAGGGCCTTTTCCCTGGTGAGTAAAGGGCACAAATCTACAGACTAGCATTGTTTGGATTATACCCTGAACCAGTATAGATCTTGTCACTAGCCTCATCAGTTAGTTGTAAGGTTTAATTTTGTCTTTTCAAGAAGATGTTAAATATTGTGACTGACCTAATATCCCATCTGGGAAGTAGCATAACTCCTACTTCTTGTAACAACTCTCTTCCTCTTTTAGGGGTAATACCTCCCATATCCCTATCAACTTCTTCTTGCAATTCTTTCAAAGCATTGGATTCCTGCTCAGGGTTAATTTTATTTACCTTTTCTCTTTTCATTTTCCCCTTGTATTCATAGATGAATGACGTGAACTTTGGGGTTTGGATGAATGCATCATTTGATATAAACTATTGTCTTTCCTGATGTCTTAAATTTTCATTTAGATTTTCTAAGGCCTCAAATGAAATTATACTTCTTTTCAGTGGTAGTTCATACTAGGGTATGGTAGGAGTAGTAATTTGAATAACATCATCCTCCTCTTCAGTGTCATCTTCAACCATGATAGGAGTGTCAATTGAAAAACTAACCTCAGGAGTGGGTTGTGGTGATGAGTGATGCAAAGGCATGATGTTTTCAGCTTGCCTCCTAAAATGAGAATCTCTCCTCCATTCAAAAGATATGAGGGGTGTATCTTTAATCAATTCTTCTTCATGTAAAATCAAATACTCCACTCATTCCATTGGATCTTGTATGTCATGAGAGGCATCTGTGTATAATGGGTCATGACCTTTCCTCAATGATTCTTCCATTACTGTCTTGTTATATGCAGCCTTTCTCATTCTCACCTAAGTGTCATCACAATTTCTGATAACATCATCTACACATAACACATGCTCGTATCTTTTTAACTTTTATGTCTTCATTATGAATAAAATTTTTAGGGTCAAAACATTCCCTCTTATTTCCAAGTGGCATGTTGTAGTAGTTTATTTTTCTATGAACTGAATCATATCCTTTATTAGAAATGATAGTGAAATCACCAAAACATAGAGTGGATGACATGAGAGATTGTTTTCCATAACTCTTAGATGCATATAGTTAGAGTAAGCCAATCGCCTTATTATCTCAAGATATGCAACTCTGTCTAGAACTATTTTAGGTAGGAGTAATGGTGCAACCCCAAACCCATATACTCTTATCACGGTACAATCCTCATATGCATTCCAATATCCCAAATTGTGGTTCACTTTTCCTGTGGGGTTCTTCTCTTTGGGCCTAATAAATC
This sequence comes from Sequoiadendron giganteum, assembly GCA_007115665.2. Taxonomy (NCBI): domain Eukaryota; kingdom Viridiplantae; phylum Streptophyta; class Pinopsida; order Cupressales; family Cupressaceae; genus Sequoiadendron; species Sequoiadendron giganteum. Next base: position 471,655,210 of record CM021106.1, on the reverse strand, counting down.
TTTGTATTTTAGTAGACAAATTATAGTCACAATGGTGACCAAACATTTTGTACAGGGGCTTCAAAAAATATTCTTGAAAGTACAAATAATGGGACATGCCACATCCGCTATCCCAAATCGAGGTCCACATTTACATGAGCCTTATATTCTCATCATCATCCATGTATTTAATTCTCAAATCATATCCCCACATCCCCATTGCTTGTCCCTCATATAGAACCATATGCATAAGCAAGGAGTATTCTCTGAAGTTGATTGAATCACTATTATTTTTTATGGCAACAAGTGAAGAATTTATAACCTCGGCTAAGTACTCTACATAGTCAAATGACCTAGCATCTTGGCTTTGAACATCTATTTCTAGGACCATAGGATCAATGGCCATTTTTGTAGGGATGTCAATTCACAAGACCTATCAGGTCGAATATTAAGTATTTTGATAGTATTACTAAAATAAATCCATAGAAAATGGAGGTCTTTCATTACTAGAAAATCTTCTGATTTGATTTCTATAATCATGGGGTCTATGTAAGCATAATTTCCACCTCTTATAGCTTGTATCCATGGTATGATAGTCTTCCAAAGGATCCCTGACTCTTAATGGCATTTTATTAGAAGTGTCAAATTGAAAGACCATGGAAATGTAATATCTAGTGATGAGGATAAACTGTGACTCATCTCGTGAATGAATTGACCTCATCTTAGGGTTATACATTTTTTCCAGAACTTTAATTAATTGCACATTGATAAATACATTTGGTACTTCCAGCTTTCCCAATTTCATGTTCCATTGGCTCGACACATGCCTATGCCTATATTTATTTTTGTAATGGTATATGAATAGGTTATACCCACATTGAGTAGTCTATACATCTCCTAAGTTCTTATGTTTATCTTCCAACTTCTCAAATGAAAGGTTTAGCTGGGCTAATCATCTAGATTTTGGACTAGAACCGAGACATTGCTTGATTAAATCTTGGTTCAATGGTCTTGTTTCAATTTTTTATCTATTTTTTTTGGTTTCTCTAGTATTTATTCCATGTTTTACAACCCTATCTCTACTTTAATTTAGGAAAACTTCAATAAAATATCTAGCTGAGTCCAAGATACTTACTTCGACCCATGCCTCCTTCTCCAAAATTTTCACTATCGCTCGATCCCACATCCTCAGCTCTGAGCTCCAATTGAATTAGATTCTAAGATCTTACGAGTGAGATATATTCAATATTTAGCACACTTCCATCATCTTTGGTTCATAAATGTCACTTGCACCAACTTGCTAATCAGTGATACTCATTAATGTCAGTTATCTCATCGAACACTTCAGTAGTCATGTCAACTGAATGAGAAATACTTTTTGTTGTGTCGAAGAGACTTTAGTCATTCTTTGTCCAATACTCTATTTTCTCTTCAACATGCTTATGTGGTTGTTCCCTTTCAGATTTTTGAAGAGACATCTGATTATTTCTCTTCAACATCATATAGTCTTTCTGAAAATTTCATCTTGGGTTTTACCGCTTTCTTACATTCTTTCTTTCTTCATTGTCGGACTTTCAGAGAGACTTTTACAAATATCCCTTCGATATTCTAATGTTCATTTGAAAGTTATCTCCTTTTTGGTTATCATAGTTTCAGAGAGAATTTCATTCATGTTTCCATGATATGGGCTCCTCTCTTTGATATCTCATTATGCCTTATTTTGGAGTTTCGAAGAGACATCTGATTATTTCTTCTTGATATTGCACGGTCTCCTCAAAATCATCTCTTCGATGTTATTTTTTTGCATTCTGTTTCCATTATCGGAGTAATCAAAGAGCATTTTCTTAATGTCTTCTTGATGTATGATCATCTCTTTGATGTGTTTTTTCAGCTATTTTTCTAAGCATCGAAGAGACTTTCACACTACTCAGTCTGATACTTTGTTTACTATTTGAAATTGTATGATATGTGTTCTTTTCTTTCTTTTTCCAATTGTTCATCATTTATTACACAATAATCATTTATGTCCAAGAGATGTTTTTTGTTTCTAGAATTCCAAAATGACTTAGCATCCTTAAAATATTAACACTTCTTTGCACTGTAGTTTTTCGGAGAGACAGGGTTACTTTTCCCCTCAAAATGCCTAGGTATCCTCAAAATATTTCTTTTCGGGCTATCACAAAGACTTTTGAATATGTCACTTCAAAGCATGGTGGTTTTGCCAATATTTTTTGTTGGCTTCATTATCGATTTGTTGGGGAGACTACAAGGTAGTTCTCCTTGAAATGGAATTGTTTTGGTGAAATGAGCTCCTAGTGATGGACTTAAAGGGATCAAGGCAATGACTATGGGGAGAGTTATTTTTGAATGATAATAATTTTTTTATTGGAATGAATTTAGGGAGACTACAACATTTTAGGCTTATTTAGATAAAAATGATGGTTTTGAGCATGGATGCATATGGTGTAAAATATAATGGTCATAATGAGGTGACAAAAATTGATGAAATTTTGGGGTTGAATTTTGCTATCAACAAAATGATCTGGGTTAATCTACTTGATACATCTAGGATCTCTTTTCTATGTCATAATTCATTAAAAATTTAGCAGGAAAAATAGACATAAGCTACATGGTATTAGATAGTTTTTCACTAAAGTGATTTTTCAAATACTTAAAGCAATTAAAATTTTAGGGGGAGCACAACAAATGGGCTATGTTATGTTTTTTTAAAATATGAGCACTTCTCGTGCTCCCCTTATTTGAACCCCTTAATCTCCACCATTTTAAAAATAAATTAGTAATTTATGAAGTAGATTTAGAGCACTACTACTCTTGTTCTTGTTGCTCTTCAAATTTTGAGTCTAACTATCTTCAATATCTCATCCAAGATAATTTTTCTTGATTTTAAAATTAAAAAATGGTCATTTAAGACCCACTTTTGGTTTCCCATTTTCATGCACTTACCTCTAATTCATATATGATCATGGTTTAACTATAAATTCTCAACTAATAGTTGGCATATGGAATATTCCACACTTCCAACCTTACCTTGTTTCACTATGTTTTATTCATTTCATTCATCACTAATGTTATTTAATAACAATAAATATAAAGTGAATGGTTGGTTTCTATCTCTGACGTTGGTTTTCATTTTCCTATCCTAGCTTTACTAGGTTCCCTATGTTTCTAAGTTTTATAGACATATCATCATATAACTCTAAACTTATACAATCAAATTGCAACTTTTTTATAACTTCAAAGAAAATTATGGAATGTTCCTAATTATACAACCTTATACTCTATGAAAAATAATACAATTAGTGCATTGTTACCAAGGAAATTTAATGGGTGAAAATGTGTACAGCTCATTTATCCTTGAGAAGTACATAAATTATTTTTTACTTTTGTGTTATATATTTAAACCATATAGAATGTCTCACATTTCTATCTTAACAAAAAAAAATATTCAAGTTATAAAATACAATCAAACACTTATAAAATATAGAAAGGTTCTAGTCAAGTTTTGAACCATAAATAATAATCACTAACCTAAATCAAACTTTCCACCTTTAACATACAAGGGACACAAAAATAATCAAAAGAGGCCACTTGATACTCTCCACAAGGAAGAGCCAAAATGGTTGATTAGGATTTTGGTCCCATTTGTGTGTTTTATGGATTGACATGATATGGTGTGTTTGATTGATGATAGTAATCTAAGAAAAAATATGTAAATACAACAAACTATCACAGATTTAGAAAAATACAAAATTAATGTATAGAAACATAAAGCAAAAGAGTAGAGTGTAGGAATTATGGAACCTAGCATTCAAATTTGAGGAAAAACTAGCTAGAATAGGGTGAGGGAAACCTAGTCTAAATATTAGGGTTTTCTAACTTTCAAGATCTACACAAGAGCATCAAAATTTTGTCAGTAAAAAAATAATAGATCTTGCCCTTATTTGATGAAAGAGCATGTGTATATTCTTGATTTAGGTTTTTATGTCTTGAAATATCCAATATTATCCAATCCACTTTAGGTTTACAACCTACAAGAAAGAGAAGAGATGAAGGTTTGTTCCATATAGGGGATTTACTAATTCAAACCCTATTTTGGTGTTTCCACCTCCACAAATGGTTATAATGATGTTGGATAAAGAGTGCTTACCTTAGGTTGAGTAGAGGAAAAGGGATAAAAAGGAATGATAAATCAATATGTTGCAAATTACCATTCAAATTCACATTCATTGATGGATTGAAGTCAATTGGCACATCTCATACAAGGAGAACTTGATAGTTATTCGGAGATCATGCAATTATTAGTACTATGTAATGCAACAACTTGCACAAGAAGAATATAATATGAAATATGCTGAAAATAGTTGATAATAATATTCCACTTTGAGGGGGAAACCTCCTAATCCACTTCGAGGGGGATACCTCCAATAGTCTTCAATAAGAACACAATACTCAACATGATGATCAAATAAGACTCAAAACCTCCTATATGTACCTATTTATGCCTAAGATATCACCTAGGTCAAATTAGATAACCCTATATAAGCCCTAGGATGACATAACTAACTAAATAATAATATAATAATGATAACTTAACTTAATTAAGAGTTAATATATCCACAAGTTGACTATTCATAACTTGATATGCACTAATATTAAGGGAATAACATCCCCCCTCACTTCAAAGAATAATTGTCCTCAATGCTAATCGGGTGTGGATTCTTTTGAATGAACTCCTCATCCTCCCTTCTAGCATCTAAAAATGGTAAATTCTTCCATTGGATTAGTTTTCTAGTCCTTAGCTTCTTTGGGCTTGTTTGACAACTAAACTTTGGTACAAATATGATTCTTCCTTCTTCATTGAGCTTTGTTAATATTTCTTGCATAGGTATAAAATGCTAATTACCTTCTTCAAACAAGAGACATGAAGAGCTGGATGTATCTTTGATGTAGTCAAGGATGGAGGGTTCAAGAAGGACTGTCCGTCCTTGTAGTCTAATCCACTAACTCCATATATGGAATGAAAGATAACAACTAATCAACAGAAAGATAAAAGGTATTTACGAACACATGACATGAGATATATCTTGGGAAAACCTTAACAGGGAAAAACACAACCTTCAAAGCTCATTCCTCCTTACATTATAATTTCAAAAGAACACATTACATATGCCACTCGAGCTTCACAGATTCTAGGACACAGCCCAGGGATTACAAATAATTTATACAATAACCTTTTCCATCAACTCTTTCTTCTGATCTATGATTTCTCTACTTCGTGATCTTTCCGGATCAAAACATTTTGTCACCGTGCATCATAACTTCATTCTATCAACCATACTTTGATTACTACCTTGCATCAATCCTCTATCTTCCATTTATATCCTCCACAAGCCTTCTAATCATTATCAAGTTAGCCAAATTATAATGGCTAGTAAGGTAATGTGTACACACAGATAGGTCACCCCAAACATAAGGCATTGCTCCGCAAATAGAACTTTGTGCAGTTCTCATAGAAGGTTGGCCAAGTCCTTAACTTCCTTGAACAATATTCCTTCTCACTCCACAACCTCTAACATGCAAATCCAGTAAATTGTGTTCCCTTCAGTACTCTGCAATTGAATTTTCAATGTCTTCCAGATGCTCCTACATCAGACTCTCAGGGTTATTTGAAAAGTGAGCCTATTCACTTGGTTTGTATTGTGCCAAGTTCAATGCTTATCTCTTTGAATTGGTTCAGAAATTTGTTCACAAGTACTTGCAACTACCTCCAGGTTAGCAGTCTATTCAATTCCACCCTACAAACTGCCTTTGGTTCTTATATGTTCGCCATTCTACTTACAAGTCTTGCATTGCCTCAGTAATCGGTGGTCTAAGAAAGTCTTCTCCACAAGTTGCCTCAAATTATTCATCTTGTTAAGGTCTAGGGTTGGCGGTCTACTTGTAAACCTTGCACTGCCTCAATGTTCAGTGGTCTGATAAAGTCTTCTCCGCAAGCTGCGGCAAGATCAATTTCTACTTCAATCAAATAAGAGTCAATCAATACATACATGCATCCTCCAGAATAATCATATGACTTCCTTGATTTATCAATACAATTTCTAAATTTCCTCTACAACACCTTTTTATCTCTGGTACTTAAACTTTCTCCTCTAGTAGAATATCCTGTCATTTCCTCTTTCTCCTCTGGTACATAAAATTTCAACACTATCTTCCTTCCCAATAGTTTTGCAACCAGCTAACATATTCGCAACCAACCAATAGATTCACAACCAGATCTGATACCATTTGATGCAGTCAAGGATGGAGGGTCTGAGAAGGACTGTCTGTCCTTGCAACCTAATCCACTAACTCCATGATTTTAACAAATATGCAATTAAATCTAACAACTAATCAATAGAAAGATAAAAGGTATTTACGAACACATTACACCAGATATAACCTGGGAAAAACCTAATAGGGAAAAATATAGCCTTCAAAGTTCATTCCTCCTTACATTATAATTTCAAAAGAACACATTACTTATGCCACTCGAGCTTCACAAATTCCAGGACGCAACCCAGGGATTACAAATAATTCATACAATAACATTTTCCATCAACTTTTTCTTCTTCTACATGATTTCTCTGCTTCGTGATCTTTCCGAATCAAAACATTTCATCACCGTGCTTCATAGCTTTGTTCTATCAACCATACTTTGATTATTGCCTTGCATCAATCCTGTATCTTCCATTTATATCATCTGCAAGATTTCTAATCATTATCAAGTCGGCCCAATTATAACAGCTAGTAAGGAAACATGTACACATAGATAGGCCAGCCCCAAACATAAGGCTTTCCTCCACAAATAGAACTTTGTGTGGTTCTCATAGAAGTTCATCCAGGTCCTTAACTTCCTTGAATAATATTCCTTTTCACTCCACAACCTATAACATGCAAATCTAGTAAAGTGTGTTCCCTTCGATACTATGCAAATGAATGTTCATTGTCTTGTAGATGCTCCTGCATCAATATTTATTGTTGGTGGTTGGCCCCTTGGAACTAATTCTATGGTATGATCATGAACCCTCTTAGGAGGTACTTTAGGCTTATCTCCAAAGACCACTGAATGACACTCAAATATTTCCTATAAATTTTTATGGGAGGGAGCATTCAACTGAGTGAATTCTAATGAACATAACTAGGCCACAAAACCATCAACTCCCTTCTTAAGCATCTCCTGCATTTGATCAGAGCTTACCATTTGTGGGTACTTTTCCTTCAACCATATTAGCTCTACTATCTTTCCTTTTAATTGAAATCTCATGAATAGTTCTTGTAAGTTCATCTCAATTGTTCCCAAAGTAGAAAGCCATTGTACTCCCAAAATAATATCTATTGTACCCATGGAGATAGAATACATTAGGCTATCGAGGTGATAATCTCCCATGGATAATTTAATGCTATGGAAATTTTTGGAAAAACTAACCATACCATCATCTTCAATCAAGACTTAAACTCTAGAGCTGGATAGATAAAACAATTTAGATGAGTAGCCAATTTTTTTTTGATGAAATAATGTGTGCTACTTGAGTCAAATTAAAATTATTACTTTTTTCTTATTTAGGAAACCCACTACCTTGAGAGTTTGTGGGGCGCTAAAACCTGGCAATACATGAAAAGAAATGATTGGTTCGATATCATATGATTCATCCTTTGACTTATTATCACCTTCTAATCTTGGTTCTTCCTCTTCTTCCTCACTCAGACCTTCAATATATAATAGTTTCTTTTCACTGCATTTATGTCCTAGACTATATTTGCTATCATAATTGAAACACAACCCTATTTCTCTCTTCTCTTTAATTTGTTGTGGATTCAACTTATTAAGTTTAGGAAGATAATGTTTTTAGAATCCTTTCTCTCTTATCTTATTAGCCCCTTACTTAATAGGAATCAAATGCTTCTCCTCTGTCCTGCGTGCTAAGATAAAATATTCAGATCTAAAGCTAGAACTAAGCATGTGTACCTCATGTTGAATGTGATCCTTGAGACCACCCAAAAATAAATAATTCAAGTTCTCCTTTGTAATTGTATCTATATACACCTAAAAATGGTCTGGCGAATATAATTAATTAAATATGATTTATTTGATTAATTAACCCTTTATTTCATCTACTATTAATCAAATAGAAATATTTATTCATATATTTCATCTTCAATTCTTCAATCTTTATTCTACTATTTTCGTCTTAATTAAATAAACAAATCTCACTTTGTTTTATTTAATTTCATCTACTATTAAATAAATAGAAATATTCGTTTAAGTCTAAATTCTTCTATTCTTTAATTTTAATTAAATATACAACTTTAATATTTTGTATTATTTAATTATCACATCATTCAATCTTAATTAATTAAACAAGGTTAAATAATTTGTTGTTTAATTATCATATCCCTTCTATATTTATTTAATAAACAAATTCTATAGTTTGTTTTATTAAAATATTTTATTCCCCTTTTGCTAATTTAAATAAATCAAAATATTTAAATAAAGGAATAAAGGTAAATTTCCTCTATTCACCCACCTGCTAAATTAGATATTATATGTCTAATTTATGTCTAATTTAATTCAACTGGTATTCACAGGAAGCTATGGAGACAAATTAGAAATAAATCTAAATCAATCTCTCAAATCTTCTTCCTCTAATTCTTCCTATCATCTTGCCTGATGTTTTCATTGGGAGAAACCATTCCCATGATCAGATCAAACTTCTCCATCTTTCACCATTCAATTCTCTAGATTGAATCCAAGCCTTTGTTGTGCTGCCGAAAATCTATAAATACAACCTCATTCAATAGGAAATGGATCCCATCTTTGTGAAAACTTACTGTATAGCAATATAACAATAAAACAATCAAGTGTTTAAGAATATAGCAAATAGAATCATATATCATCATTTAGAATCATAATCATGGATGCATCATAGTTTTACTGTAGCTTCATCATCATAGATTCATGTCAATTTAGATTACAGTAGCTTCTTTTTATCAATTAGATATCATAGTATAGGATTAGTTTCTTTCATTTAGCATCATTCCATTCTCTAGATTGGCATTTAAATAGTCATTAGTTCCTACCAAATTTGAGAGCCCTCGGTGATTTAATAGATCTTTGGAGATCGGAAACAATGAAACACTTTCAAGTTTTCTATTCTTTTAATTAGTTAATTGAGTCTTGATATAATGTTTCATTAAGAAGTGTTTCTAGTTTTTTTACTTATTTACTTATCCGCACTTACAATTCGGTGCTCACTGTGGGGCTCTAACCCCATATTTCACAATTTTTTTTTGAAAAGTGTCATATAGGATTCTAGTGTGTTCAGTTTAGCGTGATCAAGAGAATTTTTATCACTTCCGATAAAAGCTATAGCGCTTCCGAGGAAAAATATAGCACTTCCGAGGAGAACTATAGCACTTCAAAGGTCTATTTCAGCACTTCAACAAAAACTATAGCACTTATGAAGAACTTTTCAGCGCTTTTGAGGAGAAAACTATAGCACTTCCACAGTCTATTTCAGCGCATCTATCGGAAGTTACCAGCACAGTTGGCCACTATTCTTCAAATTTGTATAGCACTTCGACTAAATTCTATGGTTCTTCTGCCAAATTTTGTAGTGATTTTGATGAAAACTATAGTGCATATGATCTAAACTATAAGGGTATGTGTAGGATCATCATGGAAAAAATAGGCCCTTAAGTGGCGATGAAAATTTAAAAAATCAGAGTTAGGCAACTTGACATAAAAATTTGAATAAGTTATCTATATTATTTCAAAAATATGTAAGAATATAATTTTTAGAAAATTGAATGTAGTTTCTAAACTACTAGGTGTATTTTAAAAAACAAAAAGTCTATTTGGTGAAAATTTGAAATTTCAATGCAGTAGTACTTAAATTTCAGGGAAAAAAGAAGAAGTAGGTGTCTTTCTAACCACCCTAACCACAATAAAATGATAATATTTTTTTATAAGATTTTGGATATAATTAGAGGACTCATGTCCCGATGTGATGCATATTTTTTTGTAATTGTTTTCAAAGTAAATAATTAATTATGATTTTTTTATTACAACTTTAAAAAAATATAAATGCTCGTATGTCTGACAACCTTAACTTGGTCAAAAATTCATGAAATTCAATTCTTTATTTTTTAATCCTATAGTATGTGAAGCATAGAATGTGACACATGTTTCGGATTCAAAAAATGTGATACCATTTGAAAGCTATAGATGTTTTTCAATCAACCTATCAATCAGGACTTTAGTCAAAATTCAAATAGAAAATGAATAGTAATTATTTATTAAATTCAAAGTAAAGCATAATTTATATTGGTGTAAAGCTGAGAATCTCCTTTAAAAACCCTTTTCATTTCATTAATTTTGGCTAAAAAAAAATTCGTCAGCCACATGGGCCATCATATCACTTACATATCGCCACTTTTTGGCCCATCATGATCTTGCACATACCCATAACGCTTCTACCCTTTGTTTCAGTGCTTCTATAATTTCTTGTTTAGATCCAATGCGACCACAACCAAAATTTTATTTTGATGTATTTGGACTAAAAAGAATCAATCCTAGGGTAGTCACTTGGTTTAAAAAATATCAATCCTAGGATATTCATCACACATTTTTTGTATCAATTAATATTAACATCATGATTTTGTGAAGCAACATCTTCACCTAGAATAGTACATCACCTTTTTGGGCTTAAAAAAATAAATTGAACATTGATTATTGTGCTTGTGTGGTGAATAGGATTATGCTCCCCCCTTAATTGGGTGATCAAAATGCTAGACTCATCCTTTATTTTCATGCAATTTATGCTTTTTAAATCCTTTAGAAGGCCTACCATAGTGGGAAAAAAGTACTCACCCTACGGGAATGACCTAAGTGGGAATGCTTAAAGCCAAGGATTCCAACCCACTCTAATCAAAAGAGAGTTGTTGATTAAAGTCCAACGTGATAGTAGTGTGAAAGATAACCATCCCTAAAGCCTTTGTTTTAAAGGTTGGGAGCTCTCCTGAGGGAGTCTATCATTTTCCGCACTGCACAAAACCCTATCTACAAACCATAGTGTAGAATCCAGTTGAGTTAGTAACCAAAAATTTTAATACTTGCAGTGCAAGGGGAGGGAAGAATCTACCCCCAAGAAACTCACCATATAATTTCCAAGGACCGTTTGCTCAAGGGATAAATAAATCTAACCTTGAGTACGTGTCTGGAAAAGAAAAAAAACATGGGTTCCCTCTAGGGGGTGACATGGCTATGAGTCAATGCAATTTTAAGATGTGGGCTGTTGAGTATAACAATGACCTTTTTGACCTTAAGAGCGAGTCTATCTGAAGTATATTTTTGTTAAACAAACTAGTGAAAATAGGACCATGTGTGGTTCTTGGAACATACACTATCTGTTTTGTTTCTAGATTTAAAAAAAATTGTTCTACAATTGCTTGTTGTATTCTCAAATCATTAACTCAGATAAAGATCATCCAAAGAATGCAAAAGAGTCAAACATAACCAAATGGTGAAATTAATGATTAGGGATTGGAAATCCACAATTTTTTTCAAGAAATCCCTCATGAAAAGAGTCAAACAACCAAAGAAACAAATCAATTACAAGAAACTCTTGGAAAGAAGACGATTTTTATATCAACGTGGGAAAATATTACTTCACTATAGAACCTTCATTCATAGGTTTCACGATTTTGCTAGAGGATATACTAACGATTATGCTTTAGAACCTTTGTATTCACGAGCCTATTTCCAAAGAAGATCCCTATCATAGAAACATAATCATAGTCAATCTATACACATGTCTTCCGTCCCATAGCCAATGATAGAATATTCCAACAAGCCCGATCAATTCTTATAATAAAGTAAAATTAGAAACATTAGCCTTACCATCCAGCATCAGAAAATTACTAGTAGAGGTATCTTGTCCAAATATCAAAAATCCCAAAAATCAATCTCTTCACAAGAAGGAAAATTAGACAACACTATTGAAACCAAAAGTAGCACTTTCAGACTTTGTTTTAGTGCTTATGCAGTCTGTTGTAGCACTTTTGTATTCAAAGTAGTGCTTACACACTCTATTTTAGTGCTTCTACATCCATAATGGCACCTTTGTAGTCTGTTTGAGTGCTTATACACTATGTTTTAGCACTTCTAAAATAGCGCCTTTGTAGTCTATTTTAGTGCTTTTGCACTCTATTTTAGCACTTTCAAAGAGCGAAAAAACAGAGTGCTTCCAGGCACATCTGTCATAATTGTTGACATCTAAAACTTGGATTTTTTATCAAACATAAACATCTTCTCGGTCCAAAAAATGTTTTAAACCAGAAACAAATAGGTTCTTATAGGTTAAAATTATTTTCAACTTCAACCTAGATCTTGCAAACTATAAAGTGTCCACAAATCAAGCCAAAATCTCAGCTATTAGGTTAAGTTTCTTCATCAGGATATTATCATCCTACCATCACGAAATGAAACATAATAATGAAAATTTTATTAACCTAGTCTCATCAATAGGATATATCATCCTATTTGACTATGTTAAAATTCATTTGAAACTCAGCCAAACATAGAAGATCAAAGTTTAGTGGGAAAAAAAAATCACTTGTATGCCAATCTTGACAAGGTTACAAAGACAGAGACTCGTAGAAAAAGAAACTGAAACATCAAACACCATGGCTGAAGAAAATCCTTGGAATAGGTTACACCAAAATGACAAGAAAAAACATAGTAGGATCCAAACTTCCATAAATTTATGGAAAATATATTTGAACAAGATATCGAAAAATACCTCTTAATGCTAGCTGAATCAGGTGCAAAACTCCCAAAATATTTCAATGTCAATCGATTAAAAGAAACACCTAGAGTGAATGAAATCAAAACATCACAACACACACAAAACCTAGATCAAGTTGTTGCCCTAACACATCAAATGCAAAACTTAGAACAACTAATTCAAGACATACAACAGGGAACCACAAAAAGATACTCATTATAGGACATTTTTTCTTATCCTTTCCATCCAACTATGGACATGATACCATTTCCTAGACATTGCAAATTCCCAAAATATGACAAATACAATGGTAAAAAAAATCCAATTGACCATGTGAGGGAATTCAGAACAATGAGTTTAGAATTTGTACAAGAGGAAAATTTTCTAATGAGATTGTTTCCAAGAAGCTTAGGAGGTCAATTTATGGAGTGGTTTTCTAAACTACAACCAGGAATTTGAACATTTGAAGAACTAGTCAACAAGTTTATCTCACAATTTTCATTTAATATCTAACATGAGGTAACAATAAAAGACCTATACAATCGGAAACAAAAGAAAGGGGAGACATTGCTATCATTTCTGCAATGATGGTGAAGGTTGTTTGCTAGATATCCGCGGTCTATACCTGAAGAAGAGAAAATGTAACTATTCATTGACAACCTAACTGATGAAATGAGCTATAGGCTAGAACTACAATATCCACCCACATTTGAGAAAGTAATTGAAAATGGCCTCAAGATCGAAGAGGCCTTGGCAAAAAGAGGGGTGATAAAACATTTCAATAAAGGATCAAATAATACCAATTCCTCCAATCACTATGGTAACAATGACAAGCCTAAGTTTTGGAAAGAGAATAAAAATATTGGAAATAATGATACTGCAAATGACACGCAAAATGCAAAACCAGTATTTAATTTGATAAATACTACTACAAAGATGAATCAAAATAGTGACTAGAACATCAAACAAAGTGTCAATCAAAACAATAATTCAAACAAAGGAGAATCTAAACCAAAAACATATCCAAAATCATCCAACCGATGACGATTCACACCATTAGGAAAAATGCTTGAATGAGCAATGAGAGAACTTATTACAAATAGACTTATCACCTCATGTGAAGCAATATTTTGGGATCCAAAAGTAAAACCACCTTGGTGGAATGACGCAGACTATTGTAACTTTCATATTAACAAGGGACACACGACAAATGATTGCATGGAGTTAAAACATCTAGTCCAAGATCTAATTGATAATAAAAAGGTATACGTATAAGGACATCAAACCAATAACGATCATACAGCCTTTAAAGATCCTTTACCAAATTACAAAAAGGGAGAGTCTTCTTCTACAAATGGTAAAGATAAAAGTGTTAACTACGTTTATGATGGCACAATATTTTGTATTTCTGAAGCTGAGAGTAGGGATAAATTTAAGAAACCCCCCCCTCAGCGAAGGTGTAAAATCCTAGCGAATCCTTCTTATTTTTTTAAAAAACTATTAATTTTCCTGGCAAATCTATACACATTATTTTAAAAAGCTATAAAATCTTGGCGAATCTTAATGAATAATTGGTAAAAATAATAATTACACTACAAATACTAGCGAATAATCACTAAAAAGATTAATTACAATGGCTAATCTCTCCTTTAAAATTTTGCATAGTTGATCGACGCAGTTCCCCCATATATTTTTATTTTTTATAATATTGAAGTAGGGGCCCGAGGGCGGAAACCACCAATGGGGTCAAGGGGGCAGAGCCCCATTGTGGGGTTCGAGGGGGAAACACCCCCTCGTGGGGTCCGGGGATAGTAGCCCTAGTGTGCTCCTGTCGCAATACAGGCAGGGTCGAGGGGCAGTGCCCCTTGCCACCAAGCATAAATTCATTATTGAAAATGCATTGGAGCACACACATATTAAGCATTTTTTCAAAATATCACTTTAAAAATAAGACTGAATGAAAATTGAAAAAGTTACCATCGATTAGCTATTTAATCGAATGGCTGTGAGCTAATTTCATGGCCTAATACACATGTGGACTGAATGAAAACTGAAAAAGTTACCATCAATTAGCTATTTAATCGGATGGCTGTGAGTTAATTTCGTGGCCTAATACACATGTGCTTTTTAAAAGGCTTGTTGAGGCCCAAAATTTGTTTTGGACCACATGATTAGATTTAATCGTGTGGCCCAAAACAAATTTCAGGCCTCAACAAGCCTTTGAAAAGGCACATGCATATTAGGTCACGGAATCAAATCACAGCCATTCGATTAAAAATCTAATCAATGGAAATAGATAAAATGCATATTCTAGGCTAAGCTACTAAAGTATCCCTAAAATTAAATAGTATTTTATTATTAGTGGCGATATTACCCCAAAATTGATCAAAGGAATATAATATTACTGGCGAATATAATTAATATTTCTAATTATGGTATAAACTATTGGCAAATAATTTCCAATGACGCATCGTTTTTATGGCGAATTAATCGAGACAAAATTATTTTTTTGTAAAAACCTGGCGATTCAGTCTCCTTTTTTTGGAGGTCCCAATTTCTATTATTTGCTAATTGGTGAAGATTCACCACTAAAGTTTTCCCTGGCTGAGAGTGATACTATCACTAATAGTCAAATTGGTAATGAGGAAACCAAGGATATTATTCCATTAGATCTGATCCCAAACACATACACATTCGACAATAAGATAAATGTCTTAAAAATTAGGGAAAGACAAGACTACCAACCGATTAATGTAACGACAAGGGGTAAATCCAAGGTAATATTAAAAGGAGTTGCATCTAAAAACAACACTCCTCGACCAAGTCAATAGAACATTGTTGATCAACTACAGAAAATACCAATACAGATATCAATATTAGAACTTCTTAAACTCTCACCATCCCATAAGGAAGTTTTAGAACAAGCTCTTGTGGCCACCATGGTACCCAACAATCTGGATGTCTGTTAGTTTCAAGCTATGGTGGAACATTTGACCACACCTCATTGTCTATGATTCTCTAAACAAGATGATGTATCACTTAATCATCCACACAATACTGCACTTCACATTGAAGTATTAATCCACAAACACCATGTTAAACGTGTCTTAATAGATGGTGGAGCTATTTTAAACATTTTCACTTTGAAATTGGTTTGTGCACTATGTTATTTTGATAATTCTATTGATGCCTGAAGGAAAATGACAATAAAATCCTATGACGAAGAAGAGAGATCCTCCAAGGAATTGATCGTATTGCCTATTCAAGTAGGACCAATGGTGAAGAATATAGCTTGCCAGGTACTAGAAAAAGAGCTAACATACAATATACTCTTGGGACATCCATGGATACATGAAATGCAAGTAGTTCCTTCAACTTATCATCAGTGTTTAAAATTCACAATCAATGGACAAGAGGTGACTATATCAACTGACTACAATAATCCCCAACACTGTAACACACTTAAAACATCTCAAGGAACTTTTGTGCCCCATAATAATGAAGCAAACATTTTTGGTTCATCTAACAATGAAAAACAACCAACCATTGTATCTAAATGGGTTGAGAAAAAGGGGCAATAAAAATAAACAAGTTTTGTTGATTCTACTTTGGTAGACAATAAGGTTCCCCTAAATTCTTTATATAAATAATTTCAAGAAAATATTGAGTTAACCGACAAAGGAATGGGACAATATTCCATAGCGAAATCACTATGTCTTTCATAGTTGTTACTATCCCCAAGGACATATGGACAACCAACATCAAGAACACAACAACCATCACAAACTACCACAGTTCTAGATGAAATATTTGTAAAAGCGGGTACTATAGAAGTCGAATCAGAAGACAAGGCCATCCTCAGTTGGCTATACAAAGACAATGAAGTCTCAACATTAGAAAACATCAGCATAAAGACCAATCAGTATGGGAAAGGAAAGGCTATCCTAGATAAAATGGGTTATGAGGGACAGGGACCTATTGGAAAAAGGAAATAAGGTATCATAGAACCCATTCAACCCCTCACACTTCAGTTGAAGGACAAAATGGGACTAGGTTATACAGGGGAATCAAAAGAAGAAATGACTTAAAAAGCTATTGAGAGAATCCTTTAAATGAGAGACAGTTTTGAAACATATTCTAATGAGTATGAATGGGATATTTACCTGATTTATCATACATGGACATCCAAATTGACATCATAAAGGAGTATGCACCCACACACAAGGAGGGACAAAGCTCGTGGACTAGACCACTTGTATTTGAATCACAAAATATTGATGACTCAAGTGAGGATGGACATACATCGAGTGAGCTAGATGATTTGGAGGAAATTAATATCATAGACCTTAATATCCCTAATGACAACCTTGACACCATAACTATTCAAAACCTTACTGTCGTTGACCAAAGTCAATCTGATGACTTTTTTCCCTTAATACATCCTGAACTTATCAATTGGGAACCAACCAAACCTATTAATGTACCCATCTTTGTGAATGATGACACTATTGTAAACTTCCTTTGTTGTGACAAACCTGACATAAGTTCTAATCATAAATCTCATAACAACACAGTTAGACAAGAGTGTGTCAAATCTTCCACTTGCAAAATTGAAAACAAGAATAATGGATCTAATGGTGAAAACCATTCAATGGTAGCATTAGATCTCGAAAAAGTAAAAATAAAGAATGCATCAGACAGTGAAAACCTCTCTAAGGCACTGGAAGATGGGATATTTGACACCCTTCCAGAGCATTACCATGAATGATCATCAGTATTGGTGGAGCCTACAGAGTCCATTAACATTGGCACAATAGAAAAATCAAAGATTTTGCATTTGGCAGCCTCTATGACTGAACAAGAAAGACCTGAATTTATCAAGTTCTTTGAAGAAAGAAGCATTAACTTTGCTTGGTCATACTCTGATATGCTAGGTTTAGATCCAAATCTTTTAATGCACCATTTATCTCTACCTACTGGAATTAAACCGGTAAAACAAAAACTAAGGAAGATTCATCCACATATTGCTTTGATAGTAAAGGCTGAGCTGAAGAAGTTGTTAGATGCGGGATTTATCCGGTCTATCGATTATGCTAAATGGATATCAAATATTGTCCCTATATCAAAGCCGAACAATAGTATTAGAATATGTACAAATTTTAGAGATCTAAATAAGGCATGTCCCAAGGATGATTTCCCCTTACCTAACATCGATATCATTGTGGAATTAACAATAGGACATGCCATGTTATCAATAATGGATGGTTTCTTCAGCTACAACCAAATCAAGATAGCACCAGATGATCAAGAGAAAACTGCATTCACATCTCCTTGGGGAAAATTTTTCTAGAACGTCATGCCCTTTGGGTTGAAGAATGCAGGGGAAACATATCAACGTGTAATGACCACAATCTTCCATGATATGATGCATACCTTTATGGAGGATTATGTGGAAAATATCTTACCAGAGTCATATTCTAGAGAAGGACATCTAGATATCCTAGGAAAAATATTTACAAGGCTAGAGAAGTTCAATGTCTTACTAAATCCTAAGAAATGTGTCTTTGGGGTTACATCAGAAAACTCCTAGGATACATAGTGTCAAAGAAGGGTATCAAAGTGGATCCCACAAAGGTTAGAGCAATAATGGAAATGTAGTTGCCAAATAATATCAATCAACTAAGGTCTTTACAAGGCGGGCTACAATCAATCAGGAGATCTATCTCCCAATTAGCAGGTAAAAGTCATCCATTTAATCACTTGTTGCATAAAAATGTCTTATTCAAATGGGATCAAGGGTGTCACCACCTATTCTCATGCCACCTACAGAAGGTAAGCCTTTAATACTATACATTGCAACAACATACATTTATTTAGGAGCATTGTTGGCACATGAAGATTATGAAGGAAGGGAACAAGCCATTTACTGCATCAACAGGACTCTAAATGGCTATGAAATAAATTACACCTTCATTGAGAAGTCTTATTTGGTAGTGGTATTTTCTACCCAACAGTTGTGGCATTACATGTTAACTCACACAGTCAGGCTCATAGAAAAGATTGACCCATTAAAATATCTACTCAAAAAGGCTTCTTTAATAGGAAGACTGGCCAAGTGGGTCATTCTTTTAAGTGAATTTTATATCTAATATGTGGAAAGGAGAGCCATCAAAGTTCAAGTGATTGGTGAACAATTAGCCAAAGCTCCATTAACTAATGATCATCCTATGACAATGGAGTTTCCTAATGCATGCATTCTTACTGTAACAACACAATAATGGAGGCTTTATTTTGATGGGTCATACACACAAAGAGGATCTGGCATGAGAATATTGTTTGTTACACCTCAAGGACACACCAACCCAAGGTCTTATATACTCATGTTTCCATATACCAATAATGTAGTCGAGTATGAGGCACTAATCATTGGTGTCAAGGTAGCAATTGAATGGAAGGTAATAGAGCTACAAGTGTATGGAGATTCACAATTAGTCATTTATCAAATCAATGATGAATATCAAATGAAAGATGAGAAGTTGATGCCATATAAGCAATTGATTGATGATCTCAAAAATTACTTTGTGGATATCAAATTTGAGCAAATTCCAAGGGAAAAAAATAAAGCGGTAGATGCTATGGCGATAATTGCTTCTCTTTTGCAGTTGCCAAAAAAATGTGGTCGTTATGAGTTTATGGTAGAACAAGTGTCAAATCCTACTTATGATAATCCTGAATCTCAAACCATATTCCATTTAGATTCCATTGAAAAATCCATCTATGGAAAGACCTATTCTTACCTAAAAGACAACATCCTTCCTCCCGATCTTTCCAAAAACCAAAAAACGCAACTTCATCCATCAATCTTCTCGACATACCTTAATCGCTGACATAATTTACTGTCAAGGTCTAGATGGTACTCTTCTCTGGTGTCTAGAACATAATGAATCAGAGACAACCTTACATGAGTTTCATGAAGGTATTTGTGGAACTCATTCAAGTGGGATAACTCTAGCAAAGAAACTACTCTGTTTGGGGTATTACTAGCTGAATATGGAGAAGGATTCTTAGTAGTTTGTTAAGAAATGTCAGAAGTTTCAGATCCATAGTAATCTAATCCATGCACTAGCTCAAGAATTACACCCATTCACATCAACATGGACCTTTTGTCAGTGGGGACTGGATTTGGTAGGAAAGATAAACCCATCTTCATCCAATCGGCACAATTTCATAATCACAACAACAAAATACTTTATAAAATGGATAGAAATGGTTCCTCTAACAACAATCACTGGAAATAAGATCTTGTCTTTCATACTAAACTACATAATCTATTGGTATGGCATACCTCAATCTATTATCATTGATAATGGATGACCATTTAAGAACCAAGACATCCAGAAATTGTGTGAAAATTTTCATATCCAACATCATTTCTCAACACCATACTATCCCTAGGGAAATGGCCAGGCAGAGGCCTCCAACAAGACAATTATGAAAATACTCAAGAAAATGGTTAACGATGTTGGGCGTGATTGGCATGTTCAGCTCAATCCTTCATTATGGGCCTACAGAACCAACATCAGAACACCGACAGGAGCTACACCATATGCCTTGGTATATGGATTAGAGGCCATACTACCCATTGAAGTGGAGATTCCATCACTCCATGTGTCACTAAAGAGAATTATTTCAGATGAAGATTATAGAGTATCTAGGCTTCAAGAACTGGAACTCTTAGATGAATTTTGTCAACAAGCTATCAATCATCTCATGACACATCAACAAAGAATGTATAGGAGCTACAATCACAAGGTAAAGCCTAGAGTCTTTCAATTTGGTGACTTAGTCCTAAAGGAAAACACTAGAAATCAGTAGGATAGAGAAAAGAAAGGGAAGTTTGAACCTAACTAGCTAGGTCCCTTTGTCATCATATCGGTTTATGGATCAGGAGCCTATCAACTGTCAACACCTAAAGGGGATTTTTTGGATGAACTTATCAACAACATCCATCTCAGAAGATTCTACACCTGAATTGCCTAGTGCATGGTTCAAAGTCCTAAAAAGGGTTGCCTCGAAAAAAACCTGGCAAACAAGCGTCTCGGTAATTGGAAAATACAAAAAAAATAAAAATGAGAAAACAAAAATATACAAAAAAATAAAAAAGATTGAAAAAGTGCAATAAAAACATGTAGTGAAAACCTGTAAACATGCACTATTTATGATTTTAAAGCCAAATTTTCCATCTATTAGATGCATATCATGGTTGTTACTTTCACCATCATTATTTTGTATCCATTACCGTTATCATATCACATGGTCATGTCTCACCCTAGCTTCGGGGCAACATCTGAACCTCATTGGGGGCATTAAACAATGAGCTTAATCAGATGGACAAACAAAATGAAGAAGAAACAATGATCCAAACACAACCCAACTTTGAACATCAATCACCACCAAGAGCATATCAAACATCCATATCATATCAAAATCCAAAAATAGGTTAAAAAAAAATCACTGAAAAAGTCAAAAAACAGAGTCCTCCAATCGAACTACATGGTCTCTATGTGTATAATGTAGGCAAGGCTAATATTTGATCAGCCCCCGAGGCCCCTAGGATAGGTCTTTAGGTTAGGTTTGATTTGAAATCTCGAAAAATCACAAAAAAATCATAAAATCAGGATGGATGATCTAAACTAACTAATGGTTGAAACACTTTAAGTGAAGGTTGGATATGTTGTACTTTGATTATTTGTTATCATTTCTTTGGAGTAACTCGATGATGTATTGAACTAGAGAAGCAAGGAAGGAGAATGATATTTTTATTTGTCTTTTGTTTATGAATTAGTTATTTATTGTGTGAATTGTCGTGGGATGTGCTCTACAAATGTATCACTGATGACATTTGGAACTCACACACTAAAATAAATAATCCTTGTCTATTTACACAATAAATGCTTAGGTCATCTTGGTTTAATTATACCTAGATACTTGTGTTCCCTTGCAATATCAAAAATTATGAAAATAGTACTCAGGTCGTCATTGGTTTAAAATGTACCATTGATGCTTGTACTCACCTTCAACATTTTTAAAGCTCTATAATGATACAAAGCATAAAAGTACTGTTAGAATGCCAATATTTTTTCATATAGGTGTGCATGATAAAATAAGATTTCATTCATAATATTTTTTACATCTACAGAGTGTTTTATTACAAAAGCTCGTAAAGGATTCAAATTGATGATTATCTTTTCTCATTAAAGATTGAGTATACTTGACATTAACAAAAACATCATCATAACCATGAAGTTGCATCATCATTTTCAATACATTAGAAATAATTTCTATTTGTCATGTCATAATTCATACATTTCAATCAAATAATTTTTCATTCATCTCATATTTTCCATATCGCATAAAAGTTCTAAAAGAAAATTTCAAAAATTAATCATTTCATTGCATTTCATTCATCCATCAATTATTTCTCATATAACATATCATTCATCATTTCATTTATCATAAATTTATTACATCATATCATTTTCATTCATCCATCAATCATTTCTCATATAAGATATCATTTATCATACATTTATTACATCATATCATTTTCATTCTTCATATCATATTTTCCATATCACATAAAAGTTCTAAAAAAAATTATTTAAAATAAAATAAAAATCACGTCATTTTATTATCGGACATCATTATGATCAATTTATTTGTATCATCTATTTACATTTACATCAACATAAAAACACACACATCCCATTTACATCACATATCATAAAAACCATTACATCCACATCCATGTATATAGACAATCATCATATAAAATGCAAATCATCATACATCATACATCATTCATTAAATAGAACATCATAAATCATAGCATATCATATAATCATTAAATACATCCATAACATGTAAATCATCACATGGCATATAGAACATGGAAAATAAATGCATCTATCATAGAATCATAAATAGAACACATCATAGATTGATAAAAGTCCATTGCATATCATATAGATCTCAAAAATCATCAATGTCAACTATACAATGAAGTCTGAAATAAAAGAGATACAACATCAAAACTTGTTGAGCCAAAGTGTACATCATGTCTCAAATCTATCACAAATAACATCAAACATCTAGGATCTGCTGCTGCCAGACAGTGCAAGAATCTTGGGACTAGTACCTCCTCCACCAGACGGACCAAGACCTCCTAGATCTTTGTGTGGTGGTTGTGTCACACCCTCACTAAGGGTCTGGGAATGGGTCCTACTTGATTGTGATGGGGCATAACAGACTCTCCACTCAGCAGGGATGACATCATGGTATCTACCAATATAAAAATCTGCCTCCCAACCCACATGAAGAACCTCCCTCATATAGTCGCCAATAGTGGTACCATCAGTTATCCATTGTAATCTCTTGACAGTCTCCTATGCCTGCTTTGCAATCTACCTAGCACTATCCCGCTCCACTGTCAATGTGGCAATCTGCATCTGTGTAGCTACCAGCTATCCCTATACCTATGGCATACCCTATGCATGAGCCTAGACTTATGTTTGCATCTATGACTAGGTCTACACCAACAACCCCTGTGTCTAAGCCAGCTAACCCTATAACATCTGTATATGAATCTGCAAGTCGACAATCTATGTCTGAGCTATAGATGATATAGCCACTTCTTGTCTCTTACGAGGCACACTAGTAGATGGACCTGTACTACTTGCCACAACTCCTCTACCACCATCCTCTCCATCATCTCTATCATCATTGTTGTCCTCATCACTAGCCTCCTCTCCACTGCTCTAATCACCACTACCATCCTCCTCATCAACATCCTCCTCCTCACCAACATCCTCCTCCTCACCCACATCCTCCTCTCACCTCCATCACTAACCAGGTGCAACAACAACCTCCTCTACAGGTAATGGTGTTGGATCATTAGGTATAGTAATTTGCGGGCATGGATGTAGTGCAAGATACTGTGCATACTCTGCAATCACTGGTGCCTCTGTAATATCATGACGCATGTCCCAGGCTGAAGGCTATAGAGCATGATATCCCTCTACTATGGTATCATAAGACAAACATGGTCCCCAATCTGATGTGTCACTCTATCATCGGGCATAATGTGAAACACCATGGGGCATTCATTGAACAATCCCATACTATCTATAAACTCTCTGCAGTAGAAATCTCTCTAATACAAAGCAGGTCCTACCAATTAGGTACATAGAATCACATAGATAACCCAGCTCTGGGTCATCCTCATCCCAATGCTCACAATCCAGATACAAATGCCATGTCATAGCCTCTAGGTCATCCAATACATTCCTCCAATCATCCAACTTACCCATCCTAGACTGTGTAAGTCAACCTCTATATCTGAAAACATATGGCCTAGTGGCAAGTTTGTCTCGTACTGGCAGTGGTCACATGACAACAATATTCTCCCATGCCCAAACCTGAAGAAAAGTGGTTCATGATGATAAGCTATGCCCTCTCAAGTATACAACTGAATGTAAATCATGATATAGATGTGCCAGCATGCACATCCCCCAAGCATATCTGGTCCTATGCATGACCATACTCTCTAGTACATGGCCCCATCCAATAGATAGTCCCTTTGACCTACAATCAAGACAAAGGAAACCTCCAATGAATCCTGCAAGAACTGAAGGTAGGGTGGCATATGCATCCACCATCTCTTGCCATGGGATCCACATCTCAACAATATGATCATCCTAAAAAACTCTATGAAGAGAATTTGTCCCACCCACCTCCTATAAATCATATACTACGATCTCCCCAATAAATGGTATCTGTAAAATATGCCAGAAATCCTCTGGGGTGACTTTCATCTCACCAGTGGGTAGGTGGAAGGTGTTATGATCACTGCGCCACCACTCTGCTAATGTTGTGAGGAGACCCTGACAAATCCTATTCTGGGGCATGTCAAGAAGTGGAGCTAGTCCACATCGAACAATGATCTGTGTCTCATCTAGTGTAAGTTGTGGTATCAAGTCGAATTTCCATGGAAAATGCTCTCGTATCTGGAGGTTACCCAAATGCTCCTATCATCATAAAATGTTCAAAATCAGTACACTTGGTCAAAATATCACATATCAAATATCCTATCAAATCTAATCAGCTCTTGGTGCAAATTTTGATCAAAACTCGTGAGCAAGCATCATCAATCCTCACCTATCATGAGGACATTATTATCAATCTTTGATTTTACCTCACCTATCATGAGCTCTATTTATCAAATTAACCTCACCTATAATGGTGTTCATCACATTTGAAATTATTCCTCACCTATCATGAGGATAATTCTTGTCTATCAATCATCAGACCTCGCTCATCATGAGGTTGAAAATCATCAAGGTTATTCAAATCATCAAATCATATCAAATCAAAGGCTGATATAATCAAAGAACATCGAAATCAAGGAGTTTACTAAAATTAATTCATCACAGGGGAAATATTCTACATCATTTTTCGGGAGATAAATTATTTCATCATCAAATCATTATCAAATCATCAGAAAATCAAGAAAATTTTGAAAATTTATGAAAAAATCTAAAAAACCCAAAAAAAATAAAATCATCAATTTATCTCCCAAGGGGGCATATATCCATTATCAAGAAAAATCAAACGTCTAGAGCATACTGAATTTTTTTTGCCGATACTGGCAGCAGCAGTAAAATTTTCTTTGAAGCAATGCGTAAACACATCACTTCAAAGAGGGGAAAAATGTATACACCTAAAAATGGTCTGCAAAATATAATTAATTAAATATGATTTATTTGATTAATTAACCTTTTATTTCATCTACTATTAAATAAATAGAAATATTTATTTAATTCTAAATTCTTCTATTCTTTAATTTTAATTAAATATACAAAGTTTTAATAGTTTATATTATTTAATTATCACATCATTCAATCTTAATTAATTAAACAAGGTTAAATACTTTGTTGTTTAATTATCACATCCCTTCTATATTTACAAATTCTATAGTTTGTTTTATTAAATTATTTATTCCCCTTTTGCTAATTTAAATAAATCAAAATATTTAAATAAAGGCATAAAGGTAAATTTCCTCTATTCACCCACCTGCCAAACTAGATATTATATCTCTAATTTATGTCTAATTTAATTCAACTAGTATTCATGGGAAGCTGTGGAGACAAATTGGAAATAAATTTGAATCAATCTCTCAAATCTTCTTCCTTTGATTCTTCCTATCATCTTGCCTGATTTTTTCATGGGGAGAAATCATTCCCATGATCAGCTCAAACTTCTCCATCTTTCACCATTCAATTCTCTAGATTGAATCCAAGCCTTTTCTATGTTGCCCCTATGCAAATGTGCTGCCATAAAATCTATAAATACAACCTCATTCAATAGGAAATGGATCCCATCTTTGTGCAAACTTACTCTACAGCAATAGAACAATCAAGCAATCAAGCATTTAAGCATATAGAAAATAGAATCATATATCATCATTTAGAATCATAATCATGGATGCATCATAGTTTTACTGTAGCTTCATCATCATAGTTTCATGTCAATTTAGATTACAGTAGCTTCTTTTATCATTTAGATATCATAGTACATGATTATTTTCTTGAATTTAGCATCATTCCATACTCTAGATTGGCATTTTAACAATCATCATTGCTTACCAAATCTGAAAGCCCTTGGTGATTTAATAAATCTTTGGAGATAGGAAACAATGAAATGTTTTCAATTTTTTTGTTCCTTTAATTAGTTAATTGTTGATTGAATCTTGATATAATGTTTCATTAAGAAGTGTTTCTAGTGTGTTTACTTATTTACTTATTCACATTTACAGTATCCAATCTTAAGGAAATATTTTGGAATCATTGAATATAATCCTTAACTCATCATTTTTGTTGAAGCTTAGCTAGATGGTTGAAGAAGTTGTCTATCACACTATTTCTATATTATTCTTGGAGTTCCTCCAGAAAAATTGGCCATGAGATAGTGATACCCTTTTTATTTCAACGAGTAC